>JALPQD010000021.1:9552098-9587098 GCA_023101885.1 Typhlomys cinereus
TCTGACTTTTTAAGGTCACACCAGCATTGCTTTTGTTGACAGAACATTCTGGAAAACTTTCTGTGTCTCCCATGTAATGTCATGGGGAATAGCTCTATTAAACAAGAGATTCTGTCTCTCATCTTTTCTACATAATCTGCTCTCTAATTTGGAGAATTACTGAGGTAGCTGGAGAGTTTTTCAAAGAGTTTTTTTTTTTTAATGTAACTAAATGATATGACCTTCCCTCTAATGTTGGGGATGGAACTTGGCCTTCTCTGTGTTAGCAAGTGCCCTAGTATTGAGCTTCATACCTAGCCCTACTGTAATATTTCCAATCCTCTCTGACACCAGAAAAAGCTTGCCTATCCATACTCTAGTGACTCCAGAACATGTATTCCTAACAATGACTTTTCTCATGGTAGCACCATTTGCAGTTGGAATAGGCTGAATATTTCCTGTTATAAATAGTGCTTCATTAAATTAGGATCCTTATTTTTGATGCTTAATTTCTCCATTCTCAAGTCAACAGCACCTCTTATGGCATTGTTTTGACTAATCTGGGATGGTGAGATAAGAAAATAGAAACTGTTCGGTTACTGTTAAGCAAGAGTTAAACACAGTTAGAAAGTTACTGCTAAGCAAAAGTTAAAAGGAGAAGTTCCTAAATACCCCCCCACTAGACATGCCCTACCCCATAGCCCGAACCTGAGTTGAATCACATAAAGTTCTAAAAGTCTGTGGTCAGCCTGCCCTCTGTTGCTAAGTAACTACTGTGTCTGCTTCTGATAGTTTTGCTTCACTTGCTTGACTTGCTCTATTGTTCCGTTTCACTATAAAATGGAAATGAAACCTATACTTGTAGCTGAACCTTTTAGAGAGCCATCTTAGCTCCCAACCACTCACCAGTGAAAAAGACTCCTCTTTTCCACCCTAATTGGTGTCTGAGAAATAATTCCAGAGTAACTCCCACAACAATGACTTCTCCAGTAGAATCAAATATCTCGCACTCAAATATGGTCATTGCCTTAGGCCTGGAAAGAATCATTTCTCTAAAATAACTTCATTTTGGAGAGAATACACACTCTTGGCCCCAGCAGCATTCCTTGATAATATTTCTATGCCTATTCACAGCTGGGCAATGTATACATTTTTAAGAAAGAAGTAATGAGTTTATAATAAATATCTTTACTTTTTTAATTGGTACTGTTGGACCAGCCATTGGGTCCCCAAAATTCTATAAGTATAAATATTATACTATATCATATTATATAAATATTTTAATGTGACTTCTAGGCAGATGACAGTATTGCATATTTGTTTATCTTGTGATTTCTATCCATTTCATTTCATGGTATTTTCCATTGCAGTTTCCATGTCCTCAAGGATGAGATGTTTACTAGACACACACTATTCCGCCAGTTTGCTTTGATTGCTGAGACCTCTTTCAATTATTCTGTAAGTACATCTGCTATTCAGAAGCTGTTATCTCTTTGAGTGTGTACATCTATGTCTTTCTCTCTTTTTCTACCATTATTTGGGGCCCCCATGTGGTAGACATTTTTGAGTGTCAATATGACAATTGAGAACTGAGCTTTAGGTACATCTATGAAGAATTATTTAGTGAAGGCAAGCCTCAGAGCAAGATTGTATATAGATTATTTGTTTGCATTTGGAACTTTGTGCAGGTTGGTGCCAAGGATGGTGGCTGCATCCTTTCAAGACACACAATATTGGCAGGTGAGCATTCAGGAACAAGCGACCATAACTTGAACCAGAAAGCAGAGAACAAGGGGATCCAGGCTTGCTCCATCTCAGAAACCCTCTTATGAGAACTCAAATAGCTGTACAAGAACTACCTCTGAGAGTCAGCAGGGTGGTTCAGTGAATAAAGGCACTTGCTACTCAAGCCCAGTGACCTAAGTTCAATCTCCAAAAGCCACATAAAGGTGAAAAGAGAAAACTGGCTCCAAAAATTGTCCTTCAGCCTCTATATGCGTGTCCTGGCAAATGCACACCCCTCCCACATCTCTCTCTTTCTCCCCCCTTTCTCTCTCTCTCTCTCTCTCTCTTTCACACACACACACACACACACACACACACTAATGATGATGATGATGATGATGATGATAACCACAACTAAAATAAAAGAACTACTTTCTGACTGAGAGAGTTCATACCCTCAATGAGCTAAGAAATTCTTCCATTGGGCACTACCTTTGAAGCTCAACCATCTGACACAAACATACTGAGGACTGAATCTTCAATATGTGACTCTAGGGGCTGGTACAATATGCCATGTCCAAGCCATAGCAGAGGTCACCTGTACATAAAGACTTCTGAAGTTAGTTACCACTTATCATGTTTGAACTACTGTTTTCAGGAAGAGTTCCTACTTATTAAAAGTAAATGATGGCAAAACTATAGAAATTCATCCAGTAACCTTCAACTAGTAAGTCAGTCGACATGGTAGGAACTTGTTAGACTTCTGCTCTGAAGCTAAGCTTTCTTAGGATCAGATTTGTAGAACAGAAATAAGAAAAATGAAATTGGGCTGGGGAGATGACTCAGCAATCAAAGTTCTTGCTGCCTATGTAAAAGGGCCAGAGTTCAGATCCCCAGATCCTACATAAAATGTCAATGTTTGCCTGTAGTTCCAGCCTTAGAAGGCTGGGACTTAAATTCTCAGAGCAAGCTGGCTTGTCTGACTAGCCTTATCCATGAGCTCTAGGTTTAATCAGAGACTCAAAAATGAAAAAATGGAAGTGCATTGAGGATGGTTATCAATATAAACCTCTGGCCTCCACATTCATGTCCACACACATGAATCTCACACATACACACACGCACACACATACACACACACACACACACACACACACACACACTCATACACACATGCACCCACACATGTGTAACCCAGACTTGCTTCAAATTTGCTACATAGCTCAGGGTGGCCTTGAACTGATGATATTCTTGTCTCTGCCTTTTGAGAAACTAGGATTACAGTCCTGCACGACATAGTCAACATTAAACACTTTTCCATGACTGTTCTTGGCAAAGTTTTCTTTTTCAAATTTGAATCATTTGGGCTTTATAATACAGATTTCTAATCCCAAAGTTAGACAATTCCCAGTGCATTGGTAGATTGTATCTTTTTCTCTTCTTGGAATTGTACTGCCTTCAAATGGCCATACATTGTAAGGAGTGAGTGGAGCTCTGTCTCATTTGCAATACCTCCATGCACGTCTGCTTGCCAGAATCAGAGTTTGTGGTTCCTTATCCACACAGTCTGCTGACACACATGACACATTCCTTAAAGGAGATGCAAATTTTTAAGAAAAACAGAGAAAAAAGTGAGTGAGTGAGTGTGTGTGTGTGTGTGTGTGTGTGTGTGTGTGTGTATACAAATGGGGGGTTGGCTACAATAGCAATAATCCTTGATACCAGGTACTCTACTGACTCTTCTACAGCATGAATATTTATTAGTTTCAGATACATACTGAGTTCCACCTTGCTTGCAGAAATAAGACAGGGAACAAGACAAGGATGACTGCAGAATCTAGGAGGTCGTTCTGGCCCCTCAAACAAACTGTATTATCCACAGATCTTAGGACAGTGCCTGGGCAGGCAGATGTAGTATCACACATCTGGAAACCCAGAACTTGGGACATAGAGGCCAGATTGAGAGTTCAGAGACAATCTGGGCTCAAAATCCAGGCCATACCTCAAAATAATTATAACTGAAAATTTGAAAGCATAGCCTGATCTATAGTGTGGAGAGGTAAATATGAATAAGAGCACATCTAAGTTGAAATTGCACATAATGAAAGAAAAGACTTACTATCTTCTTAGAGGGGCATATTTTACATACGATAAGTCATGCACATGAAGTGTATCACTTAGGGAGTTTTGATCTATGTAACTGATATGTGACACTTTTCCTGGAGAGGTCCCACACAGATATCTATTCATCCCTCATGGGGATTCAATGACAGACCAAAGTTAACAATTGCACTTAAGTCCAACTTGGAGAACCATGGAATTTATTGGGCTTACTTGCAGGAACATAAGTGTGGATTATTTTCAGTACTGGGGATGATTTGAAGGCAACTAAATTACAAAAAAAAAAACAACACCTCAACTTGGGTGATACTCACAAAGGCTGCACCCCCGCACTCTGCATGACTTGGTGCCTTCTCTGCTTCTCAGAGAGCGTCCTCCTGGACTGACCAGGTAGTCTCTCCCTCCAGCTTTTCTTTCACAGCTTTCCTTTTTTCCCTGCATTCTCCAGTTTGTTTACTCTTTATTGTCATTTTTTCATTCTTTAAATTCATCGTGCGTGTGCATGCACTCATGCACACATGTCACAACACATATATGGAGGTCAGAGGAAAATTTACAAGTTAGTTCTCTTCTTCTGTCTTGTAGATTCCAGTTACAGAAATCAGGTCATCAGGTTTTGTAGCAAGTGCTTTCACCCACTGAACCATCTTGCTGGCCAAGTTTGCTTACTCTTTTCTTGTCCTAGGCTATGCAGAGATAGATTCAGAGATACCCTCGCACTCTCTCATGCATTGCTTAAATTTCCCTTTTATACTAACAAATGACGCCAACTTTAGTGTGCATCGTAGGACACTAAGTCAGCTACAGGTGAGTTTGGGAGTCATTATAGATTGCTTCTACCTCCTTTTTGCTTTGGTCTAGGATTTCACAGACTCTGCCTTCCAGAGTCAGAAGTTCAAGCCACCATCATTTCTGTCTGGCATTTTTACATAGGATTCAGGATCCAAACTCAGGTTCTTCTGCTTTTGAGGCAGAGTGTTAACCTCTGAGCCATCTCTCTAGCCTGTGACCCCAACTACAGGAGAAGCTTTTTAAAACTTTTATTTACTTGTGAGAGAGAGAGAAAGAAGAGAGAAGATTCACACATGCATCCCATGGTGCTTTGGGGATCAAACTCAGGTGGCCATGTTTTTGAGCTATCCCATCAGCCCTTTCCACAGGATCTTACCTTTTCCTCAAACCTGCCATAACTAGGTTATCTTTTATACCCACTTTCTTCTTTTTTTTTTTGGATTTAACCCACTTATTGAATAAGGTTTTTTTCTCTCATTTTATTTTTTTTCTAATCATACAAGCTCAGTAGGTACCTCCATTCTTACCCTCCCCTCTCTCCTCCATAGTCATCCCCCATTGCAGTCTCTCCCCTTCCCCCCTTCCTTTCATCCCCTGCTTCCCTCCCCCTCTCTTAGTGCCTCCCCCTTCTTCCCTCCATCCCCCATCCTTTTGTGTGAATGCCAAATCTCCCTCTGAGTTCTGCACCCTAGTGAGGGTTCAGGACAGAGTGGCATTGCCCAGAGCCCCTTCTTGGGTGCCCATTCAGTATGGGAACTCTATTATGACCATTTAATCCCTTGTCTCTAAGAATCCCACTGCCTGGAGCTTTCTCCCCTGTGATCCATGCTAGATTTTTGGGGGGGGGATCGTTGACATGTCAACCATCATGCAGGTCAGACAAAGTCCAATCCTGGCTGCTGCAGCCCTAACTGGTGTGGTGTATCTTGCATATTGTTGATCCTCCCCATCTTTAGGTTCTTACAATCTTGCTTCTGCCTCTTCTGCAAGGTTCCCTGAACTTTAGGATGGGAAGAGATTGGCTGGTCTGCTTCTGGGTGAATATTCTAGGATCTTTGGTATTCTCAATTATGGTTTGTTATTTTCAGTTTTGCTTTTTCTGCACTGCCCTTGGCTGCATCCTGATTGGTATCGAAAGTCACCTCCTAATTAAAGATAAAACACTGTTTAAATGAATATCTTAATATAAGAGGAGATTCAAAGGTAGATAGAAGAATAGAAGTAGGACACAGCAGTGGGGGTAAGGGGTCAGTGTCTCATTTGCCATCTATCTGCCAGTACTTATATCTTCCCCGATTGGTGAGATCAAAACTGTTCAGTCCCAAGTGACCAGGAAGGGAAGTGAGAGTGAGCTTCACCAGATGTCTTGATACTTGATACTTGATACTTGATGGTGACCTGTTTTCTCTACTGAAGCATGATCCCCTCTCTCCTTTTTTTTTCTTTTGAGGCTCTCCTTCCTCTTCCCTCCTGTTTATAATCCTTTGCAATTACAGTAGGTATAACAGATTTACCTTTAAATATGTCATAAAGTGGATTTGGAACTAGGATCTACCTACTGGAGAGTACATATAGTGTCTAACTTTCTGTGTCTGGGATATATCTCTCAATATGATTTTTTTCTAATTCCATCCATTTCCTGGCAAATTTCATTAATTCATCTTTTTTGATGGCTGAGTAGTATTCTGTTGTACAAATGTGCCACATTTTCATTATCCATTTGTCAAGCTGTTGGGCATTTGGGTTGATTCCATGGCTTTGCTATTGTAAATAGTGCTGCAGTGAACATGGTTGTGCTTGTGTCACTGTAGTGAATTTCTGCATTATGGGGCATTATTTCCAGTAATGGTATAGCAGGGTTTTCAATCTAACTTTTTTAGAAATCACCATACTGATCGCCAAAGTGGTTGTATGAGCCTGCATTCCCACCAGCAATGTAGGAGAGTTCCCTTCTTTCCACATCCTCTCCAGCATTTGGTGTTGCTTTTATTGTGGATTTTTGCCATCCTGACTGGAGTGAGATGATATCTCAGAGAGGTTTTGATTTGCATTTCCCTGATGTGGAGCATTTTTAAAGATATTTGTTAGAGGGCTGGAGAGGTGGCTCAGGGGTTAAGCCTCCGCCTTGCAGGCGTAAGGTCCTGAGTTCGGATCCCAGATCCCACGTATAGACGCCAGGCGGAAGCGGGGGCGGCCTGCGCTTCTGGTCCTGGTAGGGCGGAGCTTGTGAATCCCGGGAAAGAAGGAGGTGGAGGTGTCCATGGTGGTTCGCGAATTCGTCCGTGGTTCTACACACACACACACACACACACACACACACACACACGCGCGCGCGCGTGCGCGCGCGCACACACATGTATATGCACACAGTTGAATAAATAATAAAAAAAAAGAATTTAAAAAAAAAAAAAAAAGATATTTGTTAGACATTTCAATTTCATCCCTGAAAGTTTACTTTGAGTTCCAAGGCCTATTTTTTAATTGGGCCACTTATCTCCTTGGTTTAGTTTTTTAAAGTTCTTTGTGCTCTCTGGATAATAGAACTCTATCAGATATGTGGTTAGTGAAGATTTTCTCCAATTCTGTGGGTTGCCTTTTTGCTCAGCTTACAATCTCTTTATCTGAACAGAAGCTCTTTAATTTCATAAGATCCCATTTGTTGAGTGTTGGTTCTAGTATCTGTGCTATTGGTTTTCTGTTTAGGAACTGTTGGCCTTAGCCCAATCAGCTGGAGGGAGTTCTCTACCCTTTCAATTAGGGTTTTTATAGTCTCTAGCCTAATATTAAGATCCTCAATCCATTTGGATTTAATTTTGTGCATGGTGACAAGTACGGGTCCAGTTTTAATCTTCTACATGCAGATATCCAGTTTTGGCAGCACCATTTGTTGAAGATGCTGTTCTTTTTCCATCGAATTTTTTGGGCCTCTTTGTCAAAGATAAAAAAGATGTTATTGTGTGGGCTTACATCTGGGTCTTCAACCCTTATCCTACATGTCTATTTTAGAGTCGGTACCAGGCTGTTTTTATAACTATGGATTTGTATTTAGTGAAGTATGGTGATACCTTCAGCAGTGTTTTTGTTACTCAGGATTATTTTTGCTGTACTGGGTCTTTTGTGCTTCCATATGAATTCTGAGATTGTTTGGTCAGTTTCTTTAAAGAATTGCTTTGGGATTTTGATTGGTATAGCATTGAATCTGTATATTGCCTTTCGTAGGATGATCATTTTTATGATATTGATTCTGCCAATCCAGGAACATGGAAGGCTTTTCCACCTTCTGGTGTCTTCTGTAATTTCTTTCTTTAGAGTTTTAAAGTTCTCGTTGTAAAAGTCTCTTACTTCCTTGGTTAGGTTCATACCAAGATATTTCATTTTTTAGGGATTATAGTAAAAGGGATTGTTTCTTTTAGGGCTTTTTCATTTCTTTCATCCTGGGCATAGAGGAAGGCTACTGATTTTTGTACATTTATTTTGTATCCTGCCACCCTGCTGAACTTCTGTATTAGTTCCAGGAGTTTCCTGGTGGAGTTTTTGGGATCACTCAGGTATACAATCATGTCATCTGCAAATAGAGATAACTTGACTTCTTCCTTGCCAATTTGAATCCCTTTTATCTCCCTTTCTTGTCTTCTATCTTCAGCTAAGACTTCAAGTACAATATTGAATAGAAGTGGTGAGAGTGGATAGCCTTGTCTAGTTCCTGATCGAAGTGGGAATGCTTCAAGTTTTTCCCCATTGAGTGTAATCCTTGCTGTAGGCTTGTTGTATACTGCTTTTATTATATTGATAAAGGTTCCTTCCATTCCAGCCTTCTCTAGGGTTTTGATCATAAAGGGCTGTTGGATCTTGTCAAAAGCTTTTTCTGCATCTATCGAGAGTATCATATGATCTTGGGCTTTGGACCCAGTCCATTCTTGATAAGTGTTCATACTGGGCCTTTGGTTGTTTTCACCTGCACCTTTTCCTGTCATGAATTGTCAAGTTGGTAACAATTCTGCCTGTACATGGTTGCTTCCAAACTCCTAAAAGCTTATTTACCAACCTGTTGTTAGGAACTGAGACACCATCACTGCAGCTTCCAGCAGCCATGTGCAATTGAGATTCCCTGGTGGTGTCTGACCATAGTGCCCTGGCCTATGTAATGGGGCTCACGCCCAGAACCCATACAATTACCACAATCCTTCAATGCCCAAGTCCTACATTTGAAAATGGGGTTATATTTGTGATTTTTGTAATCCTCCCAGACTTTAAATCATCTCTAGATTGCATTTTCAATCACATGACATTACATTGCAGATGTAATGTGAATGGCTTCTATACTGTATTGTCAGGGAATAATGACAAGGTAAGAATGTTTTTATTACCCAGGACAGACATTAGGAGATTTTTAATATTTTTCTATTTACCATTGTTTGAATCTGCAAATGCACAGATAGATAGATAATTGATAGATGATAGATAACAATAGACGAATATATAGATAGATAGGTAGCTAATTGTCACAGTTAGATACAGTTGTCAACTTGATGGTTGGGCATTCGAACTCTTGGAACATTTTTTTAAAGAATTATCACTTGAATTGAGGCCAGAGTGAACTTGCAGGAGATTGTCTAATTGATGAGTGAGGCCCAGCCCATGGGGAAGCACTAGGCCCTGGACAGGTGAATAAATACAGAGAAATCATTGAGATATACATCTTTCTATCCACTTGGCCAGACATGCTGATTTGTCAAGTAAGGATTGTCCCTCTCTCAGCCATTATGTGGTAATGGTGTAGCCAGTTCCCTTGGGTCTGGTGTCAGTATGGGCTCTCCTGATGAGCTGGACTAAGAACTGTAACCATACTATTGTAAGAGAATAAACCTCTTGTTCCCTTAAGCCTATATTACCCAAGTTGGTCTCTAACTTCTGGGCTTAAGAAATTCTCTTGCCTCAGCCTACTGAGTAGTTTGGACTATTAGGATGAACACTGTGCCCATCCTTTTCCTATTAACTTAAAAGAAAAGATTCCCTCACCTATATGTGAGCTTATTTGCTCAATGTGAGACAAATAGCTTTCAAATCATAACTGACAAGAATTAAAAGACACTAACGCCGTTTACCATGACTGTGCTTTTCCTGTGACACATTGTACCTGCCTTTTGTGTCTTGCAGAAAACAAAACCCTTGTTTGTGCACCCCACAGAAGGCACCTCTTCAAATATATTTCGCTCATCTTTGGTACGTAAACTATTTTTCCCTATTAAACATTTAACCAGTTCATATTATCAAGCCTCAGTAATGAAACTTCTTGGTTTAACATGCAGGCGGACATAAGCAGTGGCCAGATGTCTTTTTCACACCTAACCAAAGGTAAGAATCTGGGGCCAGCCCTTGGGCTTGTTGATCAGAGCACTGCTTAGCATATGTCAGCCTTGTACCAAAAGTGCAAACAAGGAAAAGCAGGAAAAAAGGTAAGAATTGTTATTGCTGAGAAAAGAGCTTTATACACAGAATGGGTGCTTAACATGGATTTATTCATTTTTTATTTTTTGAGATTTTTTTGAGAATAATTCTATTGTTTGGCTGACTTCAGACTCTCAAGTTCACAGATATCTTTCTCCTGACTTGTTTACTTGTCTCCTTAAGGTATTTGACATTCTGAGTGAATTTAACACTTTTTCAGCTGATTTATAAAATTCATGCATTTCTGTACAGTGATTGCTGTATTTTTACAATATATTTTAAATATTGTAAATTTAAATTACATTTAAAACATTTTACAATATTTCTACAATTTGATAATTATAAGAAAACTATTTCTAGCAAGAGAATCATAAAAGATTTTTTCATACTGTAAGTTACTTTCTCTATGACTGCAAAAATTTTTTCTGAATTTCAAAGCCAAAGTAAGAGCTAAGTCAACCTAAGGGTGATCAGGGGATGCATAAATATGTAACTCAATGGCATTCATTAACTGTGGGTGTAACTTAGGGGTCTAAGGCTTGCCTCATGTGGATTAGACTCTGGGTTCAAGCTCTTGTACTACAGGAAGTAAACAAAAAAGAAATTCACCAATTAGGCTTATTGATTAGATTATAGGGAATACTTTCCATTAACAAAATATAACATCATGGCTTTGAATTAGTGATCACAGCCAAGAATCTATAATTTGCTTTTCACATCTTGAATTGTTTAAAAGTAGACATATTAATGGCAAGTTATACAAGGGAGAAATGTGTGGTAAGGATTTAAGTCCTGGGCCTCTAATTCTAAAGTCCTCTACTAAAAAATAAAAACAAAAAACAAACAAACAAAAAAAACTTCAGCAGAGATCTGAAGAGGCTCTCTTTTCCTGGGCCACTATGCAAGGGGAAGTTTCTTCCTTGTGCTTACCTGCTCTGCTAATGCTAGGTCAGCACATCTCCCTTCTTCCCCCTCTGCCTGGTCCTCTGGGGAAAGAATCTTTCATCAGTGATAATGTGGAATGCCTCCGTAGACTGAAAACAGGTTATATTTTTTCATAGGCCCTAAATCATCAATATTATTGGTTTCTTTGGTTCCATTGCTTAAAATGTGCAAATAAAATATTAATATTTAAAATATTCCGATGAACATTATTCTCTCTACTACAGGGTCCTAGGTCTCATCAATGATTAAAGTTATTAGGCCATGCTTTCACACCATGGGAATACTTTTTTAAAGTGTGTAATAGTTCACAGGTAATGGACATAGGTAGTATTCTAAATGCCTTTCAAGTTTTAACTTTAATTGTCACTCAAAACCCTCAACAGAGTGTTTCTCCATTTCATAGGTGAAGCTGTTAATTATCGATGGAACATATAATTGTAGTGATGGTTATTGAGCTGTTGGGGTTTTCCAGCAATGGAAGCAGGGGATTTGACCCCAAGAATGACCTAACACCTTT
Organism: Typhlomys cinereus; assembly: GCA_023101885.1. Lineage (NCBI taxonomy): Eukaryota > Metazoa > Chordata > Mammalia > Rodentia > Platacanthomyidae > Typhlomys > Typhlomys cinereus. Next base: position 9,563,626 of record JALPQD010000021.1, read on the forward strand.
GGACTGTGTTTTGAGACCCCCAAGGTTCCTGCATGACCAAGCAAGGTCCCATTCATCTACACACAGGGGAAGTTTGTGAGGCATCAGAAAAGGCAGGGGTTTAGAAACTGACAGATTTCCACCCCCTGTGCAGTGAACTCCTTACTGGGTGACCTCATTTCTTCATCATGAGATGAAAGCCACCTTGCATAGTTGCCCAAAGGATTGAATAAGATGTGACACACAAGTTGAACAGAGCTCATCCCTCAACCTCCTTTTCTTAGTGAGATGTCTCTAACAATGGCTAAGATTTGTCAGGTCTGAGCTCTAGAGCTAGGCTACATAAACTAACATTACTATTTTCACCTTTGTTTCTTTAAAAAAATTAATTTTCTCTGCTTTGCATGGCTAAGATTGAACTCCAGCATCAGTACCAAAACAAGTATTTCAGAAAGATGAATTAAAAAATCAACTATAACCCAACAGTGTTATGTGAGGTATATGCCACTAGTATTAATTTGCAGGTGATCTCTTCTTGTGTTGCACATCCTGAAAGTTGCAAAGAGTTCTAAAGTTCTAAAAGGAGATTTATTTATGCAATTGAGATAAATAAATTGTACCAATAGAAGAGAATTAAAAATGAGGCACAGTCCTATCTGCAAATTTTCAAAGCAGTTTTTACGGGGTAGTAATTATCCCAAGAGAGCACTAGTAAGATTATTAATTTGTTTGCTGCTTACCTGTGATAAAATTCGGGATGTGAGCAGCCCATTGTGTGGCCTTCACTGCCTCAGATCTTGTGTACTCAACAAGACCTTTCTCACAGTCCTGTAATTAGGTGTTGTTGACATTGTAATCTTTGGAAATGTACTTAATGAGCCCCAAAGACACGAATCCCACAGATAAAACCTCAAAGTAACAGGGGCTGTTTTAAGTATCCTGTCAGGAAGAAACCTCTCAAACATTAGTATCGGAACTCCAGGAGAAATCCAAACTGAACCCTAGATTACATTGTATGGTTCATTTTTCTGGAATTTCTAGAGAAGAAACAGCCAATAGATGATTTGAAAGATTTGTGAAGAATAGTAGAAGGATCACAATGTATTTGATAAAATTTAAGAACCTTTCTTTTATACTCTTTAAAACTTTAAGCCTGAAAAGTTTTTCTTAAAAGTGTGTTTTTCCACCATTTGCAAAACTAAATGTTAATTGAAAGTAGATTTTAGTTGCCCTTGATATCTTAAACACAAAAGCGCAACTTTTAAAATCACTCAAGAGACTGAAACTTAGATAAAAGTTGAAACAGAACAGCTTGAAAGTAAAAAGTAAATTAAAATCCAGCAAGTTATCATTGATATATATAGATATATACATATTTATCTATATATAGTTCAGCTAGAACTAATAGAATCTTGAAGATTTTCTAAATTATTACTTAAATGCACATTTATATCACTACCTATAAAATAATAATATTGATTCATTAAAGAAATATACAGTGGGGGGGCTGAGATAGCTCAGGGAGTAGAAGTGCTCGCAGTATAGCCTGACCTGAATTCCATCTCCAGAGCCCACAAAGGGGAAGGAGAGAACTGACTCAAAAAAGTTGTCCACACACATACACACACACACACACACACACACACACACACTCAAATGCATTTTAAAAAGAAGGAAAGAGAGTGAAGAGTTGAAGTCTCCGTTTCCAGTACTTCCTCCCTTAAGATGACAGCTGCTCTTGTTTTAGAATCGGTCTAAATGTGTTTTCTGCTTTAATTACAGAATTTATCTGTGCATAGTTTGAGCTGATTTATTTTACCTGCTCATTCCATGAGCGTACTACCAGTGACTCATCTCCAATCTGAAACTCTTTAAGCACCAATGGGACAGTGCAAGTGGAAAAGTCTTTGCTGGTAGTTTGGGGGTATGAAATTAAAATCTCCTGTGAAATAACCCTCAGGTTGCATGTATAAGATTTATGGGAAACATACTAATTTTTTATTCCTATGTCGTGCTGAGGTCAAACCCAAGGCCTCAAACAAACATGCTAGGCAAATGTTCTCCACAGTGAATCACACCCTCAAAATAGTTCCTTATGTATCGTAGAGATGATATATGTATATGGAATATATGTATTCCAAATTAAAAATGAGTTTAATCCAATAGCATTTGTGGTCCTGAGGATTTTGGATGGTGGCTAATCAGTCTCTGCAATACATTCATTCCCCTGTTGGCAAGAATTCAGAAAACCGTTGGTTTATTGGAGCCACAAGTACAGCTGCTACAAATACCTTGAGTATTTCCCACAGTGATTCATGCAAGAGGTTTGCTACAGAAATCACAAGAGATAGGATTGCTGAGTTTCGGTAACTTATTAGAAATTGTCAAATCATACTAAAAAGTGGCAGTGCTCACTTAACACATGTGCCATAACTTAGGAGTTATAGTCATCCAAGTTTCTCCTAATGCTTTGGTTGCCATCTTCTGGGCCTGAAATTTCATCCCATTTTTTAAATCTCAAACTTCCTGATAATGAATGTGGAGGATCACTGTGTGTGTTCATTGACCCTCCTCTGTCTTTGAGCTGACCTTACTACTAATTTCCTTGCTTGAGCCAAAGTTTTCTTTTTATCTTCACGTACTCTTATTTTTCAAATTTTTAATATTTGTAGTTTGTTTTGTTATCATTAAGAAGCATCTTCAGGGGTGAAGAGGTGGCTCAGAGGTTAAGCCTCTGCCTTGCAGGTGGAAGGTTCTGAGTTCGGATCCTAGACCCCATGTATAGACGCCAAGTGGAAGCAGGGGCGGCCTGCGTTTCTGGTCCTGGTAGGGCGGAGCCTGTGAATCCCCGGGCAGAGTAAATAAGGAGGCGGTGGAAGCATCCATGGTGGTTCCCAAATTCACCCGTGGTTCTACACACACACACACACACACATGCGCACGTGCACACACATATGCACAAATTGAATAAAAAAAATAAATACACTTTTATTAAGAATCATCTTCTATTCTGGAAGTGTGTAGAAGTAATCTTACCCTGTCTCCTAAACACATTACCAATTAGATTTCACACTTCAATCTTTTTAAATGCTGGAATTCATTTTTGAGGAATGAAAGAGTGAGTTTGGAGACTAATGCTGTTCAGATAGAAGAGGTGATTGTCCCCTTGCCTTTTACTCCCCTTTCTTCCCCCCATTTATAGCACTGCCTATGCACACACAGTAGATAAGAGCTTCTTATGGGCTCTGTTCTCTGTAAATGACCCACATGATTCATCTCCTCTGATACTAAGAGTTTTAATATCTTTGGTTTTAAAATCACATTTGGCCTCTGACAGAGGTCCTCCTTCCATCATGGCCAGAGAAACTTCCTTAGCCATTCTAAGTTTTTCACATTTTGCATGAATTTCAGGTCCACCATTTTCAAGTTCCTGAAAAATAGTCCTGGTATTTTGATTCCAATACTGACCTGGGAAGAATTAGCCTTAAGTTCTCCTGGCTAAGGAAAGAACTTTCACTGAGTTAGAGTTTCATGCATCTTCTTTAAGGATGTTTGCAAAAAAGAACATGTACATCTTTTCTTAGATTTATTTCTAAGTAACTCTATGTGTGTGTGTGTAATATGTGTGTGTGTGTGTGTGTGTGTATGTAATGTGTGTGTGTGTGTGTATGTGTGTATGTACAAGAGGGCACATGAATATGTTTCAAGGCCCAAGAGTGGGAATCATCCTGGATTGCTCTACCTTCTTATTGCTTTGCTCTGCCTTATTGCTTTGCTCTGGAGTTTCCCAGACTCTGCCTTCCAGGGCCAGAAGTGCTGGCCACTGCTATATTTACCTGGCTTTTTTTTTAATGTGGGATCTGGGGATTTGTACTCATGTCCGTTTGCTTTTGAGGCAAAGCCTTTAACCCCTGAGTCATTTCTCCAGCCCTCTGGGATGTATTCTAAACATCTATAATATCTATAACTGTCAACTTGACAGAGATTGAATGTTGGGCACATCTGTGAAGACTTATAGTTGAGGCAAACCCTGGACAAATTTGCAAGAGTTTTTCTAATTGATATGGGAAGCCCCATCCTCTGGTGGGTGAGACAATTCCCTGGGCTGATAGATGAAATGAAGAAAGTTAGTTCAGTGGCTGGGCATATTTTAGAACATTTTGACAGACTCAGAGTCTGGCAAATGAAGTTTCCCCTTCAGTAGTCCCTGTGGATATGGTGTGGCCAGTTCTCTTGGCTTCTGATGTTTGTATAAACTCTTCTGCCAAAACTGGCCTATTAACATAGCCAGAATCATAAGCAAGAATAAAAACTCTTGTTTCCCTAAGTCATTATCGGTAATATGCAGATAACCTGCAACACTGGTTGAACTCTACCTACTCTAATAACTTCTCTGGAAAAATCTCATTTCCATTTAACCAGTAATCACTTGTTCTGGTTAAATTTTACACTGTTATAACAGAGCAATAGTATCACATTTGTCTCATTCTCTCATTTTCATTTTCTCTCTAGAAAGTTTCATCGTTAAATTATATTCATGGTGGATTTATCATAGTTATTTACCAAATCAATAGTTATCTTCTTTAGGAAGGCATGAATAGTTAATAATGTCAGGGGAATATAATAGCCAATCTGTAATTCCAACCTCAAAAAGAGGAGACTGAGAAATCCCAAAGCAAGTTGACTAGCCAGACTGGTCCTATTAATGAGTTCTGGGTTTAATTAGAGATCTTGTCTCCAAAGGACTAAGGATTACCAAGGATAATTCCCTATATCAGCTTTGGTCCTTCACACACATGCACATATACATGTAAACACATACACACACATACATCCACACATGCCGTGCATGCATACACATGGAAATGTTTCATTATGACATTTTAATGAATGTTTGTCTTTTGGCTTTGCTTATATTTCCCCATGTCCCTCTTTTCTTCCCTTCTCTCCTTCCTGATCTCCTTCCACTTTCCGTTTTTAGATCTCATAACAAATTTCATATGCATGTGAGAGAAAACATTAGATAAGTGTTTTTCTTTTCCCTGTCCCACCATCCTAATTACCCTCTTGTGTATCTGTTATCTTTTACTCATGGCATTTCTTTTGCTGAACCACATCCTCTCATGTGTGTACTGTGTTGGATACATAGTCTTGTACATGGTAGATATTACTTTAGATCTGAACTAAGTTTTCAGCTCTTGTTTTACTTTTGTTGTTTTTGTTTTATTTTTTATTTCTGAAACGACCCTTATTACTGCTCATACTGACCCTGAACTTGACATATAACCCAAGCTTCAGATTTAAACCCTTGATTATCTTGCCAGTGTATCTCAGTGCTAGAACTATAGGTGTGCACCACCTTACCCAACTTATTTCTTTTTAAATTAAGATGCAGTATTCCATTCTTCAAATGTACCACAATGTATTTGTCTTTCCATAAATATTTAGGCTACTTCATCTTTTGGATAGTATAAATGAATTTATAGCCTTTACAAGAGAACAATGCATTCATTTCTCTTGGACACGAAGAACATAATTGCTAAGTGAGGCCCCATCCAATTACTCAAGAAGCTAAGGCAGGAGGGTAGTAAGCTGAAAGCCTGTCTGGGCTACTGAGTTCAATGCTAACCTGGGAAACTTAGTGGAACGCTGTCTGGAACTAAAAATTAAAAAGATAACTGAAAATGTGTCTCGGTGGTATGGTGCTTGCCCAGCAGGCTCAGTTCCCAATACTAAATAGATTTTTTTTCTTTTACATTTATTTAGTGTGTGTGTGTGTGTGTGTGTGTGTGTGTGTGTGTGTGTGTGTGTGTGCATGTGTGTGCATGTGTGTGTATGTGTGTACATGCACTATGGTATCTACATGGAGCTCAGAGAACAACTTGCAGTAGTCAGTTCTCTCCTTCCACCTTTCAGGTTCCAGGGATCGAATTCAGATTGTTGGGCTTGGCAGCTGGCCCCTTTGCCTGGTGAGCCATTTCTCCCTGTGCTGTCTCTTCTGATCCTAATGCTGTTTTACAAATTTACTATACATTTTTCCTTAATCTTGCTTAGGATCATTTTTAGTCTGATTCTACAGTACTAACTTTGGGTTATTGGATTGACTTCTATTTCTCTGTTTATGTATTTATTATTTTTCCATCTTAAGAGCATCTCTACTCTCTTTCTCTAGCTTACTCATCTCTTTTTATTACATTTCAGTAATGCATTTGTGACTAAAACATACTTTATCTATGAATTTCAACACACAGTACATAATAAGATGTAGTATTCTATCTTATTATGTTGCCTCTTTGTCATTTTAATGCTTTGTTGGAATTGCTTTACCTTTAGTGACTTCCAATTTCATTGCGTTTGTCAGAAATGTGGTCTATAATAGGACACTGCTCTATAAGAAATTTCTAAGTGTTCCATATGAATTTTAAAGTAATTTTTGCTTTCCATTCTTTTGTTCTGTAGCTTGCTATTAAGTCATCATGTTAATTTAGTGGAACAAATATATTTTCCTGAAAGAGGAATCTAGAAATGTCTCATTGTGACTAAGGACTTGTCAGATTTTCTAAATAGTTCTTCCACTTTTTGTTTTATATATTTAAGGGGATATTAAATGAAACAGATTTTATTAATTTTCACCTGGGGAATTGCTGCACATACTATCCCTCTTCAACCCTTGTAACTCTTAAATTTAATGTCTTATGACAATGGCTCTCTTACTGTTAATGTTTGCATTGCAGGGCCTGAGAAGTTGGCTCAGTTGGAAGGGTGCTTGCTGTTCAGGCTGGAGGCCCTGAGTTCACATCCCAGATCCCATATAAAAAGCTGGGTGTGGCTGTGCACATGTGTAACCCCAGGTTACAGGAGGATCACTGGGGTTTGCTGCCACCCTGGCTCCAGGTTCAGGGAGAGATCCTATCTCTGGGGAATAAGGTGGAGAGTGGTAGAGGAGCATCTGACATCTTCCACTAGCTCTGGGTGTGGGCATGCACAGCTGTACCTGCATACATGTTTATGCCCACATGTGCCCACACAGACACACCTATACAAGCATGCATACACATATATTTGTTTTGTGTTTTCTTCAGTAATTTTAATTTCAAGCAAATCAAATTTAGAGCTTTTTCTTTTCAGTCTCTCTAATTGTAACTATTTTATGAGTCTATGTGCATGCATGTTCATATGTGCATACATATGTGTGTGCATGCTTGTGTACAGGTGTACCTACATGTGTATGTTTATGTGCACATGCATATGTGTGTGTATGTTCATATGCAGGTGCACATGCATGTCTGAGTGTGCATGATTGTGTGGAGGTACACATGCCTGTGCATGTGTGGATGTTAGTATGCAGATGCACATTCATGTTTGTGTGTGTATGCTCATGTAAGGTATATGTGTATGTAGACCAAAGGACCACCTGTCATCAGGTGTTGTTTCTCAACTATCCAACTTTATTATTCGTTTTTTTGATATGGGGCCTCTCAGTTAACTGGCCCTCAGCAAGCAGGCTGGCTGAATAAACAGGATCCATCTGTCTCTAACTTTTCAGCTGAGAGTACATGTGACACACACCTGGCTTTTTACATGGGTTTTGGAGGTTGAACTCAGGTTCCTGTGCTCACGAGGTAAATACTATACTGACTAAGCCATCTCCCTAGACCTCATAACTACTTTTTTGGGGGGTGAATATTATATTTATTTATTATCTTATTTTTAAATTTTCTGATGCTTTACATTACTTCCTAGCATATTTTTCATAGTTAGATGATAATATTTTAGATTGATTTATTTAAGATTGATATTTTCTGCATTCCTTTATCTCCCTTCTGCTGATTTAAAAGGTATCAGTATTTCTTTTCTTTCAGTATATATGCTTGTGTATATGTATATTTTAATATATGTACATGCTTACAGTATTGCTATCTCAATAATTTGGTCAGAGTCTATTGAAGGTAGATTCTATCTTCATTGTTAATGGCACTTTATAAATATAATGTAATTCTTGGGTGGTAGTATATCTGTTACTTATCTTTTTGGTGTGATAAAATATCTAACAAGAAACAAACTTAAGAAGAGTTTATTTTGGCTCACAATTCAAAGCTATAGTTTCTTCATCCTGAGCACCTCTCAATCTACTCTTCATTTTTGAACTTACATTTTCCAATTTGTATGTGTGTTTCTATGCTATGGACACAGTGATTTCTTCAAAGCTGCCTTCCAATTTTTGAACTCTTCTTCAGCTTGTGCTTTTATCCCACGATTCACCCTCTCGTTTTTCTGATTTTCTTATTTCTGAAAGTTTTTTTTAAATTGGTTCTTTTCCACGCCATTTGTTCTTACGCATATTTTGCAATGTAATTTTGTTTTTCTGTTTAATGAACATTAATACCATTAACTTTTTGAACACATGAACACAGATTTCAAAATCTTCATCAGACTGTCACGTTAAACTTACTTGGAGTGAATTCATGTTCTGATAACTTGTTTTATTGTTTTCCATTTTTAGCATTCTATTCACAAGTTAATTTAGGAATATTGGTTTGCATATATCAATGTCTCTTTTCTTTCTTCTATCTCCTTGCCTTTCCTCTCTCCTTCCTTTCTTTTCTGCTTTCTATCTCCTTGCCTTTCCTCTCTCCTTCCTTTCTTTTCTGCTTGCCTCTGCTCCCCTTCCCTCTTTATTTCTCCTTCTTTCTTTCTCTTCCATCACCTCTTCTCTTTTCTCTCTTTCTTTTCCTTCTCCCTCCATCCCCCTAATGACCTCATCTTAGATTGATCATCTGCAATGATCCTATTTCCAACCAGATCACAGATTAGCTAGGGTGCTATAGTTCAGTCTGGAATGCCACAAAGGCCCATGTGTCAAAGCTTGTTCTTCAGCCTATGTTATTAGGAAATGGCCACGAGGTTTAGTTTGTTGAGGACATACCCTCAGAAGGCATGGTGGGCCTCATTGCTCACTTCTGGCCATGAGCAGAAGTTCATAATGAGCAGCTTTGCCTGACAATGCGCCTTCTGTTATGATGTGCACCTCACCAGCAGTCCATGAGCACTGGGCCAACTGATCATGGGCATAAACTAAGGAATCTGTGACTCTAAAGCTTTTTGTCATTACAAGTTGGCTGTCTCAAGTGTTTTGTCACAGTAATGGAAAGCTAACTTAACACCAACATTTGGAACTTCTCCATCTTTTGAGGAGGCATACATAATTCAACCCACAGCATGATTCATTGTGTTCCTCTGTTGCAAAATTGTTTCCCTTCTTTTGCTCACTATTTATTTTTGCTTTTCTTTTTAAATTTTGCTTCTGTATCCATGTGAAATACTAAATCATGAGCTCATTATACCTGTTTATTCCCAAAGTAAATACTGTATGTTCAAAATAGTTGCTTCATATGTCCAGACAAAAAAATCATCGGATTTAAGCTTTAGCTATAAAGTCTGTTAACAACATCAACGGTCATTATTATCTTTAGTGTCAAAATCATACCTTAAGTGTCTGTCACTTTTTGTTATAAAGAGTGATTTAAGTCTGGGTTATAGCTGAACAGGTGATCATTTGCCTTGGTGAATCAGTTTCTACCAATGCACATGCATACACACACACACACACACACACACACACACACACACACACACACACACTTGAAACATCTACTTCATTTTTAAAAGCACCTTGCATGTGTTTCTGTGACATAATAAATTTCCCTTTCAGAAGAAAAAGCAGATACTATGGAATGAATTGTATCTTGTCTCTCCAGAAATATATTGAAACCCTAAGCTGCCTCTCCTGTGAGTTATATTTTTCTTAGATATCTAAGGGTCTTTGTAGACATAATCAAATTAAGATTGTCATAGTTAGATACAGTCATCAACTTGATAGTTGAGGGTTTGAGCTTTGAGCATATTTGTAGAGAATTAGTGGTTGAGTTAAGCCCAGAGCAAACCTGCAGGAAACTGTCTAGTGGATGGAGAAGGCTCAACCCATGGTGAGTGGGACTAGTCCCTGGGCAGGTGAATAAAATGGAGGGAGTTATTCAAAAAATGGAGTATCCTTGTATATACTTGGCCAGATAGATTGGTCTGGCAAATAAGGATTGTCCCTCTCTCAGCTGCTGTGTGGATATGGTATGGTCACTTCCCTCTGCCCTTGGAGATGCAGTGGACTCTTCTGTCAAGATGGACAAGCAACTGTGGATTTTGTGGATTCTGAATGGTTTTGTAGGAGAAATTTGAAATGTTTGAAAGCCTTTGAGTCTATGAATTACAAATACTGTCAATGGCTTAATGAGCCATTTGGATAATGAAAATGCTGAGAGAGTTGTAGATTGTTTGGGCCCAGTTAGTGATGAAGGGACTAAGGACTGACAAAGTTGAGTGTAAAGATGATAGACTACTTTGCTTGTTGAAGGAGAGCTGTCTTGGCAGTCTTGAAATTTCAGATGAGGAAAGGACACATAGTAGAACAGCTGTTGCTATTGGAGATATTAGTATTGTTGAAAAACCTAGTGCTTTGTACTGGGATGATAGAAGAAATGAATACCACCCTGTTAGGATTCTTCCCAGCATAGAGATTCTTCCACAGAGGAGTGGTGATTCCAGGGAGCTAATCTCAACCTGAAGGTTATGGAAAAACTTGGCAACGTCATCCATGTGGTACTGGTTTTAGAAGCATCCAGGATGCAAAAGGAAGGAGATTGTGGGTCCCTTCTCCAAGGTTTCAAAGAATGGGGAAGCCAGGCAGAGTATAGCAGGAAACATGCAGAGAGGCCCAAGAAGGGCATTTTGTGCTGTGGAGTTAAAATCTGGTTTTCCATTGAGAAGTGAAGATGTTAGAGATGCCAGAGCCAACGTGGGACATTTGCCACATGTGATGTGTGCTGAGGATGACTGCAAATGGAGATTCAACCTAGTCCAAATAAATGCTGTTTGAGCAACTTCAAGCTGTGAAAAGGAACTGGGATTTCCCAGAATCTGTGAGCTACCGTGATTGTGCGATGAGCAACAGAAGGTAGACATTGAACTATAGGATGCAGTATTTGACTGGTTGGACTTTGGTCTTAACTTGATAATTTCTTATAATCCTTCCATATTAATGTTTTATCTGTGCTGAAGTATTTAACTTGATTTGACAGGATCTTATGGTTAAGATATTTTGGATTTTTAGAATTAAACATACTTATAAGGAAAATTTAATACCTGTGGGGACAAGGATTGAAGATTACAGTTTAAAAGTGATATGATTTTGTTTCAAATTGATAAGAGGTGTCATAAATAGATACAGCTGTCAACTTGACAGTTGAGGGTTTGAGCTCTGGTCACATTTGTAGAGAATTTTAAGTTAAGTTATAGGTAATTAGTTGAGTTAAGCACAGAGCGAACCTGCAGGAGATTTTCTAGTGGATAAGGAAGACTCAGCCCATGATGAGTGGGACTAGTCCCCAGGCAGGTGAATAAAAGGGAGGCATCCTGGTGTATACTTGGCCAGACATGTTGGTCTGGCAAGTAAGGATCGTCCATTCTCAGCTACTATGTGGATATGGTGCATTCAGTTCCCTCAGCCCTTGGATTACAGTGGGATCTCCTGCCAAGATGGACAAGCAGCTTGTAACCAGATTATTTCTCTGATGGTAATTTATCAGCAACAATGCATGTGAACTTCTACAAAGATGAAGTTGTTGAGGGTGGGGTACCTTTCTGGTTTCTTCTTTTAACCACTAACTGCTCATTTGGGCCCACAGGTAACTAAAGCAAGATGAAAGTCTCAGTACTTGTTTTTGTTTTGTGTCTGTCTATCTCCTTTACTTTGGCTAAAGGCACACAATTAAGTTGCTATCCTTAACTTTTCATCTTAAGCCATCTTGGATTCCAGGAGCAACAATACTTCCGGGGACAGTGAATTCTTTGCATACTAATGAGAACAATCATCTATGAGTGCAAGGCTGCACCTTGGAGAATAGGCAATCATTTCTTGGAAACCACCTTGTCCTCAGAAGCAATAAGGACTTCTTTGGACCATCTTGTAGTATCATAACTAAGACCATGTTGAAGGAGACCACACCTTGATTGGCACTGCTCAGTTATGCAGACCTCTTGCCCTGGCTACAATTTCCCCTCTATTTAATCACGAAGCTCAAGTCAGTACTCTGAAGGTGAATTTGGGGTCACTAGACCCCCTTTAGCTATTCTTTCAAATGTGGACACATTGACTAAATCTCTCTCTTTCCCCTGCTTTTCACAATTTCCTGTCTCTCTGTCACATGAAGGATGGGTCAGGTAGCAAAGCTTAGCTTTTCTGGTGCTTCCAGAGCCCAGACTTTCACCTTGAAAACTCTAGTTACACCAATTCATCTATCTGTTATCATTATAAGAGGAAAACACCAAAGGGAATATTCAAGACTCAGAGGGAGATCAACGAATAAAAAGGATGCCTCTAGTGTCTCCCAGGGGTTCAGATGGTACATAACTACCCAATTTCAGAAGCTAGGTTTTATTTTAGACTTAAAGCCTAGAGAACCATGTAAGAATGCATTTCCGTTGGTGTAAGAGGCCCAGCAGTTTGTGAAGCAAACACAAGATAACAACACAGCACCATCTATGACTCCCAGCTTAGATGTTTAGATACCACTCTTCCAACCATCACTACAGTATATCCATCTAGCAGATCCATATTGTTTTATAGCTGATGGTAAAAGGTTCAGCCACTTACTATCCATCAAAGGAGCCACCATCCCTGGTTGGTTAGAAGGCTAGGGTTTCTCAGAGCTTCAAAGCCTGTTCTGTTGACATGAATTGAAGTAGGATAAGTCCTATGTGAATGTGCCCTGCACTTCCTGGAACTCAGTAAACCGGTAAATGTTTGACAACTTGACTCTCAATAGCTCAGGTGGTAAAGTGCTTGCCCAGCAAGCATGAGTTTATAAAGGTTCAGAACCTACATTAAATTTTAAAAAATCAGGCATTATCAGGAATGGTGATAGCTTTTGTCTGGAATCCTAAAGCTAGGAAACCAAGACAGGAATCCTTGTGACTTGCTAGTCGGCCAGCCTAGCTGGTGAGCTCTGAGGTAACAAGAAATCCTGTCTCTGGACTGACAAGAATGGTTCAGTGGGTAAAGTTGCTTGCTAACAAGACTGACCACCTAAGTTACATTCCTGGAAGCCATATAGTAGAAGAAGAGAACCAACTCCACCACTTGTCCTCTGACTTCCACATGAATATAGTGGTGTGGTCACACACACACACACACACACACACACACACACACACACACACACACACATACAGAGAGAGAGAGAGAGAAAGAGACAGACAGAGAGAGAGAGAGAGAGAGAGAGAGAGAGAGAGAGAGAGATCCTTCAGTTCATATCCTTGAGATTTTAGGCGCTTAGGTTACCTTTAAGGTATCCCTGCTTGTGCCCAAACTAAAGAATCTTGCTGTCTCTTCTAGCAACAGTTGAAAACCTCCTTTTCTGACTCTACACAAACCCCCTCCTGTTTCCTTTCCCCTTTTAATGCAAACCATCTTGGAGAACTCAACCTGCTCCCTTCTCTTCTATGCCTAATGTCCCTGACTTGCCCCCTGGTTCTGCCACCTGCTTCTCCCATCTCACAGGAGTATGAGACCAGAATCTCTAGGTCTCCTCCCGGGGTTTCCTTACCTCTAAGGAGAAGAGATGGGAGTAGAAAGGCCTAAGGTGGTGGAGATGCTAATTGGTTTGATTACTTCCTTCACCTTTCTCTTCCTTTCCCTCCCTCTTCTCCTCCTGGATATACTTTTCTTTTTCCTCAATTCTTCACTCTTCTTTACCTCTCCTTCTACTTCTCTTTCTCTTCCTCCTCTTCTACCTTCTCTTTCTCCTTTCTCAACCTTTCCTCCTACTTCTATTCCTTTTTTCTCCTCCTTCTCCTCCCCTGCATCTTTTTCTTCTTCTTCTTTTCTTTCTCCTCCTCCTCCATCTTCTATACCTCTTTCCTCCCACTTCCTTCCTTTTCCCTTCTGCCTCCTTCCTCTGACTCATCCTCTTCCCCTACCTGTTTCTGTCTGTCACTATGAGAACACTTCAAAGCTTACCTGTTAGTAACTTTCAAATGTCCATCACTGGGGCTGAGCCCAGTATCTGCTGGGCCTTGCTGTCCAGGACTTAGTCATGGCAACACTGAAACCCACTGACCATCTCTCACAGCACCTTTCACAAGTGCTAAATTCTACCCTTGTTCTGTGCATGTGATGTTGGGAATCAAGGATTTCATTTTGGGGCTCACCTTCATACTTCTTTCTTGTTTGTTCCTTCAATAGAACTCTGTGACTTTCAGGCTAAAATCAAGTTCCAGCTGAGCAGAAAGGACCATTCACAGCCCCTTGTCCCTCCCCGACTTGAGCACTATAACCATAGTAAATGGCCTGCAGTTCCCGGCTGCTTTGTATGATGCTAAGTTTCTGGACTTTACAGATGTCTTCACCTGTTTCCTGAGGAAACATGGAAATCGCAGGGCCAGCAGGGATAATCATATCATCCAGTAGGTGAATCCAAGATTTGTTCCAGGTGGACTTGAAGCTCTCAAGAGCAGGAGAGATAGCAAGCAAGATTGTTCAAGTTTGTGCTGCCTTCTTCTTTGCCTAATAAGGTCACGTGGCCAAGACTGAGGTCCATGTGGGAGAGAACCATGAAGACTGTGGATCCCAAGAGATTAATTTTCACCTGCTCCTTGTCTGTTTATTCATTCATCTCGAAGACCTCAGAAATACCTACTGTAAGCAAAGCCCTAGGTGAACCCCTGGAAATGAACACTCACTGCAACCAGCACATTCGAGAGAAGCCAGACCCGGATTTACAAAGGTCCCTGGAGGTCAGGTGGACCCTTCTGCTCTCAACATCATTTCTGCAGAAGTTTCTTCTTGGTTACTTAGGATTAGCTATTAACAATCTCTTATAAAAATAACCAAAAACTGAAACTCAGAAGAATGTAAAAGTTTGTACATTTTAAAAAATTGTAGTTACAAAAACTAAAAGCCAAGGTGGGGAATAGTTGTTTGTAACTTCAAATTCATAGTAGGACGTTTACATATACTAAAAATACAAATGATTTTTCTCCTTAGAAAGCCTATGTAAGGTTTCTACATTAAGGGCATTTATTTTTCTCTAGGATTAGGACAGATTGCATTAGGAGCCCAGCCTCTCATAAAGAGGGGGGTGGGGAACAGAGTTGAGCTTCATTTTCTCACAAAAGGCACAATGTGAAGCGCATCTGTGAACACTGCATAATTTGTTATGTTCTACAAAGAGGTGGGTTTTTGTTATACACATACCAGAGCTGTTTGGCACTGCTTCACCAATGATCTTCACAAAAGAAACTGGTCTCTGAAGAGTGAAAGGAGAGTAAATTTTTCTTTAAAAATTAGATACAGATTATCACTTCAAAATGCAGGAAGGAATTTTACAAGTGACGGTGTGCTGATTAGCTTTCCAATGGACATCCAGCCCTTTATAAAACACATACTAGCTGTGGTCAACTGTGACCAATGTGGTTTATTACTCTCCAGAAGAGCTGAACTGCGATTACCCATCTAATGTAATTGAGAAATGTTGGGTGAACTTGAACTGCTTCTGGGACATGAATGACCAGAGAATTTATTCGATGAGACATTAAAGGCTGGATATGGTAACTACCTCTTTGATGGTTTGGCATAATCAATCCTTTGGTTCGTTAACATGTCTTTCATATTTCTTGCAATTATTTTTTCTCTGATAATTACATAGCAACCTAAATAAAAAGAAAAGCAAAATGTACAATAATACTTTTTTGTACATTACTACAAAAATAATAGCAACCTTACCTTTTTTTGGAAAAGACTAAATTTTCATATGATTAACTCTTTAAAAAAAGATGATTTTCAAGTAAAGGATGCTAACAGGAATTAGGTTCTGAAAATTAATATATGCATTCTTTATGGTGACAACCCTTGAGTTATTTTTAATAATTTAACAAATTATTGTCTTTTAATTTTACGTTAAGGAAAAAAGGGGAACTTTGTGAAATTGACAAGTTATTTACCAAACCGTCTCCTAGCAAAAATGGGAAAAGTGAGCTCTTGTTGGGGCTTATCAGTGTAGATTTAAGGTTACTAATAATAATGGCAGACAAGGTAGTATGGTGCGACAGTACATTCTCTTCATATGTTTCTGCTGGCACTTAAGGAAATTGTGCTTTACCTCCTGATGACTAACACTAAGACCCAGTCTGTGTATGTGTGTATATATATATATATATATACATATATATATTGCATTTAAATACATCTTTTAAATTATCCACAGAAACTCTAAGAATAAATTACAAAACCACACTTCGTGCTACTAGTGACTCTTTAAATGGAATCTCCTTTTCAAACTTTGCCATTAAAACAGAAAGGCCTTTTGGGTGCACCCATACAGGCATAATAAATTGTATATGTTTGTGATACTGAATGACTCTTGGCCATATGCTGCACCGCAAAGCTACATGAATGAGGCATTTACCAAATCAGGCCCACCACATTAAACAGAAAAACAATCTTTATCCATGGTAACTTATCAGTTTCAATTAATCAACCTTAACAATGGGAATTCTGATGTGTTCAAGGGACTTGAAAGCAATAGGTCATCTCCAGGGCAGCCATGTTGTGTCTTTGTGCCTACAGCTTCAAACAAAGCAACATCTCCAATAAATATACATACATATACATACATATGGCGCATATCTATCCATAGGAATGGACAATCACAGCTATGCTGTTGCAGTGCTGACAAAGACAGCATGTGTGTCATATATGATTATTATCACAGCAAATGTAATTGTCCCTCTTCAAGTATTACTTTTTGAGCTTTGCAAGATTAAACAAAAGGAAAGAAATTTCCATTGGATGACCATCCTTTCAGTTTCTGTGCTGCTATGTGAATAGCATTGTGCAAACCATTCCAATGGTTTTGAAAAGGGGTAACCATTGGTTTGATTTGGTTACACGGTTTAGCAAAGAGCTCCCTCCCACTGCCTTAGGGTCTGTGAAAGGTCTGTGACCTGTTTAGAACTGCCAAGTGAAATGTCATGTTGCCCCTCCCAAATGGGAGTATCTGCATTCATTTGATCGGTATAAAAAATGATTGGGGATGGTGAGATCACTGCTTTTGAATTGCAATTTATAGCAGTTTACAAAAATGCACATTGTTGGAAAAGAAAACATGGAAGTGTTTCTTTCTAAATTGCATTACCTGTGAAATGTCATTAGTCTTTTAAGGATATTTACATCCTTTTTATTTTTTGAGAGACTTACTTTAAAGAAAATCAGAATTTTATATTATAGGGTTTTTTTCATTGTACTTTGGTCTTACTAGTAGACTGCAGGGGAAAGTGTGCCTGAGTTCAAATTCCTGATCTGAACACAATTTCTTATCCTGCCCATTAACTAATCCTCAGGAGATAACCTTTGCTAATGAGATTCACTAGAAGATAAACAATTATTTTACAGAACAGAGGAGAGAACCACTTGTCCATAAGCGTTTTGATTGCTAATTTCTAATAAGTAAACTGAATTCTCTACTGCACTTAGCTCTCCCAAGATTCCCTTACTTTAGCAACTTTTTATGTCTTCTAAGCAAATAGTATTGCAACTATGTACTCACGATGGAGATGACCTTGATAAATCATTTACATGTACATATAGTTTTGTAAAAGGAATTTTTTTCATTAAGTATGGACAAAATGTTCGTGTAGGCTTGTTCAAGTTCATAAACACATAATGTATCCCCCCAGAACCTCTAGAGTACAGAAACCATTGTTTGAATATTGTGTCTAGAAATCTGGAAAGCACTATATTTCACTATCATAAACAGTCAGTGCCATGCCATTGGACTTTAAAGAAATTTTTGATTGAGAAAAGTTACCTTGGAAAAGTCCCTTAAGGCTTTTTCTTCCTTGATGGTTGACTAGAAAAAGAAAGGGCCTTTCTCAGAAAAGACTTGACCCACACAGACTCCCAAGCACTCCACTTTGAACCTCACAACTATTGAAAGCGAGATTGTAGCGTTTTTATCTTTGTTCATGTTAAGTCTTGGAATGACAGCCTGGCTCTGTGTTCCCCTCTCTTCCTGCCCTGACTTTAAGTGTCCACATTGACACCTACGGGTGACCAAAGGCTGAAGCTCTTTGTTGCCTTCTCCACCCACGTGCCTGACTTTCGCTGAGATTAGCCCAAGACCTTTGTTCCCCGTCAAAGCAGGAACATCACATCTTCTGTTGTAGCTTTCCTGTCTTAGACCCCCAAAGTGTGGCTCACAATTTACACACCAGGTAAATGCCCCTGCCTACTGCAGTCTGGCCTGGGGGCCAGAGGAGAGAGCAGTGCCCCCCCTCCCCCATTTCTCCAGTTTGTGCAGCTCTGCCTGCCTGATTTCCTGTTCTTCCCATTCATAGCTTTCTTCTTCACATGGAAGGGAGCTGAAAACAAAAATAGAGATTGAAATCTTTTGGTAAATTCCAGAGTCAAATCCTTAGATCCAAACGTTGAACAAGTGTCCCCATTATTTCATTTAAATCCTCTGACAATGGTTCCTAATACTCAGCAGAAAGCCATCCACTGTACTCACTCACAGGCACCCACGATCATTTTTACAGCCCGGGGCAGTAAGAAAGCTGTCACAGAGGAAAATCTGGTTGGCACAGATTAATTTGAGGAAATGAGAACTTCTGACCCTATCTCCATCTCTTTATGTAACTGCAAAGGTCCAGCTGGGCCAAAGAGACCCCATTGAGCAAACATTGCTAAGTGACTAGTGGGGAAGTGTGAGGAGTGGTTCGTGGACAGTATGTAAAAGAAAGCTCATGTCTGTTCCTCTTTCCTAGGAAAGCCGTCAGGATCTCAGAAAGAGGGTTTGGACAAGCGGCCCTCTCGTCCTTACAATCCTTACAGCTTTGCGAGCCCTAAGGGCCCAACTAATTAAATTGGGCAGCACAGAGGGAAGCCAAGGAGGAGGACCTTCGGGGTCCTGGCTGGCCTTAGACTTGCCCCCAGGTGAAGAATCCTGTCTCCGAGGCATTTCTGAACTGGCTGTCCAGCTGTTCTACGTGAAGGACAGCAATGGGAGCACTTGAGAAAAGCCAGGCGTGCGCCTTTGGTGCGCACCGCACCGCCTAGCCCAGCGGAAACGTTTGCTATGGTTAACCCCCACCTACCCCACCCCACCCCCACCCCACCCCCACCCCCATTCCCACCCCACCCCACGCCACCCCACCCCCAGGAGCGCTGCAGTCATGCTGAGCTCAGACGCGTGCCTCCGCGACTCGGGGTTGGGAGACGGCAACAAATGGGTTCAAAAAGAATAAAAATTAAAATCGGGACAATAAAGTTATTTATCTCTCTCGATTCTGCCAGCCTCTAACACAAAGACACACCAACTTGTTGCCTTCTTGCCTGCCATAAGCTTCCCACAAAGGCGACATAGGGGAAGCCAGCGGAATCAAGAGGGTTTACACTGTCTGTGAGAAGGTGCACTCTACTCTCTCACCAGCCCGCCCGGGGCTCCTGAAGGTCATCCTAACAACAACATTTAAGTGAGGAAACTCTGGAACTGTCCTTCTAGGGAAAACTGAAAAACAAGACGCTCTGTCTGCAAGCCAGGTGCCCACTTAGCACAAGCCAGGCTGCTTTTCATCCATGCGTAATATTCAACTAGGTCCTCTCTCTCTAAATCCAGGTTCCGGAACTGTCTGTGCCTCTATACCTGATCGTTGGTTTGGGATTACAATTCTCTAAGACTTTATTAAGTGTCAAGGAATATATTTGGGGTAGCTGTCACATAAACCTGATGTAGTGTGGTCCAAAAAGAAAGCTGGAGAGGCGACTTAGTTGTGCGTAAAAGAGGCAAGATTTAATTGGAGAGAGATGTGTTATTTCCAACGCAAGTACATGGGGTGGCACTGCGCTGGGAAGCATTATTTGAGCTTCATCTACTATGCACTATATGCCACCCCCTCCAAAGGAGTGTTGCCCTAGAAACTTGTTTTAGATCTGCTGCTATATATCAACACCTTGTTTTAGCAGTCCTTGGCTGAATTACAGTTACACAGTTTGGCGCTTCTTTCAAATTTCCTCCCATCAGTTTGGCTAAAGAAAGGAATTTTTCTCCTTTAGAAATGAATTGGCTTAATTAGTAAGTAGATTAATGGCAATTGCTGGTGAGTTGGTTTCCAGCAGAGTTTCACCAGAGAGGGTTAATCGGAGTCAGGTCTGGAATCTTTCCCAGAACTGGCTGCCAGCCATTTACACCAACCAATCAACCCTACAAGGAATGAAGGAAATCAAATAAAATTTATATACACTGAGTCATTATTCTGCTCCAACTTTCCTTCTAAGTGCCTCCTGATTGGGTGAAGCAAGACTGTTTCCGCTTCAGAATTTTAAGAGATTGTTAAGCTTCTGGATTTATCAGGGGATCCAAACAGAATCCCAAAGTGACACAGACTTGTCTCTGCAGAGTGCTGAGTGTGTTGGAAACTTCTGAAGCTCTCAGTCAATTTCTGGTTTAGAATGCTTGCAACCCACTCCCAAGTCCTGACATAACTCTGTCCTCCACCAGAAGTCTTTCAAAAAGTTTTGCTCTATGTTTTTGCAGTCTTTTCACCATTTTTTTTACCATAGTGATAAAATGTATTCATAGTTTAACTTGCAGCTGCATTAGTCTTGCAAAAAAAAAAAAAAATCCCTGCTGAGAAATGCTTATAATAGGAAAAACGGATCGGCTGGACAGCAGCGTAATTAATGCCAAAAGGGCTGAGGCCGGTTTCATAGTTTGTCTTTTGAGGATATCAAGACGAGACCTGGTGAAAAATGACGCATGCTTTAGCATTTCAGAAAGCCGGCAACTGGCAGCGCCTTTCCTTCTTTCTTTGACTTTCTGCCTCAGAACAAAGAGGTCGGCAGAACTAGCTAGGTTGTAATGAGTTCTATGTCCCTAGCACATTAAGGGCATCATGGAAACATATTGTATCGAAATAGTTTGGAGGAGAATACCGGGGATGAAAGAGAATGGGTGCTTTGATCAGCTCCCTGGGGTCCTGAGCGCGCACAGACTGACTTGCAAGGAGTTATTCAGCTCCAGCTAGACACACTTGCAACACCATTCAAAGAAATTTGCATATCTGTAATTTATCACATTGGTCCAGAACATTATTGCAAGGTAAATAAAAGTTAGTTGAATTAAAAAAATCAATCATTGCAGATATAGAGGAAACTGTGAAGTCAGTCTTGAAGTTAAAACCAGGAATAGATATGTCTATAAGCCTGATGATTTCAAACAGACTTTATTTTTAAAGCATCCTTAGAGCAACAGGTTATGGTGTGACCAAAAAAAAAAAAAAGTGGTTACGATTCCAGTGCCTTTCTGCTTTAAGGGAGTGGATGTGTAGCTTCCCACTGGAATGAAGTCAGAAAATAGAGAGAGATGTGTGGCTATAACTAGTCCCAGGCATGCAGAGAAACGTTTATCACTGAGGAGATATGAAAGATGGCTACGCCTCCTTGGTATCTGCAAGTGATAAGGTTAAATTTTCTTTTTTCCTGTTGTTGGTTTCCTCACCAAAGCCCTGTTTGCTAAATTTAGCTTAAGAAGATGAAAATGACTTCAGACTTAGTCAATAGAAAAACATGCTTTCGAATGCCCCATGAGAACAAGTGAAAATGTAACAGGCAAGCATTGTTCTGAATTTTTTAAACAACCCAGTTAAACAGCAAACAAGAATCTTCAACTTGACCTTGGAAAAGGCTGTGTGCCTACAGATAATCTATCAAATAACTCTGGATGACAATGATATATGTAAAGTATTGTCAGATGAAAAGATTGATAAATTTGCTGCTGCACACAGAGAGAACTTTGGAAACAGGCAACAGGCAATTTAACTCACCAACTCCGCCTCCTCAGACTCACCCCCACCACCCCCCAGCCGGCCTTGGGGCCAGCTCTGTAGAAGAGGGCCAGTAAATCAGCACCGTAATATTTCTTAAGGGGCACGGAAAAGCTGTGGATGGTACTTCTCATATTAAACGCAATATTTCTTTGCTTTCGCAGGGGAACAAAAGTCATAGCAAGACGCCTTTGTGGCTAATTCAGTCAAAGGCACATCTCTGGTTCCCCCTGCAGAAAGGTCAGTGTCGTTGTGTTTGGTCCACCAAGGGGGGGTTTTCACTCTGAAAACAGAGCCAGCTGTCCCTGTCACACCTCACCACTGGGGAGCACACACTAGCCATGGTTATTAAGCACATTCTACACCTGCAAAATATGCCAATTGCCAAGACTTTTCAAGACACTCTCCGTTTCTCATGCCCCCTCCTCTTCCGTCCACTAAACTTTGACAACACAATTCAACGCCTGGATGAAAGAGCTGGGCAAGGGAGACGCTGGGGAGGGGCAGCTCCGCTACTGTTCCAGGGGTGTCTATTGAGCAGCCATCAAAGAAATGAGGCGTCAAGTATGTTCTCAAAAGTATGGAAAAAGTTCCAAAATAATTGCTTTGAGAAGTCACACATTAGCTATGGCCACGAATGCTAATTGTTGAGCCCTAATATTTAATTGTGTGCATTTGTGCTCATTGTGAAGTTGAAGCCAAGCGTCCTTCATGTAGAAGTGGCTCTTTTTTTATTCTCTTTGTATTTCTTTGTATTTGCATGGGAGATAGATTTCTTCTGGGGTCACCCAAAGCTAGTCCATATCTATTTCTTAAAAAATCAAATGGCAAAGTTTGTCCAACTGTATCTCATAATGAAACTCCTAGAAACATTTAGGTAGACATTGCACCCCTATTCTTTTCCAAAGGTGTGCCTTCCAGCCATCCTGCTCTTTGAAAGGAGCTGGATAATCCAAAAGAGAAGCTAAAGGGTACTCTGTGCAATCGCTGAAGAGAAATTGAAATATCAAAGTAATTCGAAGTCTGGGTTGAGGGATGAAAGAATCATCTTTAAGAGTGAAGATACCTCCAACTCTCAGACAGAAGCTCAATATCATGGTATCTTTCTTTCGGGGCACTTATACCGAGTTGGGATGGGGTGAGGGTCCGGATCAAAGATTTCTATCTGGCTGCAAAGGGTGGAGAGCAGGGGAAGTAAGAGTATTTCATTAGCTTGCAGTGACTTTCTGATCTCCATCTTTGCCTAGTGTTGCCACCCAATTACAAAGATCTACTGGAGAAAGTCCTTAAAGGAGGTGAGATACCAGGGTGCCCACGATGCCCTGGATCGCTGCAACACGTGCCGGGGGTGAAGCCCATTGCGTACAACAGGAGAAGGGGCGGGGGTGCCTCTCACTAGTAGGGAACCCTAAACTCTGTCCTGGATGCCGGAGGCCGCCACCCAATCCGCCTCTATCAAGCGAAGCTTGGGCACCGCTCCAAAGAGTCGGCAGCGCAACAGGTTGTTTGGAATAGGTGCAGACGCGCCTGAGAACCTGCTGGCACTCTGTTGCGGGAATCA
>JALPQD010000021.1:9589598-9712498 GCA_023101885.1 Typhlomys cinereus
ATCTGCAGTGTCTCCTGTGCATGGCAGGAATTAAGCTCCACCAGGGGGCTCCATTCCAGAGGCTGCCCAGCTCAGGGGACAGAAGGGACCCCCCCACATACACACCCTCCGCACACACCTCTTTGGATCTCCCTTTACCTCCTCCCTTCAGAAGTTACATCACCTCAAAACTGGAGGTTCCCTCAAGAGAAAAAAAAAAAGTCATGGTGGCCAGATTCCCTAGCTTCTGAAAATAGAAAGTCACCTTTTAAAAAATTATTAAATAACATATTTTAAGGTCAGGACAAGAAGATTCTGACCCCATTGCACACCGGAAGTGTAAAGGAGTAAGATGGATGGAGAGAACAGTCATTTATTGGGCATTGTCTTTAGTATTCAAGTGAGAAAGCAGATTAAGTCAGCAATCTGAGCTGGGGGAAGTAGGAGGGGTTGAAATTGAAATTTTTAGTTTGGCAGAAGGAGAAAAGGATTGGGGGAGGGACATGTCCCCCACTGCCCACTCCATTGTTACCAGGTCCTCCAGACACCACTACTACCCCCCACCACAATTCTCAGCAGTACAATCTGGACCATGAGGAATGGTTTAGCTGCTTTCCAATAAACATCATAAAATACATTCTGAGCTGGATTTACACTTTCTTTATTATGCTAAATGGACTTTAAAGTCTTTCTCCTGGTGAAGGCAAGTTGGGGTTCAGTGCAAGGGCTGGTGGGTGTTTAGCCTTCAGCCTTCATCACAGCCTCTCCATAATCATCTAGCAGCTTGGCTTACACACTTAGTTTTCTAAGCATTTTTCTAACTTGGAAGAAGAATCTCAACTTAAGACTGCTGAATGCCTGTCAACCCAAGCTGCTCCCACTTGATCCCATCCAGGCCTGGCCATGTTTATGAGTCTGAGATGCCCCAGGCCAGCAGCTCTCCAATCCGGCCTTTCTGAACTTGGTGCAACTCAAGCTTCCCTTACGCCTAAGGACACTCTGAAATGATACCTTTGTTCTGCTTTTGCTGCTGCATTTTTTTTTAAAAAAATGCATCGCTCCACTAGAATGAATGGATTATGAGTAAATAAAAAGAAACTGTCAGTCTCTTTGAAGGTTGTGCTTAAAGGGACTTGCCAAGTCAGGACACGAGAGTGACAAGATAGAGACCTTGGTGTTTTGCATGCTCGGCTCGGCTCTTCCGCTTCATCTGCACAGCACTAAAGGATGTGTTGATGCATTGAATTACAAAAAAGTGGCATGCAAAATAAAAGATGCCTAATCACAATAAGTTAGTGTTTTAACTGTGAAGTGCCACCCTGCCCCATCCAAAGGAAGGGCAGGTCTATACAGGCAAAAAAAAAAAAAAAAAAAAAAAAAAAAAGATAGGACACTTCCATAACTTATAATTAAGTTCAAGACTGTCTGGCATTTGACTTTCTAATGCGCCGTAATGAGATTACATGCCTGATGGAAGTGTTTGTGCAAAAGCAACTTTCATGTTTAATGAGGCCCTAATACAGGACAAAATCAAATTACTATTTTTTTTTTCTATCTCTAGTGCAAAACCATCTTTTTGGGGAAGGAGCCTGAGAAGACCAGGAAAAGGCTGGATGGATGAGGTGAATGGATCCAGCATTAAGGGCCTCCTGGGAGCCTGGAGACATAGAATCTCCGTCTGTCTGGCCAGGCTGCGCTGCGGGGTCGGGCTCGCACTCAGCAGCCTCACTTTAATTACTCTTGGATACAGTCCATGGCACCCGCGGCGCGCGGGGGAACCCCTTGGTGGGTCTGAACTTACAGCAATTAGCATGTTGTGGGCATATTGTCCTCCCGCAAGGTCGTGGGTAGGGGGAGCGGTTCGCGACCGTACCTTTGGCTGTCCTGGCTGCCGTTTTTTGGGGAGTAGCAGTCCACATGGACTGGACCTGCGAGGCGCGGAGGCGAAGGTTCCCCGACAAGGTCTCCTGCTTTGCGCCACTGCGCAGCGCTGGGGGGAACCAGGGAGGCTCTTGAGGCCAAGGGGAGACCCAGCCCATGTCTCCGACTTTCAGGACTTTCCCCGACTCCTCTCTCGTCACCAGGGGGCGACCCAACTCCCTTCTAGGTCTCCTCTCTGCTGGCGCAGGCTAATTCAGCAAAAGAGTGAAGCCTTTCGTGTCTTACCTTAAAAACCCAAAGTTTTGTGCCTAATCTCCTGACTTCAGCAAAGTCATCAGCCCCATCCCCTTTGACAGACATCCGAGTTATGGCTACCGACGCTGTAAATGAGAAGGGATGGGTCACTGCACTGCTCGAGAGCAGCCTCGCCGGTGAAAGCCGAAAAGTCCAGAATCTAGCTCCTTGCTTCCTGAGCGCACTGACCTTTCTCTTTAATACCCTATAATTGGGCACTGCGGGGTCACTTGGGGGCTCACCAAAATTACCCCTGAGCCTTAATTTCCCCCCTCTGGAAAAAGAATGGGAATAACAAATAGCTCATGTCCGATGCACCCCACAGGGTGATTGGTAAGTAGGTTACAAAATACAAGCCTTTGTTACTATTGAAGGCGACATAAAGAGCTGAGAATCCTCAAGGCCACTCCCTAAACCTAAGTAAAATGTAACTTCCTACTAGACTGCTGATTGAAGTCTCCGATTCAGTTACTTTTTGACAAGATAATGATAATCACTTATAAAGGTAGTTAACTTTCATGATACACTACACAAACAGCGTTTAAAAAGAGGCATAAACACCATTTATTAAACAACACTTAGAAATAAACCAAATCTGGCAATAAATAAGCATGACATTTTCTGGCCATAGTTGTACTGACAACTTAGACTTCTGTCAAAGGTGCCTGGAGAAGAAACGTCTGTTATTGCATATTAGAGAAATCAGGATAAATTACATATAAATTATATATTTAAAAGAGACAATGTATTTCATTAACTGGACAGAATAATAAATAGATAAATAACGAACAGTTGATTGCCCTTAGAAAAGTCTGATTCTTAAATTACATTTACATTATTGATATGTACATATGCAGTCAATACAGAGACACACTCAGACCCTTGGCGCGGGTGTGAGTCTTCTCAGGACACAAACTCAAAAGGCGGTTCATTCTCTATGTTGTTGAAAGACTTGCTGCTGAGTTTTCTGGGGTCTTCTGGGGTCCACACTTTAGCAGTCCGGATAATATTTTGTTCTTTGAGTTGCTTCTCATCAGTCCACGAAAGAGAGTGTCCTGCAAGGGGAGGGAGGCCGTAATCCGGGTCACTGGGGGAGGGAGATCCTGGGGAGAAGAAAAGAGAAAAAAAAAGTCTGAATATCCAGCCCTGCTCCCAGAAGTGGGCTCTTGACCTTTAGGGTGCCCTCACAGAGAGCTCACTGACTTAAGAAGTACTACACCTCCCTGGCTGCTCCACTTCAGCAACACCTCCCGGGAATCCCTTAAGTTTGCAAATCTGGGTGAGTCTCCAAGTCTGAGTCGAAATATCAGAAAATCGAGAAATATATGCTGGAGCGCAAAGGTTCCCCACGTGCCCAACCTTCCTCAATCAATCCATCACTCAGCTCACCCCACCTCTCCAGGTCATCACGAGCCCTTCTGAACTGCGATGCTAAGGTATAGAACCACTTACTAGTGCCCCGGTGACAGATGATGACCTTCTGGGCCTGGCTGCCTGGGCTGTCCCCGCCTAGTCGCCCACCGCCACCTGGACCCCCACAGCCTCCAGAGCCGCCGCTGCCGCGCAGTGGCAGATCCGCTTGTACCAACTCGCTGAGGAAGTTGATGTAGCCGATGGCCAAGCGCAGCGTGTCCACCTTGGAGAGGCGCTTCTCGTAGGGCAGCGTGGGGATGTGCGAGCGCAGCCCCTCGAAGGCGTCGTTGATGGACTGCATGCGGCGCCGCTCCCGCACATTGGCCGCCTGGCGCAGTTGCTGCAGCTCCGCCTCGGAGCGCACCCGCCTGCGTCGCCGCGCCGCCGCCGCCGCTTCTGCCGCCGCCCCAGTCAGACCACGCAGCCGCGCCCCAGGGGACAGCACGGTGGCCGCTGCGCACGGGTAGGCCAGGCACTGAGGGTGGCGAGCCCGGCGAGTAGGGGAAGCCGCCGGGGGGCGCCCCGGCCTCGCAGCAATAGCCCCCATTGCCGCTGCAGTCCTCCAGCTCTCCAGGGCCCCCCAAAGGCGGCGGGGCCATCGTGTGCGGGGCGATCGGAGGTGCAGGCTGCAACAGCAGGCACGCCCCATCGCGGTAGCAATACTCGTGCAGCTGGTGGCTGAAAAACTCCACCTCGGCCTGCTCGTCCGCCAGGAGTTCCTCTCCGTCCTCCAGGGGGTCCCGGGACGACTGATCCGTAAAGAAGTCTTCCTCGTCGAAGTAAGCAGACGGGAAGGCATCCAGGCCCCCGGGAAAGTGTTCCAGCAGCACCGCGTCCATGCTGGCCGCCGCCGAGGGCAGGAAGGGACCACTGCACTGCCCAGGGGTGCTGGTGACAGTGGCGGTGACTCTTTTCTAAAGTGTACAGTGGCAGTTCGGGGTAGATCCGCAGCCCCTCCCTTGTGGGGCCCCACTCTGAGAGTGAGGAAGCGGCTGTCTGGCTTCCCCGCCTCCGGGACTCTCCTGCGCTCTGGCTGGCGCCCGCGCAGCACTACAGAGGACTGGGACTGACTTGTAGAAGCTGACTCCGGCACGCGAGGATTCTTATAACTACATCCACAGGCGCGTGCCAGGGACCCGCCGCGCCAGCCAATCAGAGCGCGAGGCACCGGTGGCGGGAGGGGGGGCGCTCCCGGAGGCTCCAGCAGCATTGGGAGGTGGGGCTCCTGGGACTTCTATCCGCGGCTCCGCACCTGTCTCCAGTGCGCAGCATTTCTGCTACCTGCGACCTACCTCTCCCGCTTCCTGCCCGCTGCGCTACTCTGCGCGCAGCCCCAGATTCCTTTCCCACGGCTGGGGCCGCGGCGCGCCACGTCTTCACGCGTCCACCAGATCCTAGGTGCGCGGAACTGAAGCCCCCATCGCGCTCGCCTCTCCGCTTCCCAGGGAGGCGTAACAACAACTCAAGTATTCCAAGGGTGGCTGAGATCTGGACACTATGTGGGACGCTTTCTTCTTTCAGAGCTGGGTTCGATTTGGGGGCTTTCATTCCCATCGCCAGATCCTCAAGGACTCAAGGGTCCCAGACCTGGAAGTTCTGGAGTCGGAGCAGCGCGGCTGCGAGCTGGCTGCCCTCCGCTGGCCCCCAAATGAATGGTGGAGACTAGGCAGGAGGGGCAATCTCAGAACAGCTCAGTAGGATACGTTTCTTTAGCAGATAAATATAGATGCTGGGGATTCCGAGCAATAAAACGGGTACAAAAGCCGTCCATTGAAATCCTCCGCTGCGCAGAATCCGGAGAGGGGGACGCATT
The DNA here is from genome assembly GCA_023101885.1 of Typhlomys cinereus. Taxonomy (NCBI): domain Eukaryota; kingdom Metazoa; phylum Chordata; class Mammalia; order Rodentia; family Platacanthomyidae; genus Typhlomys; species Typhlomys cinereus. The sequence goes on from JALPQD010000021.1 coordinate 9,594,979, forward strand.
GAAATTAAAGGGCAGAGTGCAAACCTTTTTCAGAGCCCCTCTCGGGACCATCTTTGAATACTTTTTCTCTACTTTTCTATATTTCAACACTCCTCTCCCTACCCAAAAGTATACACTCTGCCCCAAGATACACTTTATCATACGCTGACATATCATACGCCAGACAAAACCCTCAACTTAAGAGTGACATTTTCAAAGTAACGGACATTCCTGGGGAGAGAGAGAGAGAGAGAGAGAGAGAGAGAACCTCAGGTTTCCACCTGGAGAGAGTTCAACGCAGCTTGTGAGGTCGTGGCAAGAGGGCTGGTCCCTTGCAGCAGCAGACTCTTGTCCTTGTGGACAGGTGTCCTCTAGGGGCGTCTATGGTGGGTTATTCAGATTCCCTTCCACCGGGAGTGTTAAAAACAGCTGTCCCACACCTCTCCCAGAAGCTACTTGGGGTTAATGCTAGATGGTTGGTAGGGGGGACAATTCTCCCCAGGGCATGCCCACTGGTAACATCTTTGCTCCTACAAGTGTCCAGACACAAGTTATAAACAATGTCCTAGATGGGACTTAGAAGGCCACGTATAGAGACTTGAGAGTGGGAGGGAGACTGGTGGAGAAGAAGGAAGTTTGTAGTGAAAAATTTTAGGGTGCCCTGGTAAGGTAATGAGGGGTGACAATGGCATGATTTCACTCTATTCGTGTATCAATTCCTAAAGTGATGATGATAATGATGATAAAGAACAGTGCCATTGACATACTTCATTTCAAGCATCTGGATGTTTTTAACAGAAGGCTGAGGCTGAGGCATTAAGACCAAACAATGTGTAAGATAAAATGAGGAAAGGCACCACTTTGATCTGCCCCCTGCCCTGCCCATAGACCCTCAGTCCACACCTCCTTAAACAGATGCAAATATGCACAGGCTTGATTTCTTTGTCTGTGTGATCTCTCTGGGAGGAAATCCGCAGGAGTGGAGAGGTGTATGTGTGTGTGTGGGGGGGGTTGTCAACACCAAGGATCCAGTCCACTGGTTGTGTGCAATGGATCCTCTTAGTTCTGAAAGGTTCTCTGCGTCCAGGTCTATTTGGCTTAATAAAATGTTGCTGGGGCAATATATCTTTGATTTAGTGTGATTTTCATAAAGCAGCGTCTATAAAAATCATCTTACTACATATATTTGAGGAGTCTGTGGAACAGTTGCGGAAATGCACATTGGACCCCCTGGTGAGCTAATGGCAACCCAACTGCTAATGGGCAGCCTAACTACCTCAGAGGCTGGTGAATATTCTGGAAATCACTTGGCGCTGCATGGACAGACAGGGACAGATGAGAACAGCACAGTATGTGCTTCTTGTTTTTGACAGAGTCTGCTCTGTCCCCCTTTTTCTAACCTTCCCCATTCTCATTCTTTCCTCTTAGAGAATTGCTGGCTGCAAAATGATCTTGTCAGGAAGCCAGGACAAAGCTTACAGATAGAGCAACAGACAGACAACACACACACACACACACACACACACACACACACACACACACACACACGAGTACAGGTGCACACCTTAAGTAAAATGTGGTTGTTCTTTTTCTCTTATAAAAAGAAGAGTTCTCTACTAGGGAAAACGGATTTACTCTAGGTCACTGAAGTTCACAGCCACCATGTGGACGGCTGCCTTCTGTCACTCAAAGTGACAGGTTGATGTCTCCTTTTCCTAGAGGCTGGAACTGAAACTTATCTTGCCAGGTAAGATACTCCAGCTCATTTGGGACCCTCTGAGCAGGAGGAAATGGGAGGAAGGACCTGCTGAATTCTGTTGTCAAAAGACTTCGGGAAGTTCATATAGGAAGAAGCTGATCCCTGGGCTAGGAGTCTCTGTCTGCTAAGCGCAAGTATGTCCTTCTCTCTGCGTTTTGTTTCTATGGCAGATGTCACTAAACCTTACAATGGAACAGTGTATCACTGCAAAATGGTATTCTATGTCTAAGGGAAGTCAGTGGGAGGGGTCACTGGTTGGTCTACTGCCAGATCCTGGAGAAACCTCAGGATTTTCGCCATATCTTTCAATAGGGATCCATTGGCACCTGTGGCCCTGAGCTTCCCGCACATGCTCAGTTTGTTCAAGGGCCTCAGCTCATCTCTATACTTCTCAGTCCCACTGAGCTTGAGCCTGGGTCTCCTCCTCCAACTCCATCAGCTCTCTTTCCTTCCTAGAGTCTTGGTCCTGAACTCTTCTTCATCTGTTTCCCCATCAAGCATTATAAGTCATTTCTGAGCATCTAGAAGCAGTGATAGAAGGGGGAAAGCTCAGGGTCCTCCCTGGCTATCTCCAGGTTGAATTCGATCAAAGACAGTTCATGAAGAATGGAGCCTCCAGGCCTTTCCCTTTGCCACCAAACATTTCCCTAATGCTGACACTGGGCTTGTGTATACCCTGCCAGCACAGGACCCAAGCAGAAACTAAGATCCACTGGTCTTGAGCACAACATCTTGCACACTTCCCTAGAGCAGATCTCTGTAGATGCAACCCAGTCTATCCCCAGATTGGAAGTGGGTTCATATTAATTTCTCACTAAACCATGTTGTAAACATACAGTGGTGGAGGAGGGGCAGGTGTATGGTTTTCTCCATCCTGTGTCCCTTTCCCTTTTCTTGTCTATCCTCCCATCCCTGACCTTTCTTTCTCATGCTGACATGTCCAGTATACTCATTGGCCCATCATTTATTCTTATACCTTTAGAAAAGATTGTGAAAAGAGAATCATAGTCCATACTGAAAGGACTTCTAAAGGCCAGTGGAATTCAGGGACATCCTAAGATCACACAGTTGGTTCATATCAGCTCCAGTCTACCTTAGTCTAGTTCTGGTTCCACTGGCTGCTGGGAGTCAACTCCAGTTTTGCTTCCATCACTCTATCAAGGTTGCATGGACCAGTGTGCATCGATGTCAGTTCAGCCTTCCTGACCTCAACCCTGTGAACCATAGCTCACATAGCCTGCGATAAGAGCTGGGGGAGAAATCACTCAAAGGTACTGTTCCCAGATTAAGACAAAGGCTGCTAAATCCAATCTGGGACCAGAAAAAATCCTCTGGCCACTGATAGTATCCTACACAGATTATGGGTAACTTTTTTCCCTAAAGACCCAATTCCATGACGTGACATTTTCTCTCATAACAGCGCTGCATGAGGCTGAATTTATTTGATGTTGGGAATGGAGCGTAAGATCTCATGAATGCCAAACATGCATTCTACCACGGAGTTACACCCATAGCTACTCAATATAAGGCTTCCCTTTACCTCTCCCTGATCACCAGACATCCTCTTTCATCTTCTGAATGACTTCTCTGCTTGCATGCACCATGATGCTCTCCTTTGGTCCCTAATTCACCTCTTCTTCAACTCTTCTTTTCACTAGTTTGTGAGCTCCTTGATTTGGTTAGAAAACCTTATGTTATCCTGAGATCGACACAAGGACTAAAACTAGAGCTAGAAAAATGGGAATGAACATGGAGGACTTTCAGACATGCATCTTATGATTATGCTAGCTGAAGAGTGGGCTTTCATTTTCAGTAGATAACTACATGAAGCTGGGATTTCCATCTAATGCTGTAAACTCAATAAGAACAGTAGGAATTTACACTCAGACTGTGTGTGTACGTTTGTGTGTTATTGTTGATGATGATGATGCTATTACTGTACGTGTGTGTGTTTGCATGTATGAGGAAGAAATGTCTGTGCAGGTGTGTGTGTATGTGTGTGTGCATGTATGTAGGCTAAGGCTTGATATCAGGTATCTTCCTTGATTGCTTTCTATTTTATGCCTTGAGGAAGGGACTCTTACTTGAACACAGAGTTTGTTCATTTTGGCTAGTCTAGTTAACCAGCTTGCTCTGGGGATTCCCTTTCTCTGAGCATTAGAATTACTGGTGGGTTGCCAGGCTCACCCAGTATTAGCATGGTGCTGGGTATCAGAACTGGGGTCCTCATGCTTGCATAAAAAGTGCTTTGCCTATTACATACATCCCTAGCTGACTTTTTAACCCTTAATGTTATTTCAATGGGAAAGATTCAGAATGGCTGACTCCATGTAACACAGTTCCACATGACCGTGGGTTCCTCAGTGAAAATGAATGGATTTACAGCACAAGAGAGTAGGAGTTCAGGCCCCCTGGGCTGATCAGCCTGAAAAAAAAAACTAAATAAAACTGGACCGAGTCCCACTGGGGCTGAGGGCAATAGGCCCAGGGTCACCGTGAGAGAGAGCAAATCCAGAGCTGATCGCCAGCCTCCTTCTGCCTGCCTCGTGTTTCTTACTGTTAAACATTAATTTTCAAAGGAGGAAACACCTAAGTGTTGATATAATTATCCAAATAAATGTTTTCTGTCATGCCAAGGTCTGTTTGATGAACTGCAAAGCTTCTGAGCTCCGTCCTTCGGTCTTGTTATTCTGGAAGGTGTTGAACTTTTACTAAGACAAACATTGCTTGTCAGCATTACCTGACTTCTCTGCCATGACCTCTAAACTGAGTCGTGGAAAGAAAAAGAAGGAATTTATAAGAAACAAGACCAAATTTTTTTCCTTTGCTTCCTTTCAAAGCTTCATGTGTTTTCTTGCCTTGTGTCACTGGTAGAACCTTAAGTGAATCATGACATCCATAGAATGAAATACTCAGCAGCTATTAAAAAGAATAAGAGTGCTTTTACTATGAATGAACAAAGAGTGACTTTAAACAAAAGAACAGAGTGGGAGGGGGCAACTAGGGAGATGGCTTAGTGTGTTAGAGTGCTTACTGTGGATCTGAATTTGAATCCTCAACACTCACATGAAACACTCACTTACATGGCTATGTGTGCCTGTAACCCCAGCATGAGGAGTCAGAGATAGAGCTCACTGGCTAGCCTGACTAGCTAAAACAGTGCATTTCTAGTTTGGTGAGAGACCCTGTCTCAAGACAAGAAGACAAAGCATGATAAAGGAAGACTCCTGACATCCTCCTCTGGCTTCTACATATGCACACTTGACAAACACATTCACTGTACATTTATGTGTGTGCCCCATACATATGTGTGTACATATATATAATCACAAAAAATACAACCCACACATAGAATAAAATGAAGGACAGTGGGCTGGGGTGAGACGCACTGGTAGAGCCCTTGGTAGACTACATAAGTCCCAGCCAGGTTCAATCTTTAGCACTGCAAAACTACCTAAACAAATAAATAGATAATAAGATAAAGTCATGAATAGTGAATGTGACAGTATAATTGTGCAGGTATTGAATATTTCTAAATAGTTACACAAAATAATGACAGGAGGTACTGATTGCATCAGAAAATGAACTAGGTAGTAAAGAAGTGGCAGGAAGAGGATCAGAAGTTAAAAGTCATCTTTGATGAGTAGAAGGCTAATTTGAGATAGCAGAGACCCAGGGAAATGAAAAGAAGAGAGGAGAAAAAAGAATAAGAGAGGAGGAGAGGGGATGAGAAGAGAAAGAACAAATAATGCCAGGCTAAAGCATGGAAGTTCTCAATGTAAAGCAAAATAATAATAATAATAATAATAATAATAATAATAATAATGAATTGCAGGGAAATTTGGGAAATTTTCCTTAAAATACCACCAGCTTTCCTACTTGAACTTCTAACTAATAATTCACCTGGACATCTTTAGTCAAAACTTAGATTTTGCTATTTCTGTGATTTTACTCCTATAGAAACAAAATGTAGTACTTTATAATTACTTTGCAGACTGAGTTACCAACTCTAGCATGGAAACAATGCCAGGCACATAGTAGCTGCTAATTACTTAGCAGTGTTGGTCACTTAGTGAGTACTGGACTTAGTAAGCATTGTCATTCCTTCAAATTAGAAGCCCTCTTGTTTGGGTAGGAATCATTCCTCTTGTCATTGCCCACCTTGATCCACCTTCTAGGTTTAGAATGGACAAATGTGTCAATACTAAGCTTGAATTGCCATTGATAATCTAGAACCACACATTCACTTTTAAGCTGCTGTCATGACTTGGGACAGTTAAGGTTCTACCTGTTTCTGAGTTTTTGCTACTGCTCATCACTCCAAAGTGGAGACCAGAAAAGTGGTCTGTTTGCACAGCCTTTCCTTCTCAGAGAAAGACTGTGCAGAGGAAGGGCTAGCCCACACACTCACCAGAGGTGTCCAAGTGGGACCTGCTTCCTACTTCCCTGTAGTGCACCTCTCTGAACCACAGCTTGATGTCATGTTGGATGAAAGCTAGCATCCCATGTGGCACCAACATTCTCACCAGCCTTGCAGAGAAGCCAAGCACATATGTTGACCTGGAAGGGAACAGAAGCCAGGCCGGCTGTGGGACATATGGCCATGCAATCCACTACTCTGTACTCAGCAATTGTATTCTGTCTTCCTAATAAGGACCATTGTTGCAGCGGGACTGATTCCCTGGTGGCACCTGTCTGAATATGTCATTTCCATGAACCTCTGTAATTACATTTATTCAGTCAAGCCTCCACCACTTCATGACTTCTTTTCCATTTGAAATATCATATTTTAGAGAAGCATCTTTAACCACAGTGACAGCAAAACATGAGTGTATTCTGGGCTGTCTGGCTGGACCCTCAAACCTGATGCAATTATTGGAATTGGTCCTAAATCTAAGTATACACGTGTGATGATAATTGTGGTACCATCCAAGCTGCCATGACCACTTCAGGCTCAAAGTAAAACACATGAATACTGTGCTCATGCAGAAAACCAAGTAATCACCCAACAGGCAAGGCTGCCAAATCTATGAAGGCAGAATAATTAAACTGGGGGTAGAACTTAGTCATCATGGGATACATAGTGGATGGAAGACAGGGCTTCACACTGTGTCAATGTTGTAAGTGCAAGACACTATGATAAGATCATATATCACATAGAAAGATTAATTAGAACTTTATAAATTTATAGATTTTTCCTATTTTTATTTTTAGTTACCTATGTACAATACATATAAAGAAGTTGTTCTAATTTTGCATATTATAATACTTCAATGTGACAAATGTTTGCCTTCTCAATGTTGAAAATAGAGCCTGGGTTTTGGAGCATGCTAGGCAAGTTCTGTACCACTGAACTATATTCCAAACCTCCATAAAAGTTTTTTCATGGTGGTGGTTTTTCTATAAAAGAAAAAAAAGGAGAGATGATGAAAGTAAGCAAAGATAAGTACTCAATATGCTTGCAAAAGTAGAAAAATTAAAAGTAGACAGGCCAGAGGGAGCCCTGAGATCTATGAAGGCAGAGGGGAGGAGGGTGGGAGGATATGGGATGTATTGAAGAAGGGAGGGGAAGGGGGATGGGTGGGAGGGGGGATGGAGGGAAGTGGGGATGAGTACTCAATATGCTTGTAAAACAGAAAAAATAACAAGTTAAAAAGGTAGCTATTTTGTAGATAAGCACATAAATGTGTACATATATTTGTATATACATGTATTCATATGTATGTTAACATATAGATATATTGAAAGTGATGCTTAAGAAATACTGTTCCAAGGCTGGGGATATGACTCAGTGTTAAAGCCCTTGCCTCACAAGCAAAGGTACCTGAGTTCATATCCCCAGACCCCTGGTAAAAAAAATACAAGTCAGATATGGAGGCTTGCTTGTAATTCTAGCCTTGGAAGGCAGAGCCTGGGACTCCCCAGAGCAAGCTAGCTAGCCAAACTACTCTAACAATGTGCTTTGGGTTTACTTAGAAATCCAGGCTCACAACAATAAAGTGGAAGAGCAATCAAGGATCATTTCCCACATCACTGTTGGGCCTCCACAGGCACACACACTCATGTGCACTTGTGTACACATACACATGCTACACAACCCATACCCACACTACATATACACATAAAGAGCAACAAAAAAGAAACACTACTCTAGAAGGTTAGAAAGTCACACGAAAGAGCAGAGGAGGGAGACATCTGAACATCTAACTCACACACAAAAGCCCTCCAATTCAATATCTGCTCTAGCCTTGATCATTCCTGGTAAAAATTATTTGATCTTTCTGGCCTCATGGTTTATCAACTATACCAACAAAAAGAAGAATAAATGTCTACTTCGAGGAACATTGTGTTAAGTCGTAAGTACAAAGTATCCAGTACACAGCAGGCACATGTTAAGTGCAGTTCCCATCTTGTTTCCCCTGTGATTGGTAAGTTTAGTTAGCTTTTTAATTAACTTTATATCAGGTTATAATAAAATAGAAGAGAAAAAGGCCAGAGTGAGAAGCAATGCTACAGCCATTCAAAAAACTTGTCCATTGAGCCCTCAAGTTCTGATTATCTGTATAAGGGAATCTACCTTAAAAATTACTTACCTTCTGCTGAGTGTGGCAGTGCATGTCTGAAATTTCAGCACTCGAGAGGCCAAGGTGGGGGAAGAGGGTAAGGACTGATACTAATATATCCACAGAGCAAACACTCTATTTCAAAAGTGAAAGTCTTCATTCCCCTCCCCCTCTACACTTTATGTTGTCTTAGGGAGAAGTTGTGCTTTCTGTAACAATGTCTGATGATAAGAGTGATGTGCAATGGTTCCAAGTTGACTTTCTACCTTGAGGATGGTGTGGAGGAAACACACATGAAGCAGAGATTAGGTGATGGGCAGCGGTAGCCAGCTGTGGCCCCAGTAGTGAACATGTGTTGTGTTGACAGCTTCCTGCATACAATGTTTATGCTTTTGCTCTGAGTCACATCTACACAGAGACCAACTGTGTACTTAGGATAACTGACAACTGAATATAAATCAGACTTTCTGCTGAAATGATTTTTCCCAAATGTAGGCTGATGAAAGTACTGAGTATATTCAAAACAAGGGAGGCTGAGCTTGGGTGTTCAGGCTTGGTGTATCATTAAACACATTCATCATAGATGATATTTTCAGTCTGATAGGCTTTAAGCATGGAACCCTACTATAAGTCAAGGGCCATCTTTTATTATTTATGTTTCACCCATGTAAAAATCTTAATAAAGTCAATCTAAAGTTTTCATTGTGGCTAAGTGATTTAAAGGCAAGCTTTCTTGCAAGATTTTGATCTCTTTCTGAAATATGGCTTCCATTTCTGAGTTCAAAAATATGTCTCTTCTGGTTCTCACTGTTATGCCCATCCATCAAATAAACAGAGATATGTTCATCTACAAATTTTAAGAACCCAATTAGAAGTTCGTATGCATACAACTGGTGACATCCATAGTTCTGAATCATAATATGGCCACATTCAGCTGCAAGGGAAGCATACAGACTTATGAGTTCATTTGCCATATTCTTTTTTTAAATTTTATTTTATTTTTATTTGTGGGGTGTGTGTGCATGTGTGTGTGTGTGTGTGTGTGTGTGTGTGTGTGTGTGTGTGTGTAATCTTGTGAATCAATGTATTTTATTTACTTATGTATTTAAAAGTATGAAAATAACTGCTGACACATTTGTTTGTTTTAAACATACACAGAGAATTTTAAGAGAATTAACAATATGGTAGAATTTCCTTATTCTTTCCTAAACAGAACATTCTGCTCAATTTGAAGTGTAGTCCATATAATGCCAATTGCTGAATTTTTAAAGGTAAATGATTTTGTTTCATCCTTATTTATGAGGTTATAAGCAATGCAGAAATATTTCACATATGTTTTTTTAAAATAGCCTCTGGAGTTTGGAAAATAATTCAGTAAAGTGCTTGCCACAAAAGCTTTAGGACCTGATTTTTGTCTCCTGAGTTTAGATCCCCCTGGTAAAAAATACCAGTCAGGGGCTGGAGAGATGGTTCAGGGATTAAGACTCTATCTCACAAGCAGAAGGTCTTGAGCTGGGATCCCAGGTACCACCTAAAAATGCCAGGTGGAAACTGAGGCCTGCACTTCTGGCCCTGGTGGGCAGAGCCTGGGAAATCCCAGAGCAAAGCAAGAAGGAGGTAGAAACAATCCAGGGTGATTCTCAAAGTCACCCTTGGCTCTCCACAGGAATATACAGTGCCTTCTGACACACACACACACACACACACACACACACACACACACACACACACAATTATTTGCCATAAAAGCATTAGCACCTCATTTCTGTCTCCATACACATGTAAAAAGCTGTGCATGGTGACACAATCCTAGTGCTGGGAAGGCAGAGACAGGTGCCCTGATGCTCCCTGGCTAGCTAGTGTAGCCTAATCAGTGAACCTGATTGCAGTTCCCAGAGAAAGACCCAGTTAAAGGGAAAAAAAAAGATGGGCAGTTTCTGAGGAAGAATAGTAAGATTGATTCCTAACCTTCACATGTACATACACATATGTATGCATTCACTGCCACACATGTTGTCATAGTTAAGCATAGGTGCCAACTTGACTGTTGAGGGTTTAAGCTCTGGGCACAGTTGTAGAGAGTTGATGGTTGAGTTAAGCTCAGAGCAAACCTGAAGGACATTGTCTAGCTGATGGGAAAGACCCAGCCCATGGTGGGTGGGATTAGTCCCTGGATAAATCATGGAAAGCTGGTTGAAAGAGTTGGCATCCTTCACTTGGCCAGACATGCTGGTCTGGCAAGTAAGGATTGTCCATCTCTCAGCCGTTATGCAGTGATGGTGTGGCCAGTTCCCTTGGCCCTGGTGTTGGTACGTGCTCTCCCATCAAGCTGGACTATGAGCTGTAACCGGACTGTCTGTTGTAAGAAAGTAAACTCCTTGTTCCCTTAAGTTGTGTGATGGTCATTTATCAACAACCATGTAGCGGACTGCAACATGTGTGTACCTGTATACATACCTGCACATCCCCGTTTCAAGCTTTATTAACTTATCTGTAGTAAAAATATTTTAAGCATCAACTCTATTCAAGATACCGCATTAAATGGGGAGGAATACAGGAATGAAAAAAATGAGTGTCCATCTGCAAAATGTGCTCCTGAACATACTCTTGGCATACTAAAACAGAGGGTCAGTTAATTATAGCTCAGTGCAGTAAGGGAGGTAATGAAGGTATATGAACTCTATCTGTACATGAAGATATGGAGATGAGGGGCTTTCTATGATGCGAAGCTTAGCTGGATGTGTGAGTATCACATACTTAGCATGAATAGGGCCCAGAATTCAACTCTATTTCTGCTTCTCTGTCTCTGTCTTTCTATTTCTCTTTCTCTTTCTCTCTTTCTGAAGTGTAATCACAAAGAGAGATAGGCATGTGTTCCTAGGAAAGGAAACATATTTTCCAAATCCCAGTGGAGGGCAATAGGCCACAAATTCTCTGGTCCAAGAAGTGGGTACCACCAAATCCATGGGATGCTCAAGTCTCAACCTCAAACCAAAGCCTAGTTTTGGTGCTTTTCAATCAGCTGTTTTCTTCCTCCACCCCCATCCCAAGCATGGAGTGGCCTGGCGATGACCACATAGATGCCCCACCAAGACCCGTGTCCTCAAAGAATGCCCGGTGCTCCAAATTATCCTTTTTGCCCTCTTGAAAGGCCGATTACTTCGGGGCCATTGATCCCAGCAAGAGGCCATAAAGGAAACATCTGCTGTAGAAGGTAAGGAGCAGCATATAGCAGTCTGGTCACCAGGGCTATGGCCCCTCAGTAGCTGTCCACAAGGTAATGCTATAAATGAGAGGGTGAATCTTTTTAAATGTAGCATTTCTGGTTTTGCTGCATTTGTTTGAAAGCATTTGAGACAGGGAAAAACAAGTATTTTCATGTCCTTTGAAACTCAGCTTTATTTGTCCTCTGTCTTAGAAATCTATTTTCCTATATTTACCTCCAAGTTAAACAATCTTTTTTATGCTGGGCATAATGGCATCTGTCAGTAATTCTAGCACTTGGAAGACTGAGGCAGGAGGAACCTGGGTTTGAGACAAGGTTTACTGCATAGCAACACAATGTCTCAGAAAAGGAAAAAAAAGACTGATGAAATGGCTCAGTGGTAAAGGCACTTATGCTTAAGCATGGTGACCTGAGTTCAATCTCCAGAGCCCATGTGGTGGAAAAAGAGGGTCAGCTTTCAAAAGTTGTCCCCTGTGCAGGCAGAAGGTCCTGAGTTCGGATCCTAGACCCCACGTATAGACACCAGGTGGAAGTGGGGCAGCCTGCATTTCTGGTCCTGGTAGGGCGGAGCCTGTGAATCCCGGGGCAGAGTAAACAAGGAGGAGGTGGAGAAGGTCCATGGTGGTTCCCGAATTCGCCCGTGGTTCTACACACACACACACACACACACACACACACACACACACACACACACACATGCACAATTGAATAAAATAATAAAAAAATTTTAAAAAGTTGTCCCCTGATCTCCACATGCTGTACTATTTGTTCCCTCGCTTTTTTCTCTTAAACAAATAAAATATTTTTAAAAGATAAAGACAAAAGTTCTTTCTGTATCCTCATGTGTTCCTGATCCCTGTGATCTTTTATCAGAAGTTAGTTAACTAACTTCTACTTACCTGACCACAACTCCACTGTGAGGAACCAAAAATGGAGCAAGAAACACCTGCACAGGCTCCTGAAAGTGACATGACATGTTATTGAACAAGCCTGAGGCAGCCTCTGTAGTGTAGTCACCTCTACTGATCCAAAAGGATACAGGGGATGGATGCTGTCATTGACTTTTGTGGTCCCAGTATGAAAGTGGCACTCGTCCTTTGAAGGATGGAGGGAGAATGGATGGCCCAGCAGGAACACCTGATGCACTGCTCTAGTAGCTAGAAGTTAACCAGAAACACTCCTTCCCGGCCTTAGTTGAAGAAACCAGCAGAGTCTAGATGCTCCAGTTCCTTTGACAGATGACAGTATGTCCTTTCCTCCCCCATCTGAGATGAGATGGAGCCATGCAAGTTCCTCAGGCTAAGGACAACAACAACCAAAAGAATGAAAATGACATGTCACTATAGGAGAAAGTCAGTGCGCACCTCTCTTCTGTAATGTGTGGAAACACAGCTTGATCTACTCTGCATAGAAACATAACTTGATCAAAGCTATTGGTCAGCTTGGGGACCTGAGGTGACTAGGATGAACAGGGTTCCCTCCTCAAAGCCATTACAGAATAAGCAACTGGAATGGAAGTAAAACATTTGTGTTAAGCCACTAAGGTGCCCACCACAACATCACCTGGCTGTGTGTATTTTGGACACTTGGACACTTGTGCACTGGTTTGCAGTCAGTCTTCCAATTTAAATAGTGTATACCATCTGTTAGAACCTATCTATGAATCAAAAAGCAGAGTGCACTGTGGCCTTGAAAAGGCAGCCATAACAAACAAGCATTGCAGAAACAGTTGGGCAAATGGCCACCCAAAACAAAACTACTCACTAACCCATGTTTGCTGCTGACAGTGGGGCTGTGAAACTCAGGGATTGTAAGCAGAAGTGGGGTCCACCTCTAAGGCTAGAACCATGAAGCAGAAATACACATTCTGAGTTACCATCTCCCTCCTTTCACCGGTGGGAATACTAAGGCAATTCGAGGAGATGATGCAGTCATTGTTGAAAGCTACAGCTCTCCAGGAGAATGTATTCCAGATGAAGAGTTGGGAATCTGTCCGTGGAGTGGAGAGATTGTCCTTTGTTTTTGAAAACTTTCATTCATCGTGCAAAAGGATCTGCTCTCTCACCTTTATTCTTCCACAAAACAACACACACACACACACACACACACACACACACACACACACACACACCCCTTCTTATTCTTTCTTCTGTTCCCGATTTAAAGAGCAATAAACTTGCCATACTTTAGGAAAGTTCTTTGGGACCAGCAACTGTACTGGAGACCCTAGTTCAAACCCCAGAACCCACATGATGAAAGATAAAAACAGTCTCTTTCTCTCTCATAAGCAAAGACTTTAAAAAGAGATTTTCTCAGCCTTTTAATCAATCAAAAACAAATTCTAACACATGTGAAGGAATGAGGGCAATGATCTTCAGGGAAAAGGAACAAAATGTCTAGATAAAATTAGGCACAGTATTGAATTTATAGAGCCTTTGGAAGTTTCCTTCAGACACCTCCAAGTCTTGTCTGCTTTATGCCCCCCAATTTAGTTCTTAAAAACCATGCAATATCTCATTCTTTTATTAATTGCCTTAATATCATAATTGTATTTTTGCATGTGATATTGCTCTTTCTGAGAATCCAAAGCACGTGAAAGTTTGGTAGAAAAGGACTGACCTAGGAAGTAAACTCCATCCTCCTTGCTGACTGGAGAGTATTCAGAGAGTTGCTTTGGCCTTTGAGGCAGCCAGGGATTGTCCTACCTGTAACAAAGTTGGTGCTGTAACATACACACCTTTGGTGTGGTGTGGTGTGGTGTGGTGTGTGTGTGTGTGTGTGTGTGTGTGTGTGTGTGTGTGTATGTTTGCATGCACCCGTGCTCTGGGTAGAAGGTGGTTGGCATTGGCAAAAGATCCCCTGCTGTAAGTAGTTGTCAAACATACCCATCCTGTGGTTCAAACTCTTTTTGGAACACGAATATAAACAAGAACATGGTAAAGGTGAAGTTCAAATTAATCCCTGGCAGACCCTTGGTGGGGGTGGAATTGAGGGCTATCAATAGCCTAACATCTAGCCCTCTGCCTTTTCCGGACAAAACACTGGCTTCCCTCAGCCTGAACTCTCCCTCTACTCAATCCTTATGGGCTTGGGAGCTGAGCAGAGGCCCCAAAGTTCTCCCGCTTGCCCTGTTCTGGAGCCCCCCACAGCTTGCCGCTTTCTCTCCTAGCCCGCGGGATCTCTGTCTGCAGTCCCGGCCTCAGAGGAGCCCGAGCCAAGGCACACGAGTGACAGGCGAGGCGGGCGGCCCTCCCTCCCCCCTGGCGGACGTCTCTACAGCAGACACCTGCAGCCCGGCGGCCGCCCGGGCTCCCGACACAAGGCGCTGGTACCTGAGCCCTTGACTGGTAATGCACCATAAACGGTTCTTTTCAGGCCTTTTCAGAATCGGAGTGCGGAGGTCACCGTGTGTACAAACCCCTCTGTGTCCGCCACGTCTCCTGGGCCCCGGGCACCGGGGCCTCCAGCCGCAGAGCACTCCAGTCCGTGGGAATCGCAACACATGTGCTGGGGCGAGGCCGACCAGGCAGGGAGGGGGAAGTGGGACCACCCGGCCCTCCCCCCAGCCGGGTCTGCCGCCCGCCCGCCGCCGGTTCACAGAGCCCAGCGAGTGGAACGAATGGGGGTGCCACGGTGCTCAGACGCCCGAGGAAATCAAGGGACCAGGAAGAGCGGGACTCCCATCCTGGCCCCGCTGACAACGCCCACTCTGCCCTTAAGGTATCACGCGGGCCGCCCCTTGGCTGTCCCTGGACTCCGGCCCGCGTTGGTCCCAGCGCAGAGGCTTAGCGCCCGGAAAACAGGGCTCACAGTCATCCCCGCGGTTTAGGTGTGGCTGTCCTAGGAGGTTCAAAGACGCTGATCACGGCTGGGGGGTGTTAAGTGCTGCGTGACTTCTGGCCTGGCACGAGGCGCAGTTACCATAGCCTGAAAGGTGTTCCATTATCTGTCCGAAATGGGGTCCTGAAAGTTCACAAGGTTTCGAGCGAAAATCAAGTGCTCATCTCAGTGGCTGGCGCAGTATACTCGCGGAAGGGATGCTCAACATCCAAGAGCTGAATAAGCGTAAGGCCAGAGGAGGCGCTGGCTGAGGCCACCCTGGGGGGGAAGCCCCGGAGCCATCGACTGGCCAGAGGGCAGGGCCATCACGACGGGCAGCACAGGGCCCAGGCCCTCCACTAGCGCCGCGCGCCCCCTCCCGGGGCCATCCGGAACCGGGGTTATCTGGGGGAGCCGGCCTTTGTGGGGCATGGCCTCCCTCCATGTCTTCAGAACTAATTCAATGCCTATTTTGGCCCAAGGGAAGCCCGAAATCGGACGAGGGTTGGGGACGTGGGGGGGGGGGAGGCATGTGGGCACAGGAATAATCAGCCCCATTCTTGCGCAGCTACAAAACCCACAGCGCAGCGAGAAGCGAACAGCGGCCGCCTGAATGGCGCTCTCCAAAGGCGACACCTGCAAGCGCGGCCGGTTGTCATTGAATAGAGGCCAACGCGGCGTCCGCCTCGTACCTGAGCCACGAGCTGTGAATGTCAGGCGCCCGGTCGCCGGGGACGCCCAGCGCGCTGCTCGGCCGCCCGCACTGAATGCAGCAAGCTGCGGCGCGGGCCGCTCCATGGGAATGTCGCCACTTGTGCCTCTCGTGGTCGGGAGGGGGTGCGCCGCCCTTTCAGAGACAGACACAATTAGGCAAAATGCTCAATGAACATTATAAATGATGTGCGATCGCTCTGCAGATTGCCTGGCAAATCAAATTATATGGTCGCTCGCGGGCGATTTCTATGTGCTGTAAAAACTTAAACAGGTATTCGCCCATTAAATTAAAAAAAAAAAAAGAGCAAACTCAGAGTTTCCGGAAAATAGAACTGAAAGACCCGGTGTTGAATATTCACGCGTCCCCTTTGTTAGTGGTTGACTTCACAATGGGCTTGGGATGGGGGTGCTTTTAGACCAGACACATTTTTTACTGTCTTACGTACCGTAGAAGGCACCAGAAGTTTGCATTTATTACAATTCACAATTACAGTGCGACTCTCTTTTTTTCTTTTAAGACTAAAATTCGTCTCCTAATGAATGACTTGAAAGCTTCTATCATTCTAATCAGATGGAAGAAACATTTTAATCAGATGGAAGTGAGCCCGGACGCACGCGGGGAGGGGTTAAGAGAGCTCTACCCCTCTCTCTGATGATGTTAACCAGGGAGAGAGCCACGAGCACCGAGGTTCGGTAGCGAAGGCCGGGATCTGGGCCTCGGGCCTCGCCCCAAGGCTTCCTGGATGCCCACCCGCAGCCTAGGGGTTCCTGGGGTTTGGGGGCTAGCAGCGGTGCCAGCCCAGAGAGAAGCAGCCGCGTTCTGCGCAGCACGTTCCGGGCGCCTCTGGCAAGCACCCCGCCACAGCGACCACCCTCGCTTGGCCTCAGTTTGGCGCTGAGCTCCGCGACTGAGAAGGGGCAGCTGCGAGCGCCGGAGTTTAACGGTCCCCCACCGAGGCTAGGAGCGGTGCCACGGGCAGGGAATGTCACCGAGCAGAAGACTGGATCTTTGGCTTCTGAAAGAGGAAACAAGAAAGCAGAAACTTCCACAACCTCGAGTCCTAGCAGATGCTCATTTCGTTTCCGATGTTCTAGTTCTTTCTGTTTGCAGACGGTGACCCTTTCTGAAGACAGTGGGCATATATGTGCATCTTACCTGCAGAAAAGGAGTCTGGAAATCCGATTTTGGGTTGACCATTGTCTGTAACTTGGTTTCCTGGAAGGATTAACCTCTTGAGCTCAGTTTCTTTAACTGTAAAATGGGAACCACTATCTCATCTGTCTTCCTCGAAGAACTTAGCTAGGAACGGCAAGTAGATTTTACTGTTCGTTAGTTTTAAAGCTGCGAGTATACAAGGATACAAAACTCTTTGGAAAAAGGAAAATAAGACATCCAAGAGAGCGTCTCTCAGTTCTTACGGAGAAATCACTCCTCGTAGAACAGACACAAGGAATGCTCTTCACTCTTTTTCTGTGCCCAGAGGAGTGAGGGAACCGAACTCAGCCAATCCAAGTCCATTTGTTGACCTGCTTGATTCTGTAAGACGCTGTTCTCCCACTCACAGAGCATTTCCATCTTTCACAGAATGCATTTCCCAATCGTGACAACGACCACTTCTTGGGAAGAATCATTCACGGAACCCAATTCGTGAGTCAGAAAAACTCTGTTCAAGAGAAAGAACGCAAGAGTTTGGAGAGTGGAAAGTTCGGGCAAGCCAGGTGCGCTGGCCTTGGTGCTGAAGGTAAACGCTGAGCCATCCGCTAAAGCAAACTGATTAGTGTAACCTCTGATCAGGATGTGTGCTTACCTTGGCTGTGTGGAGAGGATGAATCACAACCTCACAACGTCTCAACAACACTGAGTTATTTTTGGGTTTATTTCCTCATTTGCCTTAAATTCTACCATGGGAAAATTCAAAGAACAAAATCTATCAAAGCCAAGAGCTGTGTACCCAACACTACTCTACTCCCTGGGGGTATTCAGGGTTTCCATTGACCCTGCGCCCAGAATGAGGTGCTGGCACCTCAGGGAAAGAGGCTGAGAGGGGACCATCTTGGAAAACTGAGTTTGGGCTGTGTTGTGTTCTTGCTTTTGTTTTGAAGACAGTGTCTCACACACTCAGACTGATTGAGACTCAATATATGGTCAGGCTGGTCTTCAGTACAAGGCTATTTTCCTGTCCCAATCTGTGTTGCCGCCACTCCCTGTGCATATGGTTTTCAATAACTTGGTCTCTGAGGAAACTCAGCCAATAGTTAGGTCCAGTGATTAAGGCTTCAAGCAAGCTATCTTCGGAAATATTCTCTTAGACAAAAAGAGCAAACAATGATACTTATATTGGTAGTTTTGACACATTTAATAATTAAAATCTATATGCTGCTCACTCAAAATAACAAGTGGCATAGAAATGTACTTTCACAGGATTAGAAAATAAATAAATAAGAATATTTGAGTTAAATGTTGGAATAATGAGAGGAAAGTGCAAATGAATTCTGTGATCTTGTTAGAAATGATAGTTTGGCCCCATACTTCCCAGTAGACAATGGAGAAAGCACAGTAAATGTGGTTATTGGAAGCATGTAAGCTTGCTTCTCTCACAAAAGAACAACTGTGTATGGTACTGACATAAAAGAAATTCCCCCATGCACCCCAATAAAGTATCCTGAGCATCATTAATGTCCCTGGAGCAGGACGATTTGAGTTAAGAGAGTTGGCACCTGTCTAAGTCACCAAGTGGAGCTGAAAATCCTTTGTCTGAGTAAAAACAGAACTGATGAGAGAGAGGAAAAGTCATGCTTAGCTGTGCCTGTAGTGGGCACAGTGAGTAAGTGAGTGAGTGAGTGTGTGTGTGTGTGTGTGTGTGTGTGTGTGTGTGTGTGATGGTGAGCAATCTATCCTAAGAATACTTATACTGCAGTTGCTGCTGCTGCCTATGAGATATTTACAAACATGCTCTGGATACCTAGCCTAGAATCAAGGAAGATCAAGGACAGTGACAGTCCTTGGAAGAGAAGAAGTGGTGGCTATCTTTAGTTGCTGCAATTATGACAGTCATGTAAAGAGATTTTGAATGTGAGTTTGGGAGTGGGAGCTATGGGCCATGGGATGCTCTGCCTTTAATTTCAGTAGATGAAACAGCAGAGCAGTATCAACAGTTTACACTTCTATGGGTGGAGTGCAGCAGCTTCTAAGAGGATCTTCCAGAGCATCTGCACTGAGTCACTTCTTTCTGGGGAGCAGATGAAGGCAGCCTGTGAGTCATAGTATGGGATTCCCAAGGAAGGGTTGGAGTGGATGCTTTCACCATTTCCTAGGTCAGAATCTAAGCTACTCTGGAAGTGAATCTCCCAGTAAGATAGAAACCCATCACCCACGGACCCCAAGATACCAATGACGCTGGACCATAGACACTAAGAAGTCAAGTTCTAGATGTAAGTGGATCACACAAATGAAGTATCTTTCATTAGTTCTCAATCTTGAGCCAGTAGGTAGCCAGAGAGGTGGCAATGGGATTGTGTCAAGTGTAGGTCGAGCTTTCCCATATACGTGTCAACTTGACAATTGAAAGTTGATATCTGGGCATATCTGTAAAGGACTGCTAGTAAAGGAAGCCTGTAGTAAAATGTCTAATTGATAGTTGATACCTCAGTCCATGGTGGGTTGACCATTTATTCGGCAAGTAGATAAGATTGAGAGAGCTGGCTCACTAAGTTGACATACTTCAACATACTTTGGCTGGTTGCAAAGGGGTATGACTTATGTGGCTGTGCATTTTGATTGAAAGATTAGATCATCTAATTATTTTTTCTACTGTACATGTACCTCCACAAATGCATTTGATTTTAATTACATGCATGCCCAGTTAAACATAAGCATGAGATGGGTAACAGAGGATTCACCATAAAAGTTCACTTGAAGGACACAGTTTGCCTTACTGCCTAGGCATCTAAAACCAATTCAGACCAGGTTTGCTTCCTTATTCTTTATACTTGGAAAAGTTTGGGATATACTTGAGTAGAAACTATCTTAGTCTGATACACAACGTGGGATACCTGTCAAGGAGAGCTGTATACCCTGGGAGGAGTCAGCTCAAGAGACCAATGTATTCTATGGGCAGCTGCATTGGAGTGGTGGAACCAAACCCCTTCGGAACTGAGATGATTTCAAGGAGAGGCTCACTTGTTGGTCTTGGAGCTTCAAGATTTGGAATTTGTCCTGCTGGTTTTCAGTCTTGTTATGGACCAATCTTTCCTGGATATGCCCCCATTCCTTCTTTTTGGAATGGGAATGTTTATTCTGTGCCATTGTGTTGGAAGTATGTAACTTGTATTTTGATTTTATAGGAGGCTTTGGACTTTGGACTTTTGAACTATATTGGGACTGCTGATGTAGCCTATGAAGACTTTTAAAGTTGGACTGAGTATGGTTTGCATAATGAGATGGCAATGAGTTTGTGGGGGCCAAGGGTGGAGTGCCTTGGTTTGAAATGTGTCCCCCACAGTCTCATGTGTTTGGCAAGATCATGTCACCTTGAGAGGTGGAGCCTTGCTGGAGGAAGGCAGTCACAAGGGGTGGGCCTTGAAGTGGATTAGTCCCACCCTACCTCCAGGAGAAGTCTGCCTTTTTTGCAAGCAGTCTGGCAGCTCTCAGCTTCCAAGATGTCTGCAGTGTCCTACAGCTTTGGCCAACCAGCCATGCCACCTCTGCTTCGAGAGACTGTAACTTCCCTCTGGAACTGTAAGCTGAATAAACTCCTTTTCTCCCTTAAAAAAAAAAAAAAGAAACTATCTTAGTCTGATAGTTACTAAGAGAGGAGAAGCTATTCTATTGTCCTGAGAGGTATGTATAAGTAGCCTGATGCAGGTGTGTGAGGGGGTCTGGGGTTGCTAGGTACATTGTTCAGAGGAGTGTGTGTGCACATAGTACATGCAGGTAAAGAATCTAAGCTATCAAAAACATTATTAAAAGTGGTTGTGGGTATTTAGCTCATGCCAAATGGGGTCTCAAATTCCCAAATTATTCCCCATGGTTCCTGCTTCATCCTTAATTCTCTTTTGCCATGTAACCAGGTTTAATAAATTCTCTAGGATTGGGAACATATGTTGTGATCAGTATTTCCGTCTTCCATAAAATCTTTACTGCAAATGGTAGTTCAGCCAGCCATGGATTCTAAATATGGAAGGAGGTTCTGGGTGCAAGTGGGAGTGTATGTGTAATAGGTTGAGCTGTATAAATACTGCTCCCCTCAAACCTCCTGCTTCTTCATAGTAGGAAAGAATAAGTGATACCCTGTACATTTTAGTTCCAAAAATCACACACTTGGATTTACTGAAAAGGCTTTGTCAACTTCTAAAAAGCTCTAAGAAGCAGTTTGGCTTGCTGAGACACCTGTGAAGAGTACTTTTTCTCATGGATATTTGAAACTTTCTTACCTAACATTTCAGGAGAGATGTGTTAGTCAGCACTCTGTCACTGTGACGAAATACCTGAGACGGATAACTTAAGAGGAAAAACTGTTTAGTTTGGTAAATGGCTTCAGCCCAGGGTTGCTGGGTTCTCTTGCTTTGCACCTGTGTTGGGTCAGTGCACTGCACAGGAGAGTGCGACAGAGGCCAAGGCTACTTCGTGGTGACCAGGCAGCTGAAGCAAGGAGAGGAAAGGGCTGGGTCCCTGTGTTTCCTTCAGGATCATACGCCCAGGGTCCCCCAACTTCTGTCTTAACACATCTTAATGCAGACTTCAACAACACCAATTTGGGGACCAAACCTTCAACAGGTGACCCTCTGGGAGCATTTAAAATCTAAACTCTAGGGAGAGATGCGTAGATGTTACTTCAAGGAACTGAAGGATCAGAACACTAGACAGAGAGAGCGGGATACTAAAACTCAAGGAGGTCATCATGGTGAGCGGTTAACACTGGTGTTTCTCTCTGAAGATGCCAAGCATGGGCACTTGTCCTTGGAGTCATCCAACTCTCCACAAAAGAAAATGCCACTGAACCCATTTAGAGGGGAAGGAAGCAGACACATGCTCTGAGATCAAGCAGCATGGTTGTGGGGTCCTGATCCAAGGAAGTGAGCTGGGAGAAGAGCTGCAATCTTGGGGCTCTCTCTCAGCCTGGGCTTAGGACTCCAAAGGAGGTCATGGTTCTCCTCGGCCATGCTTTCTCAGCATTTGTTAAACACAGGGTGCGCATGTGCAGCGGTCTGCATCTTTTCCCTGCCAGCTTGGCATAAGGAAGCAAGAAACCCTTATGCTCCTAATTGAGCATATTGAAGATGCCCATTCCCAGGGGCCAAGGGTGGCATTGCCCTCTGTGCCATCTGGCCTCCTCAAGGCCCCAGCCATGTTGGTGATGGGCAGGAGCCTGGGAGAGTTTGAGAGACTTGGCTCTCCTTTGTCCCTAAACTCTTGTGTGGGAGGGGCTGCATCTGTTGTGGCTACTCTCTCATGAGGCCAATATCCTAGCCTATTCTGCCTCTGGCTTCCCTAGCACCAAACATATCCTCTTTCTGGGACGGGTTTCCAGACTCTTCTTTCTTCTCAGTGATCTAGCCTCCCAAATCTCCTATGCATCACAGGTAAGGAGAGGTGCCCATCGCCCACATTCATATTTAAAGGCAAGTGTCAGTCTTATTCCCCAGCATCCCACCCTTTCTTACTCTCATTTCAGTTGTCAGAATATAAGCAATTACTGGTGTATTATGATTAATTACCATCTCTATTATTGTTGAACTGAATTGTAGAAGAATTCTTAACAGTTTCAGTGGATTTCTACTCTATGTGGACCTCTGGCAGAAAACATCAGGGGATTAGAAACATGTGAGCAGTACTCTTGAAGATAGATCAGGGGATTTGCTTGTTTTGTTGGTTTTATTGGCAAATCATTTCTCCTCCCTAAATTTTTATCCTTTCAACCAAAAACTGTGTTAGAAGATTCTTTAGCTGTCCTGTGAGATCTCTCATGACTCAAAAAGCAGGGTTACTTTCTCCTTTCAATAGGTGAGACTATTTTTATTTATTTTTTCCTTTTATCTACGTGTGTATGGAGCTATTTTTTTAAAGATAAAGCAATATTAAATAAATGATAATGATTGCTTAAATGATTTTGCTTTTTCCGTGCCAGACAGTTCAAGGGGAAAAATTGGAAATGTACCAGAGTGATAACAATTTTATCTTTCCATGGCTCAGACTTTCCATTCTTTTTATGGGTTATTTTTGGACAGAGAAAATTAAAAAAGGAAAGGAGAGCTGAACTCTTTTAGGAACTCCAAGAAGCCAGAAATTAACTTACAGATAAGAAGGCATAATTGGCAGTTTTTCTAGAAACCATGGACCTATTGCTCCTTGGCTTCCCTACCCCAAGTCCTTTTCTGTTGCCCCCAGATGCCTAGTGCCACAGCTGTGATGGAGGGCTTCCTTTTCCTCCAGGGTTCCAAACTAAGGAAGCCTTGCTGCTCAGCCTCAGTGGCCCTATAGGAACTCACCAGGAAGAGGAGTCACAATTAGGCCTGAGTGCACAGGCCCAAGTTACAAGACTGAGGCCAGCTGGGGTCATGTGACTTAGGCCAGCCAGCCCACCCCCATCTAAAGGGAGCGTGGTCCCTTCTTCCCATTCTCCATCCATGCAGTTACGATACAGTGGCTCTGACCTCTTGTGATGTGCTCATGGCGACTCTCTCCCTGTTCTCTCTGACCATAAACCTTCTCCTCTGCTCTAATACATTTCTACCTTAGGGTTAGGGCTTCCTTCTTGCCTTCCTTGGACACGGTGTCCAAGAGTTTTTTCCCTTTTCTCTCATTTTCAAGACACTCTCAGCTTTAAACTCAAAAAAATAAAATAAAAGTAAAATCAAGTATGCAAGTCAACAGCTTTCAGCATGTCCCCTACTTAGGCTGTGGCCATCACCAGAGTCACTTTCAGTATATTCCATCCCCTCATGAAATCCCACAATCACTCACCTCCATTGTCTCTGAACACCCTGCACTGTACGCATGTCATGTGATTAGAATCATGCAATGTGTTGTCCCCTGTGACAAGCTTCTTTCATGTAGCTTGATCCAATCTGCATGTAGATGTGTTATTCTATCATGCTCCCTTTTTTCTTTTGCCAGGTAAAGGGAGAAATTGGAAGGAAGGAAGAAAGGTAGGGAGAGAGGGAGGAAGGAAGGAAGGAAGAAGGAAGAAAGGAAGAAAGGAAGGAAGGGAGAAAGAGAGGGAAGAAAGGAAGGAAGGAAGGGCAGAGGAGAGGGAAGAGGGAGGGAAGAAAGAAGGGAGGGAGGGAGGGAAGGAGGGAAGATTTTTAAAAACTTTCTAAGATGTTAATGAAACGCATCTTTGAGTGTGTCTATGGGCACATCCAGAGAACATTAATGGGGGGGGGGGTAAAGCCTGGCCTGCATGTGGGTGGTGTCATCCCCAGGGACAAGTTCCCAGAATGAATAAAAGGAAGGAAGGAGAAAGCCAGATGAGCACAGCCATTTCCAATCCATCAATCCATTGTGTCTCATCAGTGAGGAGTTGCATTACATTCCCTGCCATCACTGTGGGCTGTTCTCTCTACCCTGAGATCCAAGAAAGTCCCTCTGCTCTTCATCTGTTTCTGATCAGGTTTTTGGTCATAACAACTGACAACAGAAGTAGCTCTTACAGTTTGCCTGTTTAAATATTATAAGCGAGTCACAGTAGTTCAGAGATCATCTCCCACTTGGCACGTTCATTTTTAACTTTGGGGTGTGTGTGGGTGGGTGGGTTTTGTGTGTTTTATATGTTTTATATGTACATATGTATGCACCTGGAGGCCAGAACTTGATATCACTCTCTACCTTGCTTTTTTTTTTTGTCTTCCTAGCTATACATTCATAGTTTTTCCCTTGTGACGTATTTCCTTCCCTTTCATAAATTCTTGTTCTAGTTTAGAGTAACAGGACTGTGTCCCATTCTGACAACCAGGCTTTGAATCCAATCAAGAAGCTATTGGCTGTCTCCTTGATACTCATGCCATTATTACACTGATGGTCACCTGTTGCCATGATGATTGTTATTGCAACAATCTCATGAGTTTCCATCTTATTTTTTTGAGACACAATTTCCACTGAACACAATGCTCACTGTTTGGTTGTATTGGCTGGATCTGCCTTTCTCCTCCCCTACAGAACTAGGGTTATACATGTGAACAGTCACATCTAGCTTTTTATAGGGGTGTGGAGTGCAAGTTAAACAGGTCTTTTACTGACAGTCATCTCCCAAACTATATCCCCATATTCTATACCCTTAGGAACACAAAATTTTTACCTGATCAGTATTTATCTGCCTTTTCTTTTGCTGTTTAAACTTTGGTGTCACATCTAGACATTGCCTGAATGTATCAATGTTTTTAAAATCGTCTTTCTTCCACTTTATCTATATTCCATATATTCCACTGTGTTATAGTTTATTAGGCAAGTGACATTTATTCCTACCAAAGTGTTTGGTAAAATATTTGCTAACACAGGTTTTAGTACTGAGTATGGCAAACTTCCCACCCAAGTCTCCTTTTGCTTTTTTTTTTTCCAGCAAGTAGTTTATTTATTAAAAAATGAAAAATAAATTGAGGGATCAGGAAGTATCATGATTGTGTAACCGTTTATTTATTTTTAACTTTATTATTATGGAGAAAAAATAAAATGAGAAGAGATTTCACAATATTCTCCAGGAAACTAAATTGCCAAACCATAAACAGAAAGAAATGCAGCATCACTGTGCATTCCACAACACATAAAGATAGAAATTCACAGGGACCCTAGTCCATGGAAAAATCCAACCAAATCCACAGTCCCTACCTTTTTTTCTTGCCATGCTGACAATGGAGGTTGGAGACTTATGCACCCTATGCAGTCTCTTTCCCTCTGAACTACACTCCTGGCCCTTTCTTTGTACCCCTCCACCCCCATTAGAATTGACTTGAGGCTGTCTGTGGTCAGGGTTGCCAAGTCAGACCTTAGGACCCTCCTGCTAAATGTGACCCTGGGCATGGGTTTTCCCCAGAGGCAGGATGTTTAAGTCCGTGAGGATTTTCTTCATCATTCTGCTAGGTGCATTCTGGATCCAGAGATCCAGATCCACGCACTGCTTGAGTGACCAGTGCAAAATGTGCCAAGTCTGGAGAAGTCTCTGTTTTAGCAGCAGCATAGCCATCCTACCTGCCATACTGCACGGTAGCCGAGTTCTCCTCACCTCACCTCACCTTACTGGCGCCGCTGAGATCACTCTCTGCTCTCACACCTGCGATGAGAAGTTACTCTGTTCTCCAATCCTCCGCTTCCTAACTTTTAACCCCAGGGGATCACAGTTGTCCCTGCTACCTAGTTCAAAGCGGCTCTCCAGAGATTGAATGAAATGAGATCCACCAGCACTTAGCACACATTTGGTAGCTGTGAGACTTACTTATCCTGTGTCTATTCATAAAGATCTTTGTTTTGCAACATTGATTAACCCTGCACCCTTATTTGTTCTGGGGCCATAGTGAAAAAATGAAGACAAAATTCATATATGATTTTTTCTAGAATAACAAATGTACTCGAAGCTGCCACAGACCTCATCATTTTTCATTGCTATTGTCTATTAATCACATAAAGTAATGAATCTCACTGTGAAATTTTCATAGTGAATATAAGCACATTCTGATCACATTACCTTCTATTATCCTGTTATCCCCACTAGCAGCCCACTGTCCTCTTCCCTTATCCTTATAACACCCCTTCTATGTGCCCATCTTTTTTAACTTTCAGATTCCATATATGAGAGAAAACCTAAGATATGTGTCTCCTGATGACATAATGAGCTACAGTTGCATCTGTTTTTCTTGTGAGTGACATCATTTCATTCTCTGTGACTGCATAACACCCTTACACACACACACACACACACACACACACACACACACACACACATACACACCATCTTTTCTTCACCGATTCATCTTCCCAGGGACTCCTGGGCTGACTCAATGTCTCACTTGGTGAGGAATACCGAGGAGATGTGGTGTGCAGACATCACTAGTGGATACTCAGATTCCTTCAGGTGAACACCAGGGGCTGGCTGTGGCAGGAGTTCATGGCAAATTCATTCTGAGCTGCTGCTGAGGAATCTTTGCACTTGCATTTCAACTGCTACAACTTCTTGCTCGTTTCCCTGATGCTGGGCATTCTGACTGGGGCGAGGAGGAAGTCTCCATATAGTTTTCATTTACATTTCTGTGATGACTAAAGATGCTCATCATTTTGTTTGTGTGTTTACCACCCAGTTTAGCTTCTCTTTTGAGAAATGTCTGTTTATCTCATTGGATGGGTTAGTCACTCTTTTGGTGTTGAATGTTTTGAGGCTGTGTGTGTGTATGATATGTGCCTGTATTTGATGTGTGTATGCAGTGTATATGTATGTGAATATTCATGCATGTAAGTGCAGGAGCTTGCATGTCACGTGTGGTGGTCAGAGGACAAGTGTCAAGTGCCAGCACTTGCCCTCTAGTTTGTTTCAGGCAGGATTTCTTGATCTCTGCTGTGTTCACCAGTCTAACTGGCCTTGAGTTTCTGGGGAGTCTCCTGTCTGTCTCCCATCCCACTGGGGGATTCCTGGGACTAGAGATGCACACTATCATGCTAGGCTATATGCAGGTTCTGGGGATTTGAACTTGGGTTTTTATGTTGTGCAGTAAACAACCCACTGAGCCATCTTCCCATCCCCGAATTTTTTGAATTCTAACACAAAATACTTTCCATAAGGAACTGGCTGCTTCATAAAGAAGTCAGAGTGAGAATCAGTGTGGAGTGGAACTGGAGCTGTGGGATTTTGAGAAGGCTTCATAGTCCTAGACTGTGAGTAGAAGGCGAGGGTGGAAATCAAGTGACTACTTTGGAAATGAGGCTGAACTTATACTCCAGGCTGATCCTGAACAAAGAATGGCCAGTCCTATCAAGAGACCAGGAGGATGGGACAGATAACACTGTATGCCTAACATAGAAAGATGTATTTGTACTGGGCACATCCTAATGGAAAGCTGATCTACTCTGAGTAGGGAAGAGAAAAATCACTGTCAATCAAGTTCTTTCTTTAAACCAGCTACTTTGTTACTCATGGTGCATCCACACTTTTGTTTCTTTCCTAAGGCAAGATATCTTTAAAAACAAACAAACCAACCAACTCTCCCTTGCACATCGCTTTAGTGGCTGACGTCTGTAGATCAAGTAAAGAAAGTTTGAAACTGGCGTTACCAGCGCTGAAATTAATTTTGTTTTTTCAAATGTCCTGAGTGTGCGGGTGGCGTGGAGAGCGCGGTGTAGAGTATTTTAAGAAGCAAGCTGCCTACGGGGAAAACCAAATGGTCAAGGAAGGAGTCTAAAATAGTCTTTTGGCTCCCTCTGGTGGTCATATACGGAATTACTTCCCCGTAACCTGGGCACCTTGCTTAGAAAATAAAGGAGCTTGTTTTTCAGTCAATCCAAACTCTCATTTGTGTGCTGATTGCGGACTTGCTAAGGACTTCAGTCAACCTTGTTAGACCCAATTTAAGTGAAAAAATGACTCCGCTTTTTGCATAAAGATTACGACTCTTGGCAACGCTCGTTTTTATTTTTGATAGCTATCACTTCTTATCTGCTCCTTCCCTCAATACTCAATAAGACAAAATCTTTCGGTGCAGCTTACACTACCCACTAGTCTCCACCGAGACGTGGGAAGGTGAGGGGCGCCATCTATCGGCCAAAGTGTAACACGTGTGGTTTTCTCTTTGGAAGTCCCCCAAGCAAACC
The DNA here is from genome assembly GCA_023101885.1 of Typhlomys cinereus. Taxonomy (NCBI): domain Eukaryota; kingdom Metazoa; phylum Chordata; class Mammalia; order Rodentia; family Platacanthomyidae; genus Typhlomys; species Typhlomys cinereus. The sequence continues at coordinate 9,623,829 of JALPQD010000021.1, forward strand.
TACATGTGCATTAGGATGACGTTTCTAGGTCTTTTAGAATTGGAGGACCTTCCCCACCACATGATCTTAGTTGCACATTTCAAATAATTAGTTAATAAAATGTATTGATAAAAAAGAGACCAACTTGATTCATTTTCTCTCGCGAGCTTGCTCTCTCTCTTTCTCTCTCTCTCCCTCTCTCGGGTTGTTGCACTACAACTGGTCATCTCAGGGTGTGTCACCGAGGTTTACTTGCTTTTGAGGAAGGAGACACACAACCAGCGGCTCCGTACCTCTGTTCCGATGCTGTAGGGGAGCCCGCCCCCTCGAGGTCACAAGTAGGTACTGCAGCATCCCCGCACCTGCCTACTTGCTTTCTCCTGCGATAATCGAACTCTCTGCTGGACCCGCAAGCTCTGCTTATCCACCTCCTGAGCACCTGTCATTATATTGGCCCTCCCATGCTGGAAGCTCATTGCTCATTGCGACGGTGACAGTCGCCGATTGTTGAGAAAAGAGACTAGTTTGGGAAGACATTTAGCTCTATAGATCTTTGCTTGCCTTCTCTAAATGAATGAATGGATTAATTAAAAAAATGAAATACGGAGACAGCATAGAGCTGGATACACCACACATCACGGAAATCACACAACATCACACACTCCACACACATCTCAAACACATCAGATATACATCACAAATAAGTAGCACACACATCACACCCCATGAATACGTCACACACCACATGCACATACATCACATGTATTACACACATATCATATACACAAGCTAATATAGACACAGGAGAGAGAGAGAGAAAGAGAGAGAGAGAAGGATCTAGGAGGAAAATGAATGCAGGAGATTGGGTTATATAAGTATAGATAACTATTTCACTACGGATGTTAAAACAGAGTTTGTTTTATTTCTCAAAATATGGGTTCAGGTGCTTATCATATGAAATAAGATCATCCCGACTGATGCACAGATGTGGTGGTGTATCAGTTGCCAGAACAGTTTCTAGATAATCTATGATAGTATGAAGGGCGTAGAAGACCCTGCGAAATCTCAGTCTCTGGCAGTATCCCTAGACATCGCTATTCTTCTGGAAACAGGCGATTTATCCTCAAAACCCTGCAGGCATTCCCTCTGAATATCATCTCTCTGTCCATCTCAGTGCCAAAATTATAGGAATTGTTCCAAAGTGGAGCAACAGGCCAAAGGGGCTAGGAAACAACCCCTTCCTCCCCCATCCACTACCCACCCCCGAACCACTCACAGGATTTCAACCAAGGGACTCTCTGACCTCTCTAACTGTAGCACATGCTGTTGGTGAATATTGAGTCTCACTGGGGTTAGGTGTGGATCCACTTGCTCGAGGCCAGAGGCTGCACCACGGCAAGGAGATACACAGGTCAGAAAGGGCAATTTACAAGTCCGAACCATGTCTACCCTCCACTGTCCCCCAGGAACGACTGACAGACCTTTACAGTTATTGATGGCTATAGTCACCTGCTCAGGTCCTTAAAGTCAAATGAGGACAGGCAGCAGAGTCATGCCCCTCTGGACCCTGGCATCAGGTACGTGGGGTCACATCTACCTTGTGCCCGGGAGCAGACACTCAGTGCCTGTTTGTGGGGATGGGCCACCAGAGCGCTGGCTTGGACTTCTGGGGGATCCTGGAGAGAAGCATATTGGATTGATGCGACTTCCGTGGCTTCCCTCTGCCCACTCCTGTTTTCTTTCATTCCACAGTAAACACGCTGTTGGCTGCCCTGGTTTCCCCCTCTTGAACTAGCAGAAACCAGCCGTGGAAACCACGTATCCTCAGCTTTCACAGGCTTCATTTTTCCCACAGAGGTGAATTGAAAAAATCCTGTTTGGTACCCAAATTCTATTTTATTTCAAACGCACGTGCATGGCAGCTGTGCAGCAGGTCCCATTGTTTCTGATTTAGCCATTTTAAGCAATCGTAGCAGGAAAGGGCGGGACAGCACTTTAGGGTTTTTTTTTTTTCTTTGTCGTTCTTCCAGATAATTCTTTGGTAGCATATATCCTTTAAAAAGGACCAATAAACGGGGCTGGAGAGGTGGCTCAGGGGTTAAGCCTCCGCCTTGCAGGCAGAAGGTCCTGAGTTCGGATCCCAGATCCCGGGGTGGCCTGCGCTTCTGGTCCTGGTAGGGCGGAGCCTGTGAATCCCGGGGCAGAAGGAGGTGGAGGCGTCCATGGTGGTTCGCGAATTCGTCCGTGGTTCTACACATACACAGACACACGCACACACAGATACACACACACACGCGCGCGCGCACTGTCACTGAACTAGAAGCTGTTTTAGGCTAGATGGGCTGGCGGGTGATTGAGCTCTCAGGATCCCCCTGTCTCTGCCTCCCTCCCACCCCCAATGCTGGGATTGCAGCCATGCACAGTCATGCCAGGCTTCCTATGTGGGTACTCGGGATTCAAACTCAGGTCCTTATGCTTCCAGAGCAAGCACTCTTACTCACTGAGCCATCTCCTCGATCCCATTCACTGTTCTTGTTAGCAACTCATGCACTTACACATACTTGAGTTATTTTGCACCATTTTGTTTATTATTCATGCCATTATAAAATCATCCCATCTTTGGTCACTGAGAATCCTTCCCTTTGTGCCTGACCCTTGGGTGTGTCCCTTCCTTGTAGCAATGCCCCAGGCCCATCTGTCCCAAATCTTGATGGCTACCATCTCTTGTATGAACTCTGGTTGCTTTCAGAGGGACAGATTTAGAGACCACCTTGGACTGCCCTTGCGTGAACTTAAGCAGAGTATTAGGACTTCTCTACACCATTATATGTTGTTTCCAAATCTATACAGAAGCTGCAGAGATATTATATACCTGAATCTGTTTCCCATCAGGCTCCTTGCTCTTTTATACTTAGTTTCCAATGACACAAAAAAGATCTTTCATGCCCCCATGTCCCTATATGTGAAAATATTTGATAGATTTTTAAAAAAAATTTTATTATTTATTCAATTGTGCGCGTATGCATGTGCGCGTGTGTGTAGAACCACAGATGAATTTAGGAACCACTATGGACCGCCTCCGCCTCCTCCTTGTTTACTCTGCCCCGGGATTCATAGGCTCGGCCCTACCAGGACCAGAAACGCAGGCCACCCCCGCTTCCGCCCGGCGTCTATACGTGGGGTCTAGGATCCGAACTCAGGACCTTCTGCCTGCAAGGCGGAGGTGTAACCCCTGAGCCACAAAAAGTACCAGACTGGTTTTTTTTTTTTCTCATTTTTTTAAACTTATTTGTGTGTGTGTGTGTGTGTGTGTGTGTGAGAGAGAGAGAGAGAGAGAGAGAGAGAGAGAGAGAGAGAGAAGATACAGGGAGAAGATGTGCAACTGCAGAGATCAGAGAACACCATTTAGAAGTCAGTTTTTCCTTCTACTGTGTGGGCTATGGGGATCTAACTAAGGTCGTTAAGGTTGTGTACTGACACCTTTACTTACTAAGCTGCCTCAGTAGCCCCCAAAGCACGATATTTTAGTACTCTTCAGATTTCCCCTCAGCATAGTTCTGCTGCTAAAATGATCTAGATTTTGCTCTTAAGTTTCGGACAGTGGCCTGGTAAGTGTTGATTTCGTCGTATGACGATGCCAACTATTTCTGTGGTTTCAAGATGACTCCGTAAGGCGTGTTATTGAAGTTATCTGAAGTTAGATGAGCTGTGGTCACGCAGGCTTCCTCTGATGTCCTTTCACTGCCCTTCATACACCTCACGGCCCGAGCCTTAGACATACATTTATTAGCATCACGAGGCGTGCGCCATCGCGTGGCTTACCTTCTCACGAGTGGGTGGTTCCCAGGCTTTGCACGCACAGCACAGTCAGTGCCTGCAAAGAACAACCTTGAATGTTCTCTTTTTCTTACTTTTGTCAACGCATCTTTGCTATCAGTTCCTAGAGGGAAAGTTGCTCCATGTCAAGGTTGCACCATTTTGCCTCTAACTGGCAATATCTGAAAGGCCACTTCTGTGCCTCCCACCAATGGAGTGTGTCTGCAGACTTTCAGGCGTCTGCCAATCTCACTGTTGAGAAATAACACCTCCACAAACTTGCAACTTGCTGAAAGCAATTATCTTACATCAAGACCATTTTGTCTGGATAACTGTCTCACTAGCTTAATATTTCAATCATTATAGGAAGACAGACGATATCCAGGCTTTAGTAGCCTGTGGTCACCACATGACCCTTCTAGTTTTTTTTTATTAAATTATGTAAAATTACAGTGGACTTTGTTGATATCCTCCCCAATACCTCAGCCTCCTCTTCCTCCTCCCAATGAAAGAGTTCTTCGTCCGTGCAAGAGTCCCTCCTGTCCTAGCATCCTTTCCTGTGTATGTATCTCACCGAATCCCATGAGGGATGTCTCTTCCTACGTGTGCCTTGGTACTTGTTGCAGCATAGGCAGTATATTATTAGGGAGTACCCCTGACACATGAGGTGCCACCTTCTCTAGCCAGCTCTGAGTATCAGTGATCACTGCTGGTTGGGCGGATGTGTCTGACTCCTCCCTCGTTCACTGTGTGCTATGCCAGTCTGCCCTTGGTCTTGGGCAGATGAACGTGATTGTATTGACTGCATGACTGGTGGCTGCTTCGTGTCGATGTTCCTAGATCTGAATCTCACATTCTTTCTGTGCCCTTCTCCGTGGTGTACGCTGGACCTTGGTGTGGGGGTATGCGAGAGCTTTGAATGTCTTGTTTATATTAGAATACTCTTCAGCCGCCTACTTCCTGCCCTTAGATCACCTGTGGTTCTCTGTACTGACCAATTGCATTCTGAGTCTGTTCTTCCAGCCCTGACGAGGTGCTGCCTTTAGGCAAAGCACATCCTGTGCTGACTTGGACAGCAAGCACAGAAGTACAGTTTATTACTTTTGGGTGTCCCCAAAAGATTTGAGCATTGAAGACCTGGTAAATCCTAATAGCCCAGGCAAGTGTTAACTTCATTGGTGGCTTAATCTGAGATGTTCACACCGCATGTGTTACTGGGAAATAAGGTGTGGTGTGGTGAGCAGAGGGAAAATGTAGAGCCAGACACCACACGAGAATGCGAATGCCACGAATGTGAACAAAATTACTGTGACTGTGGAGCGTGCAGGGAAAACTAGTATAGGGACAGAAGATTTGAAGTAAAGGAACTTTGTGTGTGCTGTGAAGCTTGCAGTGATAAACACATTGGTGTGTGAAGTGCCTTTGCATTGATTGTAACCATGACAACCTGAGCTTGTGACCCCAGACCCCTTACCAATGTGAATATATGTGTGCTCTGAGTTCTCTGTGTGATTTATTCTCTGAGTGATATGATTGGTTGAAATAAAGTGGAACACGCCCAGGCCAAAGGGGGATAAAAACCCGGGGACCTGAGGATCCGACTTCCCACCCCTAACTGGCACGTGCCGTGCATCTGGCCTGTGAGCGTATTCTACAGTGTCCGGTGTTCCAGAGGTCAGACTCCCTGTGATCAATGACTAACCAAGGCCCAGAGGAGCAAAGTGACTACCATTAAAGAACTCTCCCACTTCCACATGCTCCACTCTCTCAGCAACCTGGGACTGTTCCCTCCTCCTCCCCTGGAACGGAATGGTGCTGCCCTGAAACTCCAATTGGTTCTGTCTACTCATTTTTGAAGGTGTGTGTGTGTGTGCGTGCATGTGTGCACAGGATACTGGGGAAGCAGGACACTGGAGGTTTATGTGCTTTTGAAGAACATGTCTCTTTTTTTGTCCATCACACCTTTTCTCCATGATCTGCTGCCTCACCATGGGCCAGAAACCATGAAGCCAGTCGACCATGGACCAGATCACATCCTCTCAAACCAAGTGCCCACAAGAACTTTTCTTCTTAGGGAAATGCCTCTTAGGCTTTTGTCACAGCAATGACAAAAGTGACTTAACAGACCCAGGCGCACCAGATCTTCCGTGGGCACGTTCTTCAGTCAGGTGACTTCATGTGGAGACTTCAGTCCTGAACACTGAAACATGTTCGGGCTGTCCTTGAGGTTCGTTCTCTGGGGAAGGCGTCAAGTCATACTTCACAGCTGAGATGTGCTAAAGAACATGGACAGACGTCTTGCAATGCTGAAGACACCTTCCATGAGTCAGAGCCAGGGAAACGAGTGAGCAGAGCATCGCCTGAGACTGAAATCAACCATGCAGCCGTGTAAATATTGCAAAATGTAGAAAATAGATTATTTTAATTGTTAATTGTTCTCAAGACCCCTACCAAGATAGTTTTTAGAAATGTGGCCTGAATGTTCTCCTTGACAGGCATGGTGAAGGAATTACAGTTCATTCAGCAACTGACACACTGCTGATTGAAGTACAAAGAGCCATAATCAAGGTTGTTGCATTTTTTTCATATGGCTTTTAACATTTACAAAGAGAATGATTTCAGGGGGTACACGGTAGAAAGAAACACGTCTGTAAACAGTTACCAATCAACCAAATCCTCCTATTAACAGGAGTACTTCCTCTGCTCTCCTCTCTCAGCAGCACCCCCCATCCCATAATCAGCATCAAAATGCAACATGAATTATTCTTTTGTTCCTGGCTCTGAGGGAAGGAGGATGGAGGGTTAGACTTAAGGGCATCCTGTGTTCTGAGGTACCACAACCACATCTCGGGTAACTTCCTAGACACAAAACTCTCACAGCATAGCTGTGGGAAGAAGTGGCAGGATGCTTCCATACAAGACGCCAAGGAGCCCCAGCCAGGGAACAGACAGGCTGCATGGAACATAAGACTCCAACTCAGTCACACTCCCCGCCTCCTGCTGCTTGGACCCTCTTCTGAGGAACTGAGCAACCGAGCTTTGGAGAGATGATTTAGACAAGGAAAGGTAGCTTGTGAACATCTTGTTCTTGATTATGGCATTCCTCAATTTGGGGTTTTTGACAACATGACCTTTGGTGGATTATCAGAGATTGAGGAGGGAACCGACAAAGAGAGGCGGGAGAGATAAGGCAGTGTAACAAAGGGGGCGAATATGATTAAGGTACATTATGCATGAATACATGAACATGTCATCCAGGAAGTTATTACTTGAGCAGGTAATATAGGCCAATGAAAATGGACTTTTCCTTGGACTGATGAAGCACTCAGTGTCATCTCAAGGGACACCTGTGATGTCGCTTCTTGTCATGGGCTTCTTCATGTAAAGGGATGGAAGTATTCACCATGGTAGCGTGAGGCACGGGTACCTGTGTAGATAATTTTGGAATCTTTTTCAAGACATGTGAAGTAAGGCTGGAGATGTGGCTCAGGAATTAAGTCTTTACCTCGAAGGCAGAAGGACCTGAGTTTAGATGAGGAATCCCACGTAAAAATGTCAGGTGGAAATGTTGGGTGGCCTGCACTTCAGACCCTGGCAGCAGAGCTGGGGAAATCCCAGGGGGAAGCAATAAAGATGTAGAACAAGCCGAATGATTCCTGGTATCACCCTTGAACCTCCACAGGCACATAGTACCTTCTTCTCAGACACACGTGCGTGCACACACACACACACACACACACACACACTGCATACACGCACAGCGGCACACATGCAAAAAGAAAAAAAGACAATAGGTGTAATAGAAAAAAATAGAATACTTAAACTTGAACAACACAGGAGGATTCAAATACTTTGACTAACAAATTAATCAAGTGCATCCAATTATAAAATAGTCACGTGGCTGTGGTCGACGTGTGTCCAAATGTTTACTGTCACATGTTTTGAATCTCTTTTTGATGTTTTGAGAGTCATAGTTATATAAGAGTAAATTCCCAGACTTAGACAAAAAGCAATCAGCAATCTCAATCAGAATTTTATTTGAGCATTTTAAGGTTGATTTTTATAGCCAAGGGGTTTGAGGGTGAACATCACTGGTAATCTCTCGGGTCTCACAGACTCCGTTGGTGCTGACTCATGAGTTGTAAAGGTGGAAATAGAATATTCAAGACGGCTAAGATTTTGAAAAGAAGCCACAGGTCTCACCCATCACTCCATGAGCCTGTGGCTCACGCTTCCTCTTCAGCGTTTCAACGGCTCACTCTTCTCATCCATCCTGCCCTTTCCCCATTACTTCTACCCTGCCCCACACCCACTCGGGAAGTACAAGTACTTAACTTCCATGGCGAAGTCAGGGTCATTTCATTGCAGCTTTTGGGCTCCTAGTCAGTCCGTAGACCTTCTGACATTCTCCCTAGGTCCTCAACCCAAAGCCAGTTGAAGAACAGGCTACCTCTCTGTCACTCTGGGAACTCCCGCCCCCCAAGAGGAAGTCAGGGTTGAACTGATTTCAGATGGGCGATGAGACTGTGGTTGGTACACAGCCAGCAGCAACCCTAGCTGAGATTTACAGTAAATGAACTGGGCTGTCCATCGGAGTCACAGATCACCAACAAGGATTTACGGGGAAAGGTGGGGCAGAGGAGGGGTGCTGGGAGAGGGTCAGGGCTTGCTCGGCTTGAAATTCAGGGCTAGGCTATTGATGCAGAACCTCTGGCCAGTGGGCTGGGGTCCATCTGGAAACACGTGGCCAAGGTGGGCTTCACACTGTGGTGGAGAGAGCATTCATCACTCTGGGTGGATGTGGAACCCATAACTTAAAGCTAGACACCATAGCACATATCTCCCCCTCCCCCAACACACAAGAGGGGTCCCAGAAAGACCATCGTCAGCATCAGAATTTGGCTAAGAAATGGCAGCGCACAGAAAGCAGCAGCAGAGAATACGAACGCCAGTGAGAATGTCAGCAAATCCTCAAACCTGGGTCTGATCCTCTCATGTATTGAACGGGGATGATAACAAAACTCATGCAATAGAGCCACCATAAGGAGGATGCGTGCCAGACATTGATGAGATTCCTGAGTGAGCGCTCAAGAACTGTTTTTTCTTCCACTGAAGTTTCAAAACTCCGCTATTATTCTTTTGCCTCTGCCCCCTTAAAACCCGCGTATCAGGGAACGGGAACGCGTGCATGCTTCCAGGAGACCTGCATGAGACTGGCCGTTCAGCATTTCACCATGGAAAGGGGAAGATTTCAAGACGGACCATATCTCTCTGAGAGGCTCTTAAGAGTTAATGCTGAATGTAGAAGAGCAACTTGCCTCCATTGTGTACCCACTGATAGGATCCGTGTTCCAGCATGCGCTTGGGCATTTGCCAACAAAGGCAACCCGGATGAAACTTGGGCCACACACACACAAAGCATGAAAGTAGGAGAGACTGGCAAGGAAGAAGGGTTGGAGTGGGAAAAGGAGGGAATGGCAGTGGGTAATATGGAGTGAAAATAATATAACTTCATTTTTTTCATATGTGGAACTCTAAAAGAACAGAAATGAATCAAAAGAAAAAAATGTGAGCACCAGAGGATTTACAAGAGTGCGCCTCTGGGTTTTAAGCCACGCCCTCTCGCAGACCACGCCCTCGCAGAAGGAGCCATTCTCTCCGCCTGTTGGTGGCGCTGCAGAGAAGGAAGGAGGGAGGAGATGCCTTGCTGCGGTCTGTCCCTGCCCACAAGAATGTGAGCAGCACCTTCTTGTCCTTCAGATCCTCCCCCTGTGTCTCCCAGAGAGCCAGAACCAGGAAAAGCCACGTTGGAGAGCAGTGGCCAGGAGGGTGGTGCTCACATTCCGTGTCCAGCATCATGGGAGAAAGCACCACAAAGTGTGAGCAGAAGGCCAATGCGTGCTGCTTTTTGATTTTAGTTGCGACAAAGGAAGAAAGAGAGACACAGAGAGAGAGACAGGAAGAGAGAGAGAGAGAGAGCAGATAGAAAAACAGAGAAACAGAGAGACAGAGACAGAGAGAGTGAATGCTAAGATGCATATGTGGAGGTCAGAGAAAGACTTTTGCAACTTCTTTTCTTCCATTATGTGGATTCTGGGGATTGAACTCAAGTCACCAGGTTTGCACACTGGCACCTTTACCTGCTGAGCCATGTCGCCAGCCCAGTCCAACGCATTTGGATGGCAGAATACATCATGGAAGAACAAAAGTGCAGAGGTGCCAAGGACAGGAGAGCTCCTCTGCAGTACTTTCAGAGAAAACAAAACAAAGCAAAATACACCACCTGCTTGCAGACCACCTCCATGCGAGGGTATCCCTTGGAGGTGTCCAGGCGTCTCAGGATACCCGTGTGACTTTCATCGGAGCCAGATGCACCGTGAGCCTCGAAAAAGGAAGGCCATCCAGTGCCAGAACTATACTTCTTCTCGGAGCTGCGGAAGACAGTGCCGGCCTCACAGGTTAAGCGCACCGTTGATAACATGTCAGCACCTCTCTTGTTCGCAGCAGCACAGGCCCCTCCTCCAGGCACAGCCCAAGCTGCGCTTTGTGACTGATCAATTCCACAGAACCATTCTGGCTGCCCGCTTCCTGGTCAAGGCACCATCTGGCCACAGCAAAAGACTGTTTTGTTCCTTCAATGATGCTGGTGACTTCTAAGTTTACAGATGATCTGAACACACTAGGGCTTTTGTGAACTCTGTTGCACACTAGGAACTAAATCCACGTGTCCTGAATGAAGCCACAGGAGACACCAGAAGGAAAGAGCAGGAGTGTGTGTGTGGGGGGGGGGTGCCTCCGGATTGCAGACACATGGGAGAAAGGTCAGGAGGGCAACTTTCAGCCATTGGGTCTCTCCTTTGGTAGAAGGTGCTCAGCCTGCTAGGTTTTTACTCACGTGTCTTATTCGCTGAACTGTCTGGCTAGACCCAGCAATGGGAATTTCCATTATTTGAACACAGAAACAGGACTGTCACATGGAATCAAAGCCTCCTCTGGCGCTGCCTAGTGGTGTGAAGTTAGGTAAGTTGCCCAACTTCCGGAGGGCTGAATTCTCTTCCTGTAAGTGGGATGGTGATGGAGCTTTCCCCATCATGGTGAGTGATGATGAGCGACCAAGTCGGGGACAGTGGCTGATCTGAATGAAGCCTGATGTGTGGGAGAATCTCCAGGGACAAATGATGCTAAGGGTTGGGGAAGGTCAGAGACACTGGCAAGGAGAGAAAGAGAGTACAAAGAAATCCGCACCCCAAAACCCTCATCCCCAAAGCAAAGGATTTGCTTGTTATCAGGAAACACTGAGAGTGACTGCTGCACTTCAACATATATATATATATATATATATATATATATATATATATTACATATATTACATCCTCTAAGATCTCAGATAGATGAGCACTGCAAAATGGACTTTAAAACTTAGGCGGCAGAGACACACTTCTCTCCAACTCACAAAGAGATGGTTCAAAGCTAAATCATATTCAAAACAGAACAAACACGAAGCCAGTGGCAAATGATCCAACCCCTGGACTCTGACACAGAAGGAGGCTCAGCTGAGCACACAAGAACTCTAGGCAGAAGACGGGGCGTCAACGTTTTGGTCTTAGGAGTCTTTTCCCAAGTCACTGGGGATTCCTGAGAGCTTCTATGTTTATGAGCTACTTATGTGAATGTTTAGCAGATCAGAAATTATTTTATTGTGTGTGTGGGGGGGTGTATGTACAAGAGGGCCCTTGAGTGTGATTGTGGAGGTCCAAAGGCGACATGGGAACATCCTGGACTGCTCTACCTCCTTATTGCTTTGCTCTGGGGTTCCCTTCTAGGATTGAAATTACAGGCTTGCTGCCATACTTGCCAGGCATTTTTATGTGGAATCTGGACCTGAACTCAAGTCCTTTTGCTTGTAAGGTAAAGTCTTTGCCCCCTGAACAATCTCCCCAACCCCACAAATTATAAATTATAACTAAGAATTTTGAAAATGTATATATTACATTACTTTTTTGAGATAGGGGTTCACTGTGTATGATGGTTTTCAACTCATGATTCCAGAACTTGGAAAGCTGAAACCAAAAGATCTTGTGAAGCCCACGCTGTTATATCCATGTAAAGTGATTTATATTTTGGTGTCACCAACACATGATCTGTAGAGTAACAGTGGCAATTTTACTTCACACAGTTTCTAAGAGGATTTCCTGAGTCCTATTTGACATGTGGCATGTTTGGAATAGTGCCTAGTATATGGTATGTATTGCTAGACTTTTAAAACTTTTTCTATTCTTGCTAATAAGAGATATACATGAAATTTTGAGCCCCAAAATGGGTCTAATTAGAAAGGTCTTTCACATTTGAGATTTTTTTTCATGGCCCTTTTCTAAGAGTTCAAAAATACTCATCTTGGGGCTGGCGAGATGACTCTGAAGGCAAAGCAATTCCTGCCAAGCCCTGTGGAAGGGGGAGGGTTTGGAGTTCAGTCTCTAGAACTTTCACGGTGGAAGGACAGAACCGATTCCCACAAATTGCAAGTTGCCCTGCGACCACTACATGTGTGCCTCCCATGTATGAATAATCAATCAATAAATGTAATATTGTTTTTGAAATAAGCATATCTGCCTAGCATAAGTCAATTTAACATATGATTCTGAAGAAAGAGTAACAGAGGAAGAACAAACAGGCGAGAGAGAAAGGGAGGATCTACCTGGCTACTTTGTCCAGTTAAAAAATTATGAATTCTTTATCATCCCTAATATCACATACCTTGCTAATCATTAAAGAAATTTTGATAGAGAATTATGAATGAATGTAATAAAGTTTTTTAATGAATGAACCTAAGAATAATAAAAAGTAATTAAATTGGTTTACAGAAAACAATAAACCTTTACCAATGCAATTAGTTAAAACCTGGAGATTTTACCAAATAATATGAAAAACCCAACATGCATCATTTAAGATTGAGAATTTGATTAAGGTTAAGTAGAAATTCCATGATACATATTGAATTGATTAGAAAATTCTATGGCTCACTTCTGATAAACTAAAGCATTCTACTAGGTCATAGACTCCAGGACTTTTTTTGTTTTGCTTTTTATGTTTATTTGGTTTCTTTTTTCTTTGCTTTGGATATCTAACCTAGTGATAAAGGGCAGCATAACCCTTAGACATATCTTCATTTATTTCAGAAGAGAGACAACAAGGTTTTTAAACAGTATTACCTGGTGCCTTGGGACATGAAAGATACAGGTGTTACAAAACCAATTAGTATCAGGCTTCTAGATTGCTCCTATTTTGGGGCTGGAGAAGTGGCTCAGGGGTTAAGCCTCTCCCTTGCAGGCGGAAGGTCCCAAGTTCTGATCCTAGACCCCACGTATAAACGCCGGGCGGAAGCAGGGGCGGCCTGCGTTTCTGGTCCTGGTAGGGCAGAGCCAGTGAATCCCAGGGCAGAGTAAACAAGGAGGAGGTGGAGAAGTCCATGGTAGTTCCCGAATTTGCCCATGGTTCTACACACACACTCACACACACACACACACACACACACACACACACACACATACACACACGCACAATTGAATAAATAAATAAAATATTAGATTGCTCCTATTTTAAGATTTATGGCCACAAAATATGACATCGCACAATACATTTTTTTAGATTAAAGTCTTGCTATGGAACCAGGATACTCCTGAGCTTGACATCTTCCTGCCTGAACTTTCTGAGTGCCAAATTACAAGGTGTGCCCCCACATCTGGCAACAATACATTTTAGCAAACCTTTCCAGAAGCAGCCTGGGCTGGGAGAAGAGAGAGCAGGCAGCAGGGTCTGGGGCAAGCAACTTCAGACTCTGAGAGTAATGGGCACCATTCATCTCAGTATGGTAGGACTGTGAGGGAGACTGGGCTAAGTCTGCCAGATGTGGCTAGAACCAGACTTGTGTCATACACTAGCCAGATGTATCCCCTGGTAATGTCTGCTCAGGGACCTATGTCTGGACACTTCTTTTTTATTTTTCTATTTAGTGTGTGTGTGTGTGTGTGTGTGTATCAGAGGGCACTGTGTGCCCCCATGGAGGACCAATGGTAACTTTGGGAATCATCCTGAAGTGCTTCTACCTCCTTTTTGCTTCCCTTGGGTATTTCCCAGGCTCCACTCGCCAGGGCCAGAAGTGCAGGTCTCCACAGGTTGGTTTCCACCTGGTGCTTTTTAAGTGAGAACCAAACTCAGGACCTTCTGTTTGCGAGACAGAGTCTAACTCCTGAGCCATCCCAATCCCATCTATATCTGTAATGTGGAAGCCCGCATGGCAAGGTGTAAGCACCAAGTTCTAGAGTACTGTCCAAGTGATCTACGGAAAACTGGATGATAGGCAACAGACCATGGCTCTCTGGAGAAGTCTTCCTAAGTCTCGGTGTCCTCACTACAAAGGAGAACTCCACTGAGAGGTATGTGAAGTCGTGGGTGTCACAGACATGTGGTTGGCCCACGGGCTCCCCATGTGCTTCTGAGCTCCTGTTTCTGAGTACCGGGGCACTGTAGGATCCTAGGGAATTGGGAAGCCAGGGATGGTTCTCACTAGGTGCATGCCTGCTGGGGTGTAAATTCCACTGTCATTGTGGGGGTGATGGGAGATGAACTTCAAGAGAAAGTGGGTGAGTGACCAGGAGGGCTGATGGACCAAACAAAGCCATTCTCTTGTTCTGTTTATCTCCAACACTCGTGCTGGTTCTTTGGCAGCTCTGCTGTGTTCTGAAATAGCACAAAGCCCTCGTGGGAAACTGGCAGGGTGCTGGCCCCAGGTACATGGATTCCTAGCCCTGAATGGAAATAAGCTCTTGTTCTCTTAAATCATCCCTACATTATTTATTTGTTTGTTGGTCTGGGTGTGTATAGGTATAGGTGAGTATGTATGTAAAAGGCACTATGTGGGCCTGTGGAAGCCCAAGAGTGACTTTGGAAATCATCCAGGATTGTTCTCTTCTTTGTTGCTTTGCTTAGAGTTTTTCAGGCTCTCCCTTGCAAGGCCAGAAGTACAGACCATGACCATTTCCTTCTGGCATTTTCACATGGGACCTAGGGATCCAAATTGTTTCTTTTGCTTTGGAGACAAAAGTTTAAGCCCTGAGCCATCTCCCCAATCCTCCCACTTTTATTTATATCATATGTGTGCATGTACTACATCTATTTTATTTATATGTGTACATATACAGAGGTCAGAGGACAAGTTGCTGGAATTGAAGTCTCTTCTTCCACCATGTAGGTTCTGGGAATCAAACTCAGCTAAAGGCAAGTCCCTTTACCCACTGAGCATAGCACCCAGCTGGCAGCTTGCTAATTTAACCAAGACTCAGTTTCCCCTGATCAACTTTTCATTTGATTTTGATGCCATGCAAACATTTTTGTTAAGAAATTATATTTTCTATCTCTCACCCACCTTCTACTTCTTACAACAGAAGCTTGAGATTAGAAACAAGGAAGAAAAAATGACAGGGAAAACAAGAACATAGTCCTAAGGTTAATCTCTCAAATGGTAGGACTCTGTAGGAATACAGTTTTCATTGGTATCTTCACACTGAGTAGACAATAGCCTCTAGAATTCCTCATTACCAAACATACACTGTATAAACAGCCCCGAAAAAGATCTGTCATAACGAATACACCGCTGTCGGCAGTACTCTGGCTGATGACCTGCAGGCCCTAGGGAGCTACGGGATAGGAGCTGGTTGCTAAAAGCCAGGGCAGGGAAGGGAGCTGACCCGTTGCCAGCAATGAGTTAATCAGTCATGCCTCGGGAACGAAATCTCCACAAAAAGCCAAAAGGACAAGGTCTGGAGAGGTCTCGGACAACTGAACGCATGGCTGCAGCAGAGGGAATGGAAGTGCTATGCTGCCCCCTTGTCTTAACCACATCTTCATTGGTATCCTTTGTCATATCTTGTTTTTCTTATTTTTTTTAAATATTTTTAACCGTGCACATGTAGATGTCAGAAGCCAGCTTCCGGGAGCTCATTTTTCTCCTTCCATCATATGCATTGTGGGGAGTGAACCCAGGACATGAGGCTTACCAGCAAGTACCTTTACCCACCTAGCCACTCTATTGTCCCAAAGGAAGCAATCACTGCACACCAGTGCTTCCCCGAGCACGGAGAGCTACTCAGCAAAATTAACAGACCCCACGAAGAGAGTGGGGACTTGGAGGGGTGGGTTAATCAGTCACTTGTGACTGCCATTGGACTTGGGGTACAGGACTTGAGGCTGAGAATCTGACAGTCACCAAGTAGCACTGCTGCAGGATGGTTGGCTTGCCAGTGGAGAGAAAGCCCCGGGACTCTTCAGGTCATAAAACCCTGTGTTGATGGACAGGATGGGGGGGACAGCAGTGCCCGACTAACTTCTTTCTGTTCTCCCCCCACCTTCCCTGGCTGGGGCTGTGGTTGGATCTCCCATAGAGCTTCCCATCAGCACCCCTAATGTGAATGCGCCTAGGCCGCCACCAGAGCAGAAAGGAAAATCGCTCCTACTCGCTCCTGTCCTTGCAAGCGGGGTCTGGATTCCCTAATGCGGCCCATATTAGAGCCTGCTGGCCCCGGAAGCCCTTCTGCTGAAAGACCGAAGGACAGAGGAAGCTCTGTCTAATGGAAGATTCACAGAGCTGGCTTGATTTATATTTTATCCTAAACCAATTTAAGGTTGATGCAAAAGAAGGGAAAACATCTTTGAAGTTCTGACAAACAAGACTTCAAAGACGTCCCCTTTCTTCTGCATCAAATCTACTTTTTAAAAGACTGTTTCCTGAATATCTAAACAAAAAAGGCTTTGTTGAAAGATTTTAGATGCTGATTGACTTAAAAGAGGCTTTGAAATCAAGGGACAATTAAATTTACTTTTAGCTACATACAGGAGGGCACGGTATTCACTTCTGTGAGCACTGTGGGGAATCCATCCTCGTAAAATCCTACGTTCCCTAAATTAAATTATAAACCCATTTGCCCTGGAAGAGGTTCAGTTTTAATCACACAGCCAAGCAAATACTATTAAAGGTTACATTTCTTTATGTACTTTCCTTATAAAAAATATTCTAATAGCTTTATCATGGGGGTATCCACCAAGATTTTCTTTGTTTGCTCTTTCTCAGGAATATATAGAGGAAGAATATAAGCTAAGTAGTCTCATCAGCTGCTCTGAATGCTAGCAAAAATCAAGATGAATAGATATTGTCTATGAATGGCTGTCTTAAGCAGCAACATGAAATGACAAAGGCAAATTCAAGACCACTTTGCAGGGGCTAGGTACAGCTCAGTGGTCGAGCAAAGCCCAGGGTTCAGTCCTCAGCACTAAAAATAAATAAATAAATAAATAAATAAATATTAAAATAAACAAAGAGGAGTATTTATTTATGTATGATGTTCAGTGGGACAGAGCTGCATGGACAGAGCTTTGCTATCTGCATCTTACCTGAATAGTGGACTATCACAGCACACACAGTGGTACATGCCTGTCTCCTTGTTGTTCAGGTAGATCCCACTGAAAGGCTGAAAGTAAAGGAAGAGGGGTCACAGGTGTGATAGTGTCACAGACAACTTGACAGTTGAGGATTTGAGCTCTGGGAACATTTGTAAAGAATTGTGGTTGGGTCAGGCTGCAGGAAGCGTGGAGATCGTCTACTTAATGGGGAAGGCTCAGTCTATGGTGGGTAGGACTAGTCCCTGGTCTGTCAGGTGAGGATTATTCCTTTCTCAGGAGTCCTGTGATATGGTGTGACCAGTTCCTTCAGTTCCTAGTGCTGGTGTGATCTCTCCTGCCAAGCTGGAAAGGAACTATAACGAATAATTGTAAGCCATAATTTGTTTTGTGGTGAACTTACCGGCAGCATGCAGAGTAACCTCAACAGGCAGGCTTTCCACATCACTAGAGGAAGGGGGTAGAGCAAAGGTAGAAGCTGTGGCTAACTTAGTGAAGAATGGCTTGCCTGGAATGCTTCTCTAGAATTGGGGGACAGGGAACCTAGCAATGCTTGCCCTGGGTTCAGTCCCCAAGCACCACAAAACAAACAAGCAAAAGTCTACCAAGCAAAGCCCCCAAAGCAAGGAATTGCACTAAGTTGACAAAGGGCAAGAGGAAAAATTTACAGTCTGCAAAACAGCAGCACACACAAGCCTATTCACAGCCCACCCTTTATTGCGCCAAATAATTCTAATTGGGGCATTAATAATGCTTTGGGTTTACAGAGCACCTTTCATCCAAGAACATCAAAGCAAAAAGAGCCATTCTCATCGTCTGCATGCTGGAAGATGCCATCTTCCAGTTTCAAAAAAGCAGAAGCAACAGGAGTCCCCGTGCTTGCCTAAAATACTTTGGAATCTCTGAGTAAAGATACTATATCATGAGCTGGTGTATAGCTAAGTGTTAGAGCATTTCCCTAACATGCAACAGGTCCTGGGTTCTGGGTTTGTTCCCTAGAGTGAAGGGGAGAGAGAGAGAGAGAGAGAGAGAGAGAGAGAGAGAGAGAGAGAGAGAAGATGGAGAGAGAGAAGAAAAGATGGGGAGGAGAGAGAGCATACAAAAACATAAAGGTGCCATTAGTGCAACTGTGGTTGTGTCTGTAACATACATTATGTATGTTATTGTTAAGGACATTGTATATTCAATGTTGAATGAACCAGGTTCCCCCAGTGCCAGTATTGCTATTTAATGAGACCACTTTAGTCATACATGCTTAAAGAGTATGTGGGTTTTTTAGTTGATGAGAGGAACTCAAGGGGGTTTAAAGTAATGAATGAATGGAATCGATATATATATTATATATACACATAATTATATTACATTGTAAACTGGCTTCAGTTTTTTTAAAACCCATGTGTGTGTGTGTGTGTGTGTGTGTGTGTGTGTGTGTGTGTGTGTGTGTACACATGCAATTCTATTTATCATCTTCTCTGTCCAGAAGAAAAGATGCTTACGTAAATTGTAAAGAGCACATAGCAGCCAATGTGACCTTTCTACAAAGGCTGGAGAAGGTGAGGCACCACAGGGCTTGTTTAGTGGCAGAAAGCAGTTAAATTCTTTGCTCTCCTTAGATTTTCCAAATCACAAATCTCCCAGGTTATACCTCCAAACTCCGGTGGCACTAACCAAGAGTGACGTGAAGGACACTTCCAATCAACTTGCTGAGCCTAGCAAATGGCACACTTGGATGCTTGACCTCTTCAAAGTACCTATACTTAAAGAAAAGGCGGCATACTACACCCCCAGTATAAGCTACATAGCCAAGACCTGACTCAAAAGAAAAAAGATTAAAATAAAACAAACAGCCTTGCATTTAACTACAAAAACATCTGAATATAATCAGTGTCTTTCATGGTTACTCCTTACGACCATGGCAGACACAAAAGGAAGGGGACCTTTCCCATCTCTGCCACAAGAGCTGACAATGCACATCTGTCAGGTCTGATCTAGAAAATTCTCCTCACAGGAAGCAGCCTGCAAGCTGCAAAATGTAATTTCATCACTGCAAAAGGTGGAAGCAGCACACGGAGCTGCTATCCCACTAAGATAAAAATAATAATAAGATAAAAATAAATAATCCAAATGAAAAGGAACTCTTGACCTTTGTTTTGAAATGACTTCTACCTGCTGCCTCCTGTCTGAATGCCTAGGCGTTCCTCTCCTCCCTCCCTCCAAGTCTAAGTCCTTCTCCCTGTGAGAACTGAACTCAGCCTCTACTGTCTGTGCAGCCTAATAATTACTTATTTACTAGTATGCACCCAGTGCTGGCCTGCATGATACTGGAGAGAAAAAATATTAACTCACAAGTTAATTAACAGTTTCTCAAAAATTTAACCCAAAGTCTCTGTACTGCCCCGATGTTCAGACACTGAGCTCATGCACACAGCTCATGATGGCAGCCATGGGGTAAGCAGGCACAGGCCCTCCTCTAAGACAGCTGAGTGCATGAAGGCTTTCTGCCCTGATACTGTCTGGGACAGAGCAGTATCTTTCTTTTCAAAAGCTTTTATTTTACTGTGTACAGTTAAAAGGTGCTGATTATATTTGAAAAGTGTCAACACACTGAGCTGAGTGTTGAGCCAGGCTGGGTAAGAGTCAGACACGGCGTGGAGGTGCGGTGCAGTTCAGATAAGGTGGAGAGTGAGGATGGTGCTGGCCAGAGGGAGACGTAAGATTGCATGGTGTTGTGAGTAGATCACACGAAGGAAAGTGTACCCTGTGCTGATGAACAAGGGGAGCCTGGAAAACCTGCACACTGACTACGAAACGACAGAGTGGACATGTGAGGCCCTGGATGCCAGCTCTAGCAGGGAGCGAGGAAGAGAGGGAGGGATGAAGGAAGGACTGAAAGAAAGGTTTAAAGAGCGCGGGCACAGATGGAATCAGAGCAGGATGAAAGAGGACAGGGGGTGGAGCCAGTGAGCTCGTCTGTCACTCATGCAGGCCTGGGAGGTATGCTGCTCTGGTTAGCAGTTGAAATAAGAGTTTTTAGAACGATTTCGAAGAGGACATTAAAATGTCCACCTGCCCAGGGGCAGGCAGCACTGACAGAATGAGCATCCAGGAAACCCCAAGACCTCAAGTCCATCTGGCCCCAGGACAGTTCTCATCTGCGGAAGCAGGGGACACACTCAAAAGGGACAGCTGCAGTGAGTTCTTACAGGACAAAGGAGGGGTCCAGACGGATGAAAACCACCCTAAGGGGCACGAGGCACCTGTGGGCTAGCCGCAGAGAGAACAGTCCCCAGTGGGCCTGCAAGGGAAAGGGTGGCCACAGAACTTGATCCCAGGACACCCTGCATCCTGATGGATATGTCTTTCCTGCCCTCTGATTGAGTAGTCAGAAGAAGAAATCTGCTAGTTCCTCTCTTCACAAGAACAAAACAGAGGAGAAGAGATCCAGAAGGAAAAGAAGGACCAACGACCCTCACATCCCCCACATAGAGATTGATGGTTCCTGACTCTTGGTTGTTGCTGGGCTGGGCTGTAAAATCTTTTGTCAGCACAGTCACTACTGCCTGAGATTAAAATACAAGCACTGAAAACTAGATGAGTTGTCTGTTCACGGAAGATTTCAACAGCATCCATTCCCTTAGTGAAATGAACCTAACTGAGGCTTTATGATTCTTCAATACTCTAAAATGTTAAATATGGAAAAAGAGCAACTAGAAAGGATTTAATAGTATTAGTTAAAATAATAGTTGATGCTCATTTTGTAGCAGGGTGAAGCACAGACTATACTGTGACATCTACTTCAGAAGCCCATGGATTTATTCTCAACATCTGGCAGAGTATCTCCAGGCTCTGCACACACATCAAGCACTGCTGGGCTTGGGTACCTGAGAATTAAGCCCGGCTTAGAACATTCTGGTCATGCACACAGCTGCTCAGAACATCACACATGGTATGCAATGAGACGTAGGCTCTCTTTCCCAATGAAAGCATTATTAAAGTCCCAGAAGTGCATTTCACAAACGCTTGCTGGGCTCTGCTCAGCCCATCTGGTGGCTTTGGCATCAGAAAAACTGAGGGTGCAGTCATGGCTGTGAACTCACTGCTGCTGGGTACCAACAGGTGGAAACAGCAGCGCTCCTCAACACTGCAGAAGCACTGTGCTGAGCTCTGTGTATGGGATCCGAAATCTAACAAAAAAAGCTCCAGAGCTAAGTTGTGGCAGCTACCGTTGGACCTAAAGCCTTTGCCAAGAAATGTAACACTGCAAAAATGGACTAATGCTGAAGGGGAAGAAATGCAAGATGCTTTCCTCAATGGTACACCCACTGACAATAGATTCATGCTCTAGGAAGTAATTAGGCATATGGCATCAGAGGCAAACCAGATGAAACCCAGTGGGCCATGCATGCCAAAAGACTTGTAAATAGGAGGGAGTCTAGAAAGGAAGAGATATAACGGGAAGAGGAAGGGAGGCTGGATTGGGAATTAAGGAGTGAAATATTTTAAGTTCTCTATATTCATGTACAAGACACTAAAAGAAGAATAATAGAAATGTTTAAAAAAATTGAAAAAAATTAAAAGATATCTTGAGATCATTAGGAAGGGAGTTGAAGAGTGGAAGGATTGGCTGAGAGTTAAACAGGCCATAGCCCAGGGAACTGGAGGCAACATGGTTGGGTCTGAGGATGGGAGGGAGGCAGGGGACCATTTCCTGTGGGAGTGGGCTAGTCATTTCATACTGTGTTTTTCTTGCCATGCTTCTGAGTGCTTGAATGCTGGGAAGCGACAACATCAGCTGCATCAAAAACTCCTCTGGTTGCAGGATAGAGGGGGAGGGTCACCTGGTATAACCTGGGCAGGGACGGTGAGGATGACAGGCAATGTGTGTAAGGAAAGGAAAGAATTCTGGTCTCTACCAGTGTGTGATTAGGTGGAGACTGATGGAGGAGCCAGACTTGCAGCAGGCAACTGTGACGTTTTGTGGGTGGACCTATCACCCCCACACATCTAATCACACCACTCAAGTCTGTTCTGCTCACCGGTTCAGTTCCTTTTTCTCTGGTGACATGGAATTGCTCAGGCGTCAGTTTCTTCTGCCATTCAGCCTTGGTTAGAGACGGTTTGCTGTTCGTCAGAGACCCTATATTATTAAGCAGGGCATTTATTTTTATTGATAGCGAACTTTCTCAACATGGACTTTCTCACAAAGCAGAAAATCATCCCATCCCTTCTTCTCTCTGTCTCAATTTCATTCTTCACAGGGACAGGAAGATTCAGGCACATCATGCCAGGACCATTTCATTAACAAGAAGTCTGTGAGGAGCGGAAAGCTGGTGTTCTGGTCCTGCTGGGGCGGGAAGCTAAAGCAGTGACTTGAATGGGAGGTACTGCCAAGCAGAGCATCCCTGGTACTGCAGGGCAAAGTAGATCCTTTCATTCCATTTATATATATATATATGTATATATATATATATATAAAAGGCTTCATTTTGTAAATGGTTCAAACAATGACAATATTTCCTGAACGGAAAATGTACTAAGGCAACAATGAGTCTCACCTTCCTGACTGTTAATTACTCTGCATGTTGTCAATATAATTCATAACCAAATAGCTTAAGGGGAACTAGATGTCTATTCTGGCTTCTGATCATCAGGTTATATCTCTTAATCAAGTTTGGGCGGAGAGTTCATACCAACATCAGGGGCCACGGGAACTAGCCACATCATATCCACAGGACTGATGTGAGAGGGACAGACCTCACTTGCCTGACAGTATCTGACTAAGTGTATCAAAGGATGCCAACTCACTGAGCCAGCTAGAAGAATATGCCAGTGGGCTCATGCTCATTGAATCGACTGATCTTACCATCTCAGTGGTGCTGAAGAATGCCCCCTTTACTAAGCCAGCTTCCCCCATTTTATCCACCTGCCTAGAGAATCCACCCACTGTGGGCTGGACCTTCCCCATGGATGAAACAATCTCCTACAGGCTTACTCGGGCTAAACTGGGCTACCCGTGCTTCACGATTGTGTCTAGAGCTGGAGCCTTCAATGGTCAAGTTGACACCTGTATCTAAACTATCACGCTGATCTTCTGGAACACATAAGGCTTAGTCACATGACCTTGAGAAAACAAACTTTCCTATGCCTCAGTTTCTTTGTTCCAGTTTATTATTGTTATTATTAAACTAGCACTAAAAGCAACAGATTTCAGTATGGTAATTTCATGTGCATACTTTGTTTTGGTTGCTTTTCTCCATTCCCTCCCTTCACTACCGCCCTTGTGCCAACCGTCCTTTCCTGGTTGTCCCTTCCCCTAGTAGACTTCTTTTCACTTTATGCAGTGTTCCACTGTTCCTCCTTTTATCACAGGCAACTCTCCTTGCTCTGAAATCTGCTCTGTCTGATTAGTACAGCTGTTCATTTTTATTTATTTATTTTTGAATTCACATCTCATTGGGTACCTTGGTTAGGCCCAGAACTTATTAAATAACCTAGAATTACCTTATCTTTCCTCAGCTGCCCTGCTTCTCTCCCTCATTTTAATTAGGACCAGCATGACCATTGCCCAACCTTTTATTTTCTGCTTATATGTGTCCTTGCACTTAAAACATGTTAGATTGTGAGTGTGAGGCTCTCATGACAGGATTAGCATTTTTTTTCTTTTTTCAGGTGTATGCGTGTGTTATATACATGCATGTGTATTTGCATGTTCACATGTTATGCTTGGGTGTGCGCACATGCATATGGTTGATGTTGGTATTCATTCTTGATCACTCTTCCAACCTTACTCTTTTGAGTCAGGATCTCTTAGTCAAACCCAGAGCCTGCCAGAAGCTAGAATTACTGTATCTACTCAGTATCTGTGGGAATTCTGGGGATATGAACCTTAGTCTTGTTGGTTTATAACAAGTGCTTTAACCACTGAGCCATCTCCCCAACTGAAGATTAGCAAAAGGAAAAGATCCCTAAGACTGGGGATGTAGCTCAGCTCACAGGCAGAGTATTTTCCCCAGCATGTGTAAGGCCTTGGCTTCTCAGGCCCAAGCACTGAGAAACAAAAACATAAACAAAGGAAAGAAAAACAAATAAAGATGGAGAGCTGTTCTCTCCATACACAACTGCCAAAGGCCTTTTAAACCTAAGCCAGAAAGTGGAACATGCACACATACACAATGAAAACCAAGTCCCCCCCCCATCCTCCTCAGCCTCCAAAACTGTAAGAAGTAAATATGCTTAAGTCATCCTTTTTAAATCACCCCATCTTTGGTGGTTTGTTAGGGAAAGATGGGGCTGAGATTCATATCCATCAAGAAAACCAAGACACACAATATTACAGATTTATCATCTTAAGGGATGGTTATTTGTTGAACTGAACTTTCACCATTGACTTTATTCCTTAACTGATCTGGTTTGAGGCCAGTTTGTGATTCCTGAAAGGAATGAGGTTAAGAATGTCTTTGCACATTTAGCTTTGGTCTTCATTTGAATTACTTCCTTAGAATAAACTCCCAGAAGGGAGAGTCCTGCTTTGTCAGGCCAAATTTTAATGTGGGTGAAGATGGTCAGATGCTTTTGACAGCTCCGAGAAGTTTCCAAGAAAAGACTACACAGACTGATTTAGTGAGACACTAGGGGTAGGGAAGCCATAACTGGAAGTCGCATTGGATCAGCTAAAACAATCCACATTCTCAGGGCTTTTATTTATTCAGCACTAAACAGTGAAACTGTCAAGAGTTATAAACGAGTTATAAAGGAATTGGTACATTTCCAGTGAAGTAAAAAAGACATAAGTGGATCGGAAGGAGGCCAGTAAAACTGCTGCTCTGGCCGCCAAGGCACTAAATTAACTGAAATTCACCCGAAACTCAGTGCTAGTTTCTACAGACTCCTTCACTGTTGAGATGTAAATGTGCCCTACCCCACAAAGGAGGCCAAAACCTTGTCGCAGAACACATGCGCGCGCGCATTCACACACACACACACACACACACACTTTCCACTGGTGGGTCCTGCAGCCACTGACACCCACTGCTCACACGGAGAGGGGGCGCCCCCCCCCCACACACACTTTCCACTGGTGGGTCCTGCAGCCACTGACACCCACTGCTCACACGGAGAGGGGGCGCCCCGCCAGCCGTTGGACGAGATCACGCGGCCCCTGACCCCTGGATCCACAGGTCAGCGCGAGGACTCCTGACACATTTTCTGTAACAAATACAACTTAACATAGGAACGGACTGCGTGATCCTGCAGGAGAGTTCGCGGGGGCCCCGGATCCTCGCCAGCAGCAGTGCCCCCCAACGCTCCCAGTTTGCAGTCCAGGCTACGGGGCGGAGGGGGGTGGGTAGGCAGGGCGCAGCACCCCGGGCCTGGGGAGAAAGAGCCCGATCTAGACCTGCACCGCCCCAGCCGCGGCCAGCGAAGGGAAACCGAAAGTCTGGAGACCGCGGCGGCCCGGGTCCTACCTGCGTCCCCGCGTGCGGCCCCCGCGCAGCCCCGCACCAGCTTCCCGGGCGCGTCGCAGAATGGCAGGCGCCGCAGCGCTCGTAGGAGGTGCGCCATGACGCCGGGTCGGCCTGTGGCCTTCTGCCAGCCTGCAGCCCAGTCGTTCCCTCCCGCTCCCCGCCTCCCAGGTCACCTCCCCTCCCGCCTCCCTGGCTCCTGGCCACTCGGGTCGCCTCCCACCTCCCTGCCAGGAAGGTTCTGTCCAAGCCAGGCCTCTTGGCTCCCTTCCTTCCTTCCCCGCTTTCTCCTCTCTCCTTGTCTTCCCACCATTCCCCCTCCCCTTCTTTCTCTTCCTTTTTCTTCTTCTCCTCCCCCCTTTCTCCTCCCCAATCCCTCCTCCTCTTCTTTCCCCGCCCCTTCTCTTTCCTTTCCTCACCCCTCGCCCTCCATGCCCCTGGTTTCCCTCCTTCCCCCTTCTCTTCCTTCCCATTCTGCCCAACCCTTCTTTCTGAAAGTGATTCTCTTACCCCAATCTGTGCACAGTGGCATGTTTTTTTTTCTCTCTCCTCTCGCCTCTCCTCTCCGTTTCCCTCCCTCTCTGTCTTCTTCCCTCTCCTCTTCCTGCTCTCTATCAAATAAATAATGTTAAAATCAAAACAAAACTAATTACCCATTCCTCTTCTCCTTTTCCCCTCCTCTCCTCTCCCCTCTCCTGGGGGTTCCTGGCCCTGCTGAACTTGTGATCTTGAGGAGTCCATGACCCCTGCAGGTGATAATTTATTATATCCCTAGATGTGACAGATCTAGTTGGAGAAGCAAATTTCAAGGAGGGGGGGACCCTCAATACCAAGAGAAATGTGATTTTTGTTGAGAATTTATAACTATGCTTTCTTTCCATGTGGTAAATGAATGTAGAAGCATTAACAGCCAATGAATGGCTAAGTAAATCTTGACACTGGATTTCAACGAAACAGTATATAGCCATGAAAATAGTCAACCGTGAAGACCATCTGGATTTATGGGGTAGTTTAAATGTAACAATGTCAAAAGGAAACAGATCCCAGAATAGTTAAAACCTAAATGATAACAGTGCAAAAAATGATGCATCCTTAGGTGATTAATGTATTCTGGTGTGTTATAGGAGAAATTAGTATTGTTTGATGAAGAGATCATTTTTCATTGTAACTGTATTTGTATGTGCACACACGTGTGGTGTGTGCATATGTGTGTATGTGTGTATGCCGTCACACTTCTTTGCCTATGTGGAGGCCAGAGGCTGACATCAGTATCTTTCTGTATCGCTCTCAATTTTTTTTTGTTTTTGAGCCGGGCGTCTTGTTGAAGCTGAAGCTCACCATGGCCACTAGATTGGTCTTTAAGCCAAGCCCTAGATCTGCTGGTCTCTGCTTCCTCAAATGTGGGCATACAGCAGACTTACACCTAACTTTTATGTGGGTTCCAGGGATTTGAATTCAGGTCCTTATGCTTGTGTAGTAAGCATGTTACCCACTCAGCCATCTCCCTAGCTCCTCAGATAATTTTTTTTAACTTCATAGATGTCCATTTTTATTATAGATAAATTCAAAATAGAAATATACTTAAAAAATTCTTGGAATAGTATATAGCCTTTCAATCTCTTTTTACATAATAATAATTAATGCTATAAGTAATTAAAGTTTCAATTACTTCTCTTTGAACTACATCATGATTTTTCTTTGAGAAATGCGGTCCTTCCCCCTTTTAGCCCATTCTTGTGTGGGGGGGGTGTGTCTGTAGCACATCTTCTCAACCTTGGCACTGCAGATATTTGGGCACAGATGCCGTGGACATGTGGAAAGACAGGGAATTCCGCTGTAGTTTTGCTGTGCCTAGGGTATTTTGAAGTACTTTGGGCCCCTTCAAGAGATGCCAGTAACTTCGTCCCCCACAGCGAAAACCATAGATGTCTAGATGCCAAGTATCCCATGGGATGGAAATCTGCCCTTGGTTGAAAAACAATGATATAAACATAGAGTTTGAGGGACTTGTGCCACTCTGTAGACTCCATACTGTTTGCCCCAAAGATCTGATCAGAGAGGAGCACTCAAGCCAGATGACTACTCAGGGCAAACTTTGCAAATGGAAGGTTGAGAACTGAGATCTGGAAGCACTGAGCTAGGTGGAGAGAAAGAAAGAGAGAGAGAGAGACAGAGAGAGAATTTTTGGAGGCGGAGTCAGAGAACTTGAATAGAGTTCATGATGAAGCTTAGAAAACAGAATGAAGAGAAGGAAATATCTCCAGCCATTGGTAGTAGTTGTCTGAACTGCTGGCATTCATCTTGATTTTTCATTTATTTAATTTACTAAATTCCCCTTTATAAAAGTCTAACTGAGGAGCCTTTATGGTTAATGTCTGCAAGTCCAGAGATGGCTGAGGTGTCATATTTCTATACCCAGCACCAGGGAGACAAGTAGGAGGAACATGAATTCCAGGCTGGTCTGGGCTACATATTAACACAGGGGTTAAGACTTTGCCTCATAAGCAGAAAGGCCTGAGTTCTGATCCAAGGTCCCACATTAAAAACCCAGGCAGCCTAGACTCTAGCCCTGGTGGGCGGAGCCTGGGAAATCGCCAAGCAAAGCAAGAAGGAGATAGAAGAAATCCAGGAACCACAGGGACACACAGTGCCCTCTGATACACACACACACACACAAACACACACACACACACACACGATAAATAAATAAAAATTTAAAAGATCTAGTTTGTTTAAAAAAGATAAAATAACCTATAAGTCTAACTTAAATATTGCATGTACACTTTCCCATGAGTCAGAAGTATCTTTCTTATTATGTGTCAGTATACCTTTGAACTTGATTTTGTTATTAATTTAGTTTGCTAATTTGGGTGCTGATGTTGGAGATGAAACTCAGGGCCTCATGCAAGGTAAGCAGGAGCTCTGTTCGTGGACCCACACCATAGCCCATGCTGGACAGCATGCAGTGTAACAACAGCCAACTCTGTCGGTAAGCTACCTGTTACAGTGCCACAGTGGAGAACCTTATAAAATCTTCTAGATAGACACCCAGAAGTAGAGCTAGTGAAACAAACAATGTTTATCCTCAGCTTTTCTAGAATTGTCCCAGTTCTTCCACCCAGTTGCATCACCCAATCTATTAAAGCCTCAGTTTCCTCAAAATCTCCCTAGTATTTGTTTGAACAGTTTATTACTGTTCATTAATAGGATGAGCATAAATGGTGTCTCATTGTTTTCTTTTTTTTCTTCCTTTTTTTCCACATACATTTTAAGGTATGTATATAGCGGGGAGCATGTATGTTCATATCTATGTGGGGACACATGTATGAGGGTATGTATAGATGTGTGCCTGTGAGGTAACCTAAAGTTGATGTCATAGTTGGGCACAGGTATCAACTTGACTGTTGAGGGTTTGAGCACTGGACACATTTGTAGAGAATTAGTGCTTGAGTTAGGCAGACCTGCAGGAGATTGTCTAGTTGATGGGGAAGGCCTAGCCCATGGTGGGTGGGACTAGGCCCTGGAATAAAATATAGACAGCTAATTGAGAGAGTTGGCATCCTTTTGTACACTTGGCCAACATGTTGGTCTGGCAAGTAAGGATCGTGTCTCTCAGCCGTTATGTAGAGATGGTGTGGCCAGTTCCCTCGGCCGTGGTGTTGGTGCATGCTCTCCCGTCAAGCTGGACTAAGAACTGTAACCAGTAATCGTAAGAGAAAATAAATCCCTTGTTTCCTCAAGCCATTTGATGGTGATTTATCAGCAACCAAGCAGGCGAACTGCAACAGTTGATGTCGGGAATCATTCTTAATTGCTTTTCTACTTACTCTTTCTTTCAAGGCAGGATCTCTAATGCAGGACTTTATGCATGGGTGGGAAGCACTTTACCCACTGACCACACCCCCAGCCTGGAACTCTTTATTATTCATTGATTGCATGAGCTTATTATTTGGATGTTACATTTTTCATTATATTTTTCATAGACTTCTTCAAATTTTTAAATAGTCAAATTTATCTATATATATATCTTTATAATTTGTTTATGACATTCTACTGTATTTACTCCTCTCTTTGTGAGCTTAGTGTTCATCATTTCACAACTTGCTTTCCCTTTTTTAACCTTTTATTTATCATTATTTGTGAATGGGGTGTTTGTGCACTACGATGCATGTGTGGAGTTCACAGAACAACTCTGTGGTGTCTGCTCTCTCTGTCCATATTTGTGTTGGCTGCTGGGATCGGATTCTTCGTCAGGCTTGTGCAGGTAGCACCTTTATCTTGGTGCTATCACCTTCTCTTTTCTTTTTTTGGTTTCACCACATGGAACTAGCTATGCAGACCAGGTGGCCTCAGATTTCTAGCTTCCTCCTGCCTCTTGCTCCCCAATGCTGAGATTACAAGTGTGCACCACCATGACCAGAGATTTTATGTGGGTGCTGGGGCTTAAAGGGAGGTCTTCACGCTTGAGCAGCAAGCATTTTACCAAGTAAACTACCTCCTCAGCCTCCCAGCTTGCTTCTCTAATCTAAAATGATATTTAAATGTTTGTTTCCAATTTAAAAACTATTTTAATGGAACAAAGTATATAAGGGAATTAATATAATAATGGTTTTCTCCTATGTTATATTCAGAGGTTATACAGTTTTGTTTTCCACATTAGAATTTTTAATCCATTCAAAATTGATTTTTGTGTTAAGTATGAGGTAGTGATCTAAATTTTCTATGGGAAGAACTAATTTTTAGAACCATTTACTATTTATTTATTAAATTATTTATTAAAATACTTCCCTTGTTCTCTTGCCTTAATGTCTATTTTTGTCTCTGTGCCACACCTTTTCAATCTGATAATTTTAAGGTTTTAGTATTTGACAAATATGATTCTTCTTTTTATCAAAAATTTATTGGCAATTATTACTGACTATTGATTCATCAAATTAAATATAGAATTACCTTCTATATGAAGTGTAATAGTGTAATAAGAATGTTAGAATATTGACTGGTATTGCATTACACTTTTAAGACATAGGCCATTGCTGTTTTAAATAATTTCTATTATCAAAATAATAAATTAATAAAGAATTGATACTGTGAGTTTTCCAGTTGCATATGTGTTTGTTTGTGTTTTTCTATATCTTCAAAGTATTACCATTAAAGGATTGTAAATCTTCTGTTACATTTATTGGTAGAATAAATATGCTGTGTATGTTTAATTACTCTAATTTTTTATTGCTACTGCTTATATGTAATTTTAGTATACAAAACTCTTGCCAAACTCTTACATTCAACAGCTTATCTTGAAGCATTTCTTGAATTTTCTATGAAAAAGATCTTATCACATTACTTCCTTTCCCTGTTTGAACCTTTAATTTCATCTTACATGTGCTTGGACACATTATAAATGTACTAGAAATAGTGAGAGCAGACTCTTCTGCTGTTGTCCTGACTTTAAGGGAAGCTTTCTGTTTTCCTAATGCACATGCCTGTTGAAGCTTTTTTCAGTGATAGGGACAAAACCCAGGGTCTTGGACATGCTAGGAAAGCACTGTGCTACTCAGCCATGACCCCAGTTCTTAGAATATTTTGGAGTGGTGTCTCACTATGTAGCTCAGACAAACCTTGAACTTGAGACTTTAATTCCCACAGGTACCACAGACTTGGGGTGGGAAGTGAATATGTGTCTATGTACATGTGTATGTATGCCCAGGTATGCGTGTGTGCACACATGCGCACGTGCAGAGGTCAGAGGACAATTTTGGATGTTATTCCTCCTTGGTCACCACACGCCTTTTCTTTTTTTTTTTTTTATTAAAAATTTAATTATACATTTTAAAATTTTTTACCAGTTCCCTCCCTCCCCCCTCCTCCCCCTCCCCTTCCCCCAGTGCCTCCCCCCCAATTCCCAGAGAGTCCTTTATTGTGTACGCCTAACTCTCCACTGGGTCCTCCTCTCCGATGACATATAAGGACCCAGTGGCATTTCCATAAGCCCTTTCTCTTGTTCCCCTTAAGCATAAGATCACTACTATGGCTGTCAATCCCTTGCCTCCAGGGGTCTCGGTGCCCTTAACAGATGCTAGACTTTATGAGGGCAACAGTGCGCTGGACATTGCGCAGGGCATGCAAAGTCCCATTATGATTGCTTTGGCCCCAACTATTGTTGAGAATCTTGCAAATCGTTGCTCCTCCCATCCTTTTGCTCTTACAATCTTACCGCCCCCTCTTCTGCAAATGTCCCTGAGCTCCAGGATGGGGAGAGATTAGGCTGGCCTAGTTCTATGTGATTGATTCAGAGTCTCTGACCACACGCCTTTTCTGAGATAGGGTCTCTCTCTGGCTGTGGGTTAGCAGATTAGGCCATCGAGCCTCAAGATTCCCGTCTCTCCCCTTCTTGAGTGCCCAGATTTTTCACATGAATTCTGGGGATTGAATGCAGTGCTTGTGCCTGTGTGACAAGCAGTTTACTGACTGAGCCAACTGCCCAGGCCCTGCTTTCAACTTTTGATTGATTTTGGCAGAATATACAAATTCTCATTCATTTGTAGTTTACTAAGGGATTTTGTGATGAAAAAATTGTTCAATTTATCTATTACCTTTCCTGAATCTAGTGCAGCAATTTTTCCTTTTTTACTATATTAATGTAATACACTATATTCACAGACTTTTAATGAATGTTAAATTACTACTCAATCTTGAGATCAACTCTACTTGGTCATTTTCACACATTTCTAGATTGAGTCTGCCGAAATCTTTTTTATTTAGTGTTGCATACCACTATTCAAGACTGTGAACTTGTGGCGATTCAAGGGTGACTTTGGTAATTATCCTTGATTGCTTTTACCCCCTTTTTGCTTCTGGGATTTCCCAGGCTCTGCCCACCAAGGCCGGAAGTGTAAGCCACGTCTGTTTCTGCTTGGCATTTCTTTTTTTAATATGGGACCTGGGATCTGAACTCACTACCTTCTGCTTTTGAGTCACAGTCTTAACCTCTGAGCCATCTCTCCAGCCCGCCCAATATTTTCACATCTTAATCAAACACTTTCTCTTCTCCTTACAATCTCTCTTTTCTATCAATCTCCCTCCTATTTTCATGTCTCTGATAATCTATTTAGGATTTTTGCATTTATGCTTGTGGTTGAATTGAGTTGAGTCCTATCTCTTAGTTCCATGGACTGGTACTAACATCAAGTTTATTCTAGTCTAACCAAAAAGTACCTAGAATCCTGAAAGATACCACATATCATAATTTAATTGTGCAAGTATTGTTTCAATGAATGCTTTTTTAAAAAATTGAAGAAGTTACTTTCTGTATAGTTTACTGGTAATTTCAATCACAAAACAGTATTTAATAAAATAAAAAATTTGAAATTTATTTGTCCGTGTGTGTGTGGTCTATGTGTGTGTGTGTGCGTGCGCGCGCATACTTGGTGTATATACATGGAGGCCAGAGGAGAGTGTCAGGTACCCTTCTCTACCTCTGTACCTTACAACTTTAAGCCAGGGTTTCTCAGGGACCCTAGATCCTCACTTCTCTGGCTAGACGGGCAGTCAACAAGTCTCAATGACCCTCTTGTCTTTGCTGCCCTTTGTCCTGGGATTACAGACGTACACAGGACCATTCCAGTCTTATTACATGGGTGCTGGTGTTGTGAACTCCAGCCACATGCTGGCGTGTGAACCCACCGAGCCATCTCTCTGTTCCTAAAGCCCATTTGTAAGTGCGTCTGGTCCATCCGACCCACCTCCCACTCACATCACTGAGCTTTCTGAACCAAACTATGGCTGTACTTACTTTTTGGTACAGGTGAGCACTTGCTTTCTCCAGAGAGTTGGCGTCCTGACTGCTCTGAAGACCAGCTCCATTTCAGGAGGGATATACCCCACCCCCACACCCCAGTTTCAAGAGGGTGTAGGTTCCTCTGCCAGGGAGCTCTGACTTTGGCGTTGATCTTCTAGGCTCCTGTCTCCTGTCTAGTTCCAGGCTCTGCCAGTTGGCTTTTGTTTTAGTCAGGGGTCTCTAGAGGAACAGAACGTATGAGTAAATACACATTCACATAAAGGGAATTTATTGTATTGCCTTACTAGCTAAGGTCTAGGTACTCCAACAATGGTTGCCTATAGCTGTGCACTTCAGGAGCTATCTTAGCAGACCCAGTCTGGTGTTGAAGGCAAGAGAATTCTTGGATTTTTCTCTGGACTTCAGTCACATTGGAGAGTTGAAGAGGCTAAGTTCTGATGTCAAGAATGGTGGCAGAGAGTGACTTTGTTTGCAATTCCTTTTATCTGGTCAGTTACTGGATCTTGTCACCCACATTTAGGGATAGCCATTGTATTTCAAATATCTTAATCCAGATAATCTCTTCAAGTGAGCCAATGGCTGATCTGTGAGCTAACCACAGGTGTATTCACATTGACAACCAAGATTACCTACCAAAGTTTTCTTCCATTAATGTGTAAAGTTCTTCGTGGTCTCTCACTTCTCTGGGTCTTCTTTCTGCAACTAATCGAAACCTTTTCCTTTTAGAAAGGGTGTGGTTCTACATCCCAGGCTGACCTTGAATTTAAATCCTCCTGTTTTAGCCTCTGTAGAGCTGGGATTACAGGGCTGATTCACCGTACCTGTATTTAAATTCATCTCTTTATTTCTCCAGGGAACCAATGCTCTTTATTGACCCAAAAAGCTGAATTCCAGCTGAGTTTGCACCTATTTACCTTCCCACTAGCCTTTCTGTTATCTCTGCAGCACAGCTCCAGGTCCCTTCTGGCCACTCCTTAGAACTTCACAGAAACTCAAGCTTGTCTTTGGAATCCTGCTGTAGCCCAGGAGGATTTCCACACAGAGCAAAAGGGGGAAATTCTGCTCTGAGTGTGTTTTATTTTCACCCAGTCAACTGAAAAATATTTCAGAGGGAGCATCATATAGGGGCCTGAAGAGCCTTCCCTAGCTTCATAACCACGGTGATCCATCTCCGAATACATTTCCAGGGTAAGGGGATCTTCTCTCTTCAGAGCGCACTCTAGGACAAGTTAATCCCACTTGGTATTGCAGGTAATTAAATCCCCCCTGGGAAGGAAATTGGAGGAGACCCGTGAATATTTGATCTATGGATGTTTCTAAGCAGCCTGACTTGGAAAAGATTAAAACAGCCTTGTATTCCCAATCCCTCACACCTCCTTAGCAGTGGAACCCAGATTTTAATCTGCTCCAGGTGGCTAAACTCAGTCAGGTTTATATTGGTCAGTGTTTTCAATGAATGCCAAGTGCAATCAGAGTTGACAGGGTGCAGAATGTTCTGGCACATTCCAGGGAAAGGCAGAGCAGCTCAGTGCAGGTCCTAGGAGTACTATCTTCTAGATTGCACTCTTTCAATAATCAAAATCTTCATAATCAAAAGCTGCCATGGTTTATGAGCCTGGGGTTACGGGTAATCCCCGATACTGAGTTACTGCACTGCTTAGAGTTGCTTGACCCCAGGACCTTTGCCACAGAGACGGCTGAAGCCTGATCAAGCCTGCTCTCCCTAAGTGGAAAGGAGGATGCTGCTGGTCTGCTTCCCTGGATTTGTTCGAGTGTTGCTCATGCGCTCAGAGGCATTTGGAGTTGACCACATTTAAAAATAAATCGAAGCACCCAGACACCGGGGTTAGGGAATAATCATGAAACTGGCCTTGCTATGGTTGGTTTGATTTTGCTCTGAGAGCATGGAAATGAGATGTTTACAAGGGAATGATGCTGAAGTGGAAATATGCCACTCCCTCCACTTGGGTACCATCTTCAGCAAGTCACTTAATGAAGACTTATACTCCAGGAAACTCTACCTGAGGGGAGGGGTCAGAATTTGAACAAATACATTTTCTTGAATGAAAGGAAATAAAAATCAAAGCTTTCTGAATGCCACTGAAGAAGCAAAGAAAAAGGTACAGAAGGAGAGATGGGTGCTTCTATCTGATGCCTCTTTAGACATATAACAAGCCAATGAGTTAAAAGAAAAACACCTCTAGAACTATAGCATACTCACAAATTTTTGTGTTTTTTTATGACTACCAATAGGTCATTAAAGGACAAGAAAATAGTGTTCATTTATTTTCAGCAAGGTGAAAAATGGCAAGTGCTTGGCATGTTTCCCCTCAATTTTATGTGTTACTAAAGTAGGTATTTAAATTAGATTTCATTAGTCATTGTAAAATGGCACATTGACTTCATTATACTTTGTTTTAAAGGCTGGAGAAATGGGGTCAGTTTTATCACATACACAACATAAAAGTCTTTGTAATTACTTTCTTTTATGAAATGCCCCATTGGCTGCAGATATAGCATCATGTTGCAAGGCTTCTAGATGGAGCGAAGCCACTTCATGGAGGCCGAGTTCACAGGGCTGCATCAGAAACTAAAGCCAGGACAATGTTTCTAAGGAAAGATGCTGTTTCTACACATGGAAACCCTCAACCCTTTCCAGTGTACTCTGCATGCAAGAGAACCAGACCAGTACCTCAGAACTGGGGAGGATGCCCTCACTTTGATTCTCGGTCTGACTGTGGCATGTGGCCTTTCCGTGAGGAGCAACTGGTGACAAAATGATTTACAGTTTTCCACTTACCACAGCCTGACAAAGACAGACGTCCCAAAGCATGTGAATAAATGTGCAAGAGAAACAAATCAGGACACAAACAGAATCAAGCTGCCTTCATTTGCCAATCCTGTTGCACACTATGACTCCCCCTTTCCCCACTGCTGCCTTCCTTGCCGCTTTCCCACCTTGCCCTCTGGCTGTGCAGTTTCATTGTAAACACTCTTCTACCTTGAGGAGTTGGTTACTATGTGTGCAGTACCCATGACACCTTTCTTAGTCTGCCATCTTTTACCCTTTGGGTCACTTTCCTCCACATTGAGGAATTTGCTCCTGGCTCAAGGTCTTCATTTTCAGATGACCTGAGTTCACGTAGGAGACTCAAGACTAGTACTTCAGGTGTGCCTGTCCCCATCATCTAGATTCTTCCATTGCCTATTAGGACACCAAGATATACAGAAATTCCAGCTAGACAACCATAAATAAATATTGAATTCAGAGCTTCTCGTCTCAAGCTGCCACAGTGAAACTCCTCGTCAAAGAATTAAGCTATCTCAATCTGTAGGGAAATAATCCTTAGCATTAAGATATCTTTCATCTGAGGCAAAGAAGAACTTCCAACTTTCTTGTTGAGATTGCTGGGTTAAGAAGTCCTAAAATTTTCTGAGTACAAGACAGTAAATGGAAATTATTTAGCCTTCTCAGACTAATTTAACCTGTAAAAATTATCATATATATTGCTAATGAATCTGTGCGCTGTCATGATGATGTGATTCAGTGAGTGTAGTGGTATTTGTCAGGAATTTTTCTGGATACCCTCAGGAGCCATCATTTAACACTTGCCTCCGGTGACCCCTTTCTAGCTTCTTCCATGTGTCCCATCGGAGATTTTTGTTTGTTTGCTTGATCTCCTTCTTTGATTTTCTAGGAATTAAATATGGGGGGAGTTAGTGCTCCATTTTCCCTCCTCTACTGGATTTTTTTAATGGTGCATCAACTTTCATTTTTAATGATTGCTCTAGAGATTACCATTACATCCATAACTTATCAGAGTCTATCACCCTCTTTCCCTTGGAAAATTCCGAGCCCACACATCTACTTTGCACACCTCCAGCTTTGTGCTATCACTGCTACACATCTTACTGCATTGCATGCTATAACCCCACTGCGGTGGTTAGCTTCAAATGTCAAGCTGATCCCTAAGTGGTGGGTTCCTGAGTACCCCTATGAGGGAGGTTAGTTAAGGCAGGCTTCTGGGCATAATTTACCTGGAAAGAAGCACTCTAGAGTGGGTGAGCCCATCCCTGGGCAGATGAATAAAGGTGAGAGAAATTGGCAGCTTGCACATGTACATTCACCTTTGGCTGCCTGCTCTTGGCTGTAGATGTGATGATGTCTGAAGCACACTGGGACGTTCTTGCCTTGATGACCGACAGACTAGAATTGTGTGTTGAAATTAAACTCTTGTTCCCCTGAGTTGTTTGGTTCATACATTTATTATGGCAATAGGTCATGAAGCTAAAGTACCCAGCATGCATTGTTTTACATTGTATTCAATTGTTTTTACATTGTATGACAATATTTTACCTAATACATTGGGTCAATTTACCTGTAAAGAAATTTGTTCAATAACAAATACTTACTGTAAGTTTAAAACTAGATTCACATATGTGAGAAAATATGTGCTGTTTGTCTTATGTCTTAGTTTCTTGTCCTGTTGCTATGATAAAAATAATACCCTGACCAAAAGCAATGAAAGAAGAAAATAGTTTATTCTGGCTCACTACTCCCCAGGACAGCACCCAGAACTCAAAGTGGGAGGAGCTTGAAGCAGTTGGTCCCATTGTAACCACAGTTAGCAAGGAGAAAGCAATGAATGCATGCTTAATTCAATTTCTTTTTACACACTCTAAGATCCCAGTCTTAGGAATAAATAAATAAATAAATAAATAAAGTGCTGGTCAGCACTTCAAAGATGCTATTCCGCTCATTTCTGATCTGCATTGTATCTTATGAAAAGTCAGCAATTATCTCCATATTCATTTTCGGTTTTCTGGATTTTTAACTACAATGTGCCTCATCACGATAGTTGTCATACTTAGGTTACTTGAGATTTCTGAATGTATGGGTTGAAATTTTTCTGCAACTATGACCATTTCCACCATTACCTCTTTCTGCCTCTCTTTCCTTTTCCTCCTTTCCCATGACTTAAATGATATGCTTATTAAGTTACTTAATGTTATTCCACAAGGTCCTGAAACTTTGTCATTCAAGTTTGATGGATTCTACATTCTATGCTTAAATTCACTAATCTTCTAGTTGATGTCTAATCTGTTATTAATCTAATATAGTGAAAGTTTATTGCATTTAATTTTTTATATCTACAATTTCTATTTCTTTCATTTCTTGGTTGAGATTTGTTCATTTCTTATATTCACCTTATCCTCTAAATCCTTGAATAAATTGTGCGTGTGTACATGTGTGTGTATGTACTTATCTGTATGTGATCATGCTGAGGCCAGAGATTGACCTTGGTTACCTTCCTTTCTTTCTTTTTTTCTTTCTTT
This sequence comes from Typhlomys cinereus, assembly GCA_023101885.1. NCBI lineage: Eukaryota > Metazoa > Chordata > Mammalia > Rodentia > Platacanthomyidae > Typhlomys > Typhlomys cinereus. The sequence goes on from JALPQD010000021.1 coordinate 9,662,667, forward strand.
TTCTGCACTGTATTTTTTTGAGACCACTGATCCTGGGATCCACCTGACTCCGCCTGCTTCTCCTTCCCCTCAAGGCTGAAGTTACAGATGTTTTCTGCTAGGGATCTGAACTCAGATCCTCATGCCTGCATAGCAAGAACTCCATAGCCATCTCTCCAGCTTCATCCTTTTTTTTAAAGTTCTATCTAGTAATGTTAACACATTACCATTCAATCTGTGCCTATGAGCACCGTTTCTTGTCATATGTAATAATTTGCATAATGAGATGGCAATAAGCATGTGAGGACCAGGGGAGGAATATCATGGTTTGAAATGTGTCCCCCACAGACTCATGTGTTTGGGAAGGTCATGGTACATTTAAGAGGTGGAGTCTTGCTGGAGGAAGGCAATCACAGAAGGTGGGCCCTGAGGTTAATTAATCCCACCCTTCTTCCGGGAGAGGTCTGCCTTAGCAGTTGGCAGTCTTGGATGGATGTAACCTAGCCTGCCTCCAGCTTCTGCTGTAAGCTGAATAAATGTCCCTTTTCCCCTTAGTTGCTTGACTTTGGGTGTTCTCTCACAGCAACACAAAGAATAATCAGTATACCCTTCAATTAGACAATCTCCCGCAGGCTTGCTTGGGGGCTTAATTCAACTAGTAATTCTTCACAGCTGTGCCAAAAGCTCAGAGCCTTCAGTTGCCAAGTTGACACAGCATCAAATTAGCTCTGACACATCTGGCTCATATGTTGATGAATCAATTCAATTTTCCTGAGACTTGTTTAAGACTTTCTTAGGGGCAGACTCGAATACTTTTATTCTAGGTGTGGCTTGCCTCCACCCCCCAAAAGAACACCTGAGGTGTCAACTAGCTCTCTCCACTCAGGCATGTTGAGTTTCACCTTGCAGCGCTGTGTTGATGTTTGGAATCTTTTTTGCTCAGAGGCATCTAATAGCTTGAGCTAGCAAGGTCTCACTTTACATAAACATTGAGTCATGGTATGAATATGAGTTTGTCCTCACAAAGTCATGCATTAGCATCCTCAGCTGGTGCTGACGTGTGGGAAGGTTGTGATACCTTGCTGGAAGAAGGCACATCATAGGTGGTCCTTGAGATCTGGTAGCCCAGCTCGGCTTCTGCTCATGATCTCTACCTCCTGTGATGGCTGCTGTAACCTGAATCAGCCTCTTTCTTCTGCCTACGACCATGCCTCCTGCTATGTGATTCCTGCCATAATGACTGTTACATCCCCCTCCCCCACAAATGTAAGCCAAATACATCTCCTTTTCCCCCTTCAGTCCTACATGAGTATTGCCTCACAGGAGAAAACCAAAGCAGAGTAACCACAACATGCTGTTTTCTTTTTTTTTCTTTCTTTTTTTTTTTTTTTTAACACATACTGTTTTCTTAATCTTCAACTGAATAGTCAAAGAGTTACAGGGCGTCTGAGAATCCATGATTTTAGCAGTTTTTTCTCTGAAATGCTCCTTTGTTGATAATATTTGAATTCCCCAAATCTAGCTGCTCTAATAGTTTTGAACCTTGTTTCTTTGATCCAATGGAACTATGGCTATCAATCCCACAAATACAAATGTCAGAATGAATCATTTTCCTTCTTTTAGTTTTAATATTTTATTTATTTATTTATTTATTTATTTATTTAAGAGGAGGTGGGCATTCAGAGGACAACAACTTTCAGACATCAATTTACCCTTTTACTATGCAGGCTCCAGGGATCAAACTCCAGGTTGATAGGTTTGCCAGCAGGTACCTTATCCACTGAGCCCTTTTGCTAGCCTACTTTCTTTCTTTTGATACCAAAAGCTTCTCTGTTGTTGATTAGCTGAAAGGAGTAATCTCATATTTTTGATCCAATTTCATAGCTTTTATGCTAGGACACTGAGTCTCTTCCTTGATTCTTCACTAGGGCAAGAACCAATGGAAGTTTTATAGAAACACAAACCTTCTTGTTTGGGAGACAGAATGTCTAAATCTCATGTGTTCATCTTTTCCCAAGACTGCACAGAAAGCCCTTCTGTTATGGTTTCAGCTCACTTCCTCTTGTGTACGTCCAACTCTTTCATTTGCAATTGTCCCTAATAGGCTGGCTCTGTATTCACCTTCTGTGAAATTAAGATTCTGAGAACTGCAGAGAAGTTTCATGCAGCAGCAGTAGGTCTCCACAAACTGGAGTTTTATTTATGAGATGGAAGCAAACAGAGATTCATGTTGTGAAGCATAGTAACAGCAAGGTTTAGAAAGCCCAAGTACACACAGCTTGCATGCAGAGTGCTCGCCTGCTCTTCCAGCTCTGTCCTTCTCCCTCCTTGGACGGTCTTGTTTCTCATGATTCAAGTCTGCTCTCAGAAGCCTGTCTCTTTCCCAGAGAAGGATGAGGAACTGCTCGACGAAAACTCCTTATCATGCTTGAAGCTCCTTATTTTCAGTCTTGCAGAAAAACTGTTCTTCAATGCATAGGACTTTTACAGTCTACAGTGCAACTTTAGTCACAATTAAAATGAAACTGTACTCTCAACCCTAGCCATTACCCCTACTAACAAGCTGGAGAGCAGTCAACCTGTCCCAGGTAGGGATGTTCGAAGGACAGTGTTTTAAGGATTCCATAATGACTTTCCCAGTCAAGAATTGACCAGATAGCGTAAGAGGACTCTACCCTTCTGCATGAGTCAGGGTTCTCTAGAGGAGTAGAACAGATTGATTGGATATATAGAGAGTCTATTGGATTGACCTACGAGGTACAATCTAGGTAGTCCAACAATGACTGCCGAAGTGACTATCTCAGCTCTCCCAGGAGGTTGCTGAAGCCCAGAGAATTCTTAGAGAGTCTCTGGGTTTCAGTTACATTGGAGGGTTGAAGAAAGTATTTCAAGTATCTTAATCCAGATAATCTCTTCTGTGTTCTGACAGCTGATCTGTTAGTTAATCTCAGGTGTAGTCAGGTTGACAACCAAGATTAACTATCTCAAGTCCATCCTTGGCCAACTTGACGCCATTATCTATTATACCTTAAAAAGTTGTGTAAGTACTGTGTTGCAAGTTAGAGAAGGGATTATAGGTGTCATCAAATTCAACTTTCTCATTTGCCTTTTAGTTAAGTGAAGGTCATAAGGGTTGATGCTGTACCTAAATTCTGCAGACTTAGTGTGCCAGGGCTGTACCACTGAGTCCCCCAGTACTTGCTTCTCTGGCTTCGATATGCAACAAAAAGAGTCATCGCTTCTCGTGCCCTCAGAGGTAGTGTTGTTTAGTAAGTTCTGTGAGCTGTGAAACTCTGCTGGAGAGTACCAGAGATGAGGGAAAGGGCTCTATCTATTTTGTGTTAATTATACCTCTGAATTCTGTCTCTTCGTGTGAAGTCCATTGTTTCTAAAAGTCCATCGTAATAAAAATAATCATTTTCTGCTACAAAGGAAAACATACATTCTACTGACAGTCTCCATCTTGCTGCAAGTCTTAACAGCTGAAGAAGCAGGCCATGGCAGACTGTCTTGATTACATCTTGTTCTCTTTTTTCACTTAGGTCTGCCCGGGCTGCTGGATGACTGTCTTAGAAATTGAGAATGTAGATCGCGCATCCTGTTTCTCTGCAAGCTATGTTCAAGTGGACCCAGCAATTACCTACAGACTTTCATCTGTTTTTGTGACTTTATAGATAAAATCTTCATTTGGATATGAACCATTTGCTTTTCTATTCTTCATCATTTACACTTTTATAGGATTTATGACTTCATATTATGAATGAAGGTGGTCCCCCTCTGAAAATTCCCAACACTAGCTTAAGTCTTTGGGGATTTAAGACAATAACCCTAAATACTTGTGACAGGTGTTAAAACAATACGGCATTAGTTCCAAACTTGCCTGTCTACCACTTACCGAGCCACATGGGGCTGCTCATCTCTCTTTTTCCCTGTAGAGCCGCTGCATCTGGAAGCTCTTTGACCTTCTAACCAAAGTCAGTCTACTGAGATGGGAGATAAAGATAAGAAAAACCATTTTCCCCAGCCCTGGACTATGTGAAGGATGCAAGGAGCTTTCAGCTTAGCAAACTGTTTCAATGACTGAGAGAAACCAAAAATGATGGACCCTGGCTGAGGTATCATTTGGGGAAAGAGGAATGTCCCATCTGCATCGCATCACTGTGAGCTGAGATTAGCAGAAGAACAATACCCTTAAACTCTCAAAGAATACAAACTTCTTGGGAAAGAAGTTACAGAAATATATAGATTTCATCTTAGAAAAGTTGCCATCCATCTAAGGAGGTGGAAGTATTTTCATTTTTTTCTGAGTTTGGAATATTAAGAAACAAAATTAGAGCTGAGGATGTTGGTCTGTGATAGGGTGTTTGTGTAACATGGATTAGACATGGATTAGCATGGATTTCAATCTCTACCACTTCTTTCTAAAAAGTTGGCTTTTGAGTCAGCTTGAAGAGCATTAGCTTCTTCTGATTGTATGTATAACAATGCAGTATGTGGTGTGTGTGTGTGTGTGTGTGTGTGTGTGTGTGTGACAAAAATGCAAACATGTGGCATTTGACAGTTCTTGGTTTCTGAAAACAGGGCTATGATCCCAAGTCTTATAAAATCATATCTGAAAGACTCTTTTTACCCATGCTTGGACGAGTGAAAAACCATAAATAGCTATACTGCTGTGCACTCAGGAGTCGATCTTCACAGGCATCTCATTATCATAGCAACATCTTTTATGCTTGTCTCCGTTAGGAGCATGCTGCTGTTGTGGGCATGAGAGATGAGTGTGTTCCCTGGTTTCAGACTGGAAGCATACTTTTCTCCACCATGAAAATTCTCTATATATCATGGTTTGAATGTGAGTTGTCTCCCACAAGCTCATGTGCTTGAATCCGTAATCAGTATTTGGGAAGGTCATGGCACCTTTGGGAGGTAGAGTCGTATGGAGGAAGGCATGTCATGAGGGGTGGGCCTTGAAGTTGTTAGTCTTGCTCTGTTTCAGTTAGTTCATCTGCTCTTGTATTTTGAGCTTTCTCAGCCTCCATGATGTCTGCAGTGACCTAAGCTGTCTCCAGCTTCTGCCAGCCAACCATGCCTTTTCTCCCCTCTGGAACTCTAAGCTGAATAAATACCCGTTTTCTCTCCTTAAGTTGTTTTAGCTTCAGTGTTGTCTCACAGCATTAGAGAAAAATAACTGCTATGCTATGGGAAGAGTTACAAGTCTGGTCTTTTTCTTAAAACCATGCTATAGGTAAAAGAAATACATTGCTTGTAGAATTGCTTCATATTTAGGTTTTCATGCTATGCTAGTTAGATATTGGTTAGATACAACTTGACAACTGAAGGCCGAGCTGGGGCACATCTATGAAAAATTAGTGCTTAAGGTGAGCCCTGAGAAAATCCAAGGGAAATTATGTAACTGATGTGGGAAGACCAGCCCATGGTGGGTGGGACTGTCCCCTGGGCAGGGGATAAGATGGAGAGAGCTGATTCAGTGCTTTGGCAGACTTGCTGTCTGGCAAGTGGGGATTCCCCGCCCCCCAGCAATTCTGTCATGTGGCCAGTTCCCTTGTCTCCTGGTGAATGAACTCTCCTACCAAGCTGGACTATGAACTATAAACACAAGTTGCAAGCAAGAATTAAAACCCCTCATTCTCTAAAGTTGTTTGGTTATGAATTTATCAGCAATGTGCAGAGTCACTGTGACACGTGACTTTCTGTGCCCCTTCTTCCCATTCCTGCCAGGTCTGCGCTGGGCAAGAATGCCAGCTCAGAGCTTCATTTATTCTCTTCCTGCTGTCCTGAGATCCCCTCTTCCTCCTCCTTCCCCTTACTCTGCAAAGTTAGGGCTCTGGACTTTGTAATTTCCCTGCAGCACAGTTTCTAGGGTCTTGACACTCAAGGGAAACATGGTCGTTACGCCTCCCAACCCAGCATCATAAGCTGGGCATGGTGGTGAATATCTTTAGTTCCAGCACCGCTGAGGCTAAGGATGAGGGCTGCGAGTTCAAGGCTAGTCTGGACTACACGGCAAGACCCTGACTCAAAAATCATACTAATAAGATTTAGCTAAGATTTAAGATAATAAAAGCCCTGGGGGTGGAGAGGTGGCTCAGGGGTTAAGCCTCTGCCTTGCAGGCAGAAGGTCCTGAGTTCAGATCCTAGACCCCACGTATAGACGCCGGGCGGAAGCGGGGGTGGCCTGCATTTCTGGTCCTGGTAGGACGGAGCCTGTGAATCCCAGGGCAGAGTAAACAAGGAGGAGGTGGAGGCGGTCCATGGTGGTTCCCGAATTTGCCCGTGGTTCTACACACGCACGCACGCACGCACGCACGCACATGCACACGTACACGCATGATTGAATAAATTAAAAAAAAGATAATAAAAGCCCAAACCTCTACTCCCCGCATAACATGATATAATGAAATATTTTGCACAATGAAGTTTTACTACTAAATAGTGGTATACATTTTAAACAGGTGCCAAAAGTTAACCTATACCTGCATCTGAAGGATGCTCCAGGGATTGGTGGGGAGGAGAAGAGGTGGGCACTGGGAAAAAGGGAGGAAGGGGGGTGAAAGGAAGGGGAGAAGGGGGGAGGGAGCAAGGAGGACTGGGAAGAGGTAGAGGGAGGGAGGGGACTGCAATACCTATTACGTTTGTATGAGTGGGTAAAAAAAAAGTGTATTTAATAAAAAAAAAGAAAAAAAGAGAAAAAAGAAAAAGAAAAAAAGAAAGAAAAACTAGGAGTCACATAAGTAGGCAGCTGTACATAGAGATGGCTCTCTGCTTGTCAGATGGTTGCTGCCATAATTAACTCTGATAACAGAAGATGATTATTGAAAGAGTAGGGATTGAGACTGGCCACTTTGCTGAGGGGCCTCGACCTACAAAACCCTGGCTAAGAGCTCACATCTGAAGGCATTTCTGAAAGAAAGGACATGCTAAGATTCACCGAAAAGCACCCACACTGAAGCTTATCTGTGTCACCAATTTACAGATGTGCAGGGCTGGAGTGCAGACAGAGCCATTAGATACAGATAGAAGTAGGACGTGCTATCTCTTTTCCAATTTTAGAATCCCATGCCCAAACAGGCAATTGAGAATAATAAAGCTATCACCGGCTCCTGCATCTCTCTCCTTCCTTCCTTTTGAATTGCTGCATTTAGAACTTAACTCTTTGCTCTTCATTCTTTGTCTCACATATCTTAGAGACTGCTGACTTCAGAAGCATTCAGTTTACATACCAAGAGGAAAAAGGGGGAAAAAAAAGAGCCGAAGGTCCTTGCATTTGACTGAGGTGTTTGTGGTGTGGTAGCAGCTGTCTGGGGGAAGTGATCCATTCTGGCAACTTAATGATTTCCTTGTTTCTAGTGTTAATTTCTCCAGGGTCTCAAGAAGGCTAAAATGGCTATTGTATTGGCTGCTAATGAAGAGGCTAATTCAGAAATTCTTACATCTGCCCCTTTCTGTTATTTACAAACCTTGCAGTAGTAGCATCATTGGCGATATCTCTTGGTACAAAAGCAAATACTGGAAAAGTAAAACAGGTCTGAGTGGGAGATGTTTTCAGAGACCAGATCAGGGACTCACAAAGTAATTAGCTAACCAGCAGCAGAATCTGCATCACCCAGGCACATGTAAATGCAGATTCCTGGGTGGCATAGTTAGATACAGGTGTCAACCTGATGGTTGAAGGTTTGCGCTCAGGGCACATTTGTAGAGAAATAGTAGTTAAGCCCAAGTAAGCCTACAGAAAATTGTCTAACTGATGTGGAAGACGTAGCTTATGGTGGGTGGGATAGTGCCCTGACAAGTGAATAAGATGGAAGATACTGCTTGAGAAAATTGTCATCTTTCTGTATATTTGGCCAAGCATTGCTGATTTGACAAGTGAGAATTCTCTCTCTCTCTCTCTCTCTCTCTCTCTCTCATTATGTGGATATGGTGTGGCCAGTTCCCTCAGCCCTTGGTGTTGGTATGAGCTCTCTTGTTAAGCAGGACAAGGAACTGTAACCAAACAATTATAAGACAGAATAAAAACTTTTGTTTTCTTAAGCCCTTCGGTTATGAACTTATTGGTAACAATACAGGCAAACTGAACACTTGGTCTCACCCCAGACCTTCTGAATTGGCAACTTTGGGAAGAGGACTAGGTTACCATCAGAATCCAGATGGTTCTTGTATCAGTGAGGTTCAAGAACCATCACTCCATCAGTGTAGTGTGAGAGCAGGTCCTTTGAATGGAATAGCACAGGGGAGCAACCACGGGTTTTAACTTTAGTTTCTTGTGCTAAAGTCTGGACAGACCATTGAGAATTATCATGGATAGTCCCAGTTATCAACTTTATACTAGGTCAAAAGGCCTTTGGACACACATATAAAAGATTGTCTTGATTGCTTTAGCTGAGGTGGAAAGATCTTCCCAATTGTGGGTGGCACCAGAACCAGGCAGGAGATCCAGAACAATACACAAATGAAAAAAGCTAATCACTAAGGAGTGTGTTCCTATTATTCCCTGTCTGTTTTGTGTTTCAAGTTCCTGCTGCTGTGACTGTGAGCTGGAAATGTGAGTCACATAAACCTTCTCCCCCTTAAATTGTTTCTGTCAGGGCATTTATCACAGCAACAAGGGCCACTGTTCTTTTTAAAGTACCTTTGGTTTGAGGGGAACACAAGCCCTTGATCTAAGTTAATGATGTCTGTCAGTAATTATTCGACTGATCATAAGGTTGGCAGCCAGCCTTCCAGAGAGACATGTGAACATGGGCAAGAGGGTACATTGGACACAAACAAGCAGATATTGTGAGTCCCCTTACTTCTTGAACTATAGCAAGATTGTTCATCTAGATAGAAGGATCTCAGTGCTCGAGGCATGAAGTCTCTGCTTCCTGTCTTTGCTTCCAGGCACTTCCTCAGTCTCTGGGTCCTTCGTGTTTAGTACATGCCCACGTCTACATTTAAAATTTTTTCTTTCATGTATGTATATAGGGGGTATATACATGTGAGTGTGTTTGCATATGTGTGGGTAAACATATGCATATGAGTGTATGTACATGTAGCAGTTACTCTTCTCTGTTGCTGTGAGATACCACTCAAAGTCAAGCAACTTAAAGGAGAAAGGGAAATTTATTCAGCTTACTGTTTGTCATGGTTAGGCATAAGTGTCAACTTGATAGTTGAGTTAAGCCCAGAGCAAACCTGCTGGAGATTGTCTATCTCAGGGGGAAGGTCCAGCCTATGGTGGGTGGGATTAGGCCCTGGAAGAAATCATGAAGAGCTAGTTGAGAGAGTTGGCATCCTTCTGTACACTTGGCCAGATATGCTGGTCTGCAAGTAAGGATTGTCCATCTCTCAGCTGTTGTGTAGAGATGGTGTGGCCACTTTCCTTAGCCCTGGTGTTGGTGCATGCTCTCTTGTCAAGCTGGACTGAGAACTGTAACCAGTAATCATAAAAGAAAATAAATCCCTTGTTGCCTTAAGCTGTTTGATGGTCATTTATCAGGAACCATGCAGGCTAACTGCAACACTGTTTTAGAGGGGAGATAGAGTCTTTTATGGCAGAAAAGGCATGGCTGGCTGGCAGAAGCTAGAGGCGGCCTAAGTCACTACAAACATGAAGAAGGCTGAGGGCTGCTGCAAGCTCAAGAGCAGACTCATAACTCAAACAAGGTGGGGCTAAACAACCTCAAGGTCCACCCCTGTGACTGCCTTCCTCCAGCAAGTCTTCACCTCCTAAAGGTGCTATGACCTTCCCGAACTAAAGATTCAAACACATGAGTCTGGGGGGGACAACTCACAGTTCAAACCATGACATGTGTGCCTGTGGAGGCCCAAGGGTGATATTAGGAATCATCTAATTAAGCCCGAAGCATAGTCAGTTTGCTATTCAGTTAGTCATTAGTCAGTTTGCTTTGGGGATTCCTAGGCCTTCCAGGGCTGGAATGACAGGAGGGCCACCACACCTGCCAGCGTGGGATCTGGGGATCCAAACTCTCGTTCTTTGGCTTGGAAGGCAAGGACTTCAACCACTGAGCCATCTCCCTAGCCCCTTCCCCCTGTATCTAGCCCCTATAAGACCGTGACAAGAGCCTTATAGCAAGCTGTTCATTCACACAGAAATGCTGGTCTCATTACCTCAATACATTTCATGAGTTTTAACTTCTAGAAACAACTGGAAAAATGTGTTTGACAAGCCTGACCAGGAAAAGGAATTCTTCTTGCCTTTCTTCTATGACTGAGATGAATAATTGCCAAGGAAAAGGTTCCAGCTGAGTTGTTACAGCCGCCAACTGCCTGCTCTGGCCTCTTCCACCAGCTACCACTGCCGCGCTCCGCGATGGCTGCTCTTCTGGGATAAGCCTGGGAATGGGGCTTCCTCGGGAAATGTCCCTATTCATCATGGTTTCCTTGTGTCGTTATAAAACTCAGAGACCTCAAATCAGAGCAATTTGAACAAGGTAGGGATTAGCATTACTCAAAAAATACTAAGGGGGGATCACTGCCTGCATGAACCTTTTTTAATATTAAAACAAACAAACAAACAAACAAACAAACAAACAAACAAACAAACCTCACAGTGGTTGTTCATTCATGTCTTTCCATTTGTCAGGAACCTTCAGGCCAGTACTCTGTTACCTGAAAAAAAGTGAAGTTGTATTTGGGGAGATGGTTCAGTGGTTAAAGCCGCATCTGAGTCTCCAGATCCCTTGTAAAATGTGGGGTGGCCTTGGCGACCGGCCTGTAATTCTAGCCCTGGACGGCAGAGCCTGGGAATCCCTAGAGGAAGCTGACTAGTCAGACTAGCTTTAGTAGCAAGTTTTGGGTTTAATTAGAGACTCAGTCTCAAAAACAATAAAGTATAAGCACAGTCTAGGAAGATTCCCAATATCACCCTTAGATCTCCATACCCCACACACATGCGTGTACAAGTGTATGACCTCTCACACATGTGTGCACACACAAACAAGCAATCATACATGTAAGTATGCACCCCATGCACACATGCTGATGAAAAGAAAAAGAAAGGTCCAAGTGGAAGCACTGTCTTCGCCACTTTGAACTTGAGCCTGTAGCCTCCTGGAACGAGCCGACAGTTGTTAGTGATGTCCCACTAACCCTGAATGGACTCACGTCTGTTAGCACGCACCTGCGCAGGATTGCAGGAATTCTCCACTCCCTGACATGCTGCTTTAGCCCAGCTCACTTTAATGATTTCATGAGGCTATTTCCAGAGCTCTAGGTCATGGCAACCTGATTGCAGAGCTGCAAGTTAAAGCATCTCTTGTATCCTGAGCAGAGTGTACAGAACAGGTTTCCTGCCAGAACTATCTGTCATTTAAATAGAACGAGGCAGGGTATTGTGGCATATGTCAGCAACCAAAGACAAAAGGATGAGGAGTTTGGGGCCAGTCTGAGTACTGAGACCCTGTCTAAGGAGAGAGAGATGGGAGAGGAAAGAGGTAGAAAGGGAGAGAAGGAGAGGAGTGTTTGTAGTGAAGAGAGGAAGAAGGGTGGTGGAGGGGGACAGAGAGGAAAGAAAAGAGGGAAGAAGAGGAAGTGCACGTGAAGGAGAGGGAGAAAAGGAAGGAGAGAGAGAGCAGGGAAGAGGAGGAGGAAGAGGAAGAAGAGGACAGGGAATGTGTACAGGAGAAAGGGAGGAAAAGTAAGAGAGAGAAGAGAGAAGAAGGAGATCAGAAACGGAAAGAATTGGGGACAGGAAAGAAAAGGAGGAGAGAGAGAAAAAGAACTCCAGAGTTCATGGAAGTCACTCTCTGTGGCGAGGACTCCCTCTGGGGTTTCCGTCTTGCTCTCAGAGGAGAATGGTCTCTTCACAACGAGAAAGGCGCTTGGGAGTATCTCATGAGTCTCAAGGTGCAGGCAGCTACAGGCCAGCAGAGCGCCTGCCTCAGCCAACAACTGGATCCCTGTCCACTGGGCTTTGCTCTGGCGCCAGCATCCACCCTGCACTGATGCATGGACATATGTTTATCATAACTAGAGGCTGATTAAGAGGCACGAGCACAAGGGGCCACCCAATGCCTAGCATAGCTCATCTGTCCCTAAAGAAGGTAGTAGAGGCCTCTAACTCCACAGGTGTTGGGAATATTCTGGAAAGCCTTCATGTCGTCCATTCGTGTTTGGATGGAGAACAGTATTTCCTGCAGGTGCACAGAGAACAGGGAGCAGAGGGGTGCTGGGCAGAAGCAAAGAGACCCAGAGATGAGAACCCAAGATTCAAAACTGGGGAAAGGAAGGAAGGAAGACAAGAACAGTGGGGAGGCAAAGGGGAGGGAGCAGAGAGGATAAGAAAGGAAATCATTTTTTATGCCTTTTAAATTTTTTTGAAGATTTCACGTATAAACAGAATGAGTGTAAGTCCTTGTCCCCACCCCTCCTTTCCCATCCACACCTCCCACCCCCCCCTCCATTTACCATGTCCCTCTCACGGTCCTGTTCCTCTGCGAGTGTGGACCACAGGCCTCTTTTTGAGGACCCTGAACTGGCAGGAGTCTTGGCATCCGTGGTAGTGCAAGCCCTCCAGCGGACAGACCTATCGGTGGGCATACTCCTCTTTCCTTGCCCAGCACCTGCCACAATGATTCTTAATCTGGTTGTTTCTCCTGAGCTCCTCCCTTGTCCATGGAGTGGGGGGGGGTGGGAATGTTGATTTGTGAAAATCTGGTGGAAGAAGCTCTCATTGTAGTGAGTCCTGGACGCAGCAGTCCCATTGTGGCTGGAGTGTCATGACAGGCAGTCCAGCTCCCCACCTTTAGATTCTTGCAGTCTTAATACCCCCTCTCCTGCTAGGTTCCATGACTGTAGAAAGGTTAGAATGCTGCAGATCTAGAGCCAAATTATCTTGGGTGTTTTTAGCCCCTGTGATAGTTTGCATGTGAGTTGTCCCCCACAGCTTATGGATTTGCATCCTTGGCTGCTGCTGCTGTTTGGAAAGGTCATGGAAACTTTAGGAAGTGGAGCCTTGCTGAAGGAAGGCACGCCAGGAGGGGTCGGGGGAAGAGCCTTAAGGTTAGATAGCCCTGTCCTGCTTCTGGTAGCAGTCTACTCTAGCAGATCGCCTCTTGCTTCCTCCATCTGCCTTCATGACGTCTGCACTCACCTGAGTTGCCTCCAACTTTTGCCACCCATCATGTGTTCTGCAAGAGGATTCCTGCCTTAATAGACCATGTCTCCCCTCTGGAACTGTAAGCCAAAGGAATCGCTCTTTCTATCCTCTCAAGTACTCTCACAGCACAGAAAGATCAACTGCAACACCCTCCTATATTCATTGCTCATCTCTGTGTGTCCTAACTTCCTTGTGACTACTAGGTGAATCCTTTTGGAATGTAGGAACAGATCCCCAGCTTCCATTAAGCACCCAAACCAAGAATGTCATCAGATGCTTTGAGACCAACAGCGGAGATTTTCCCTGCTTTGCTGTAGCTCTTCTGCCCGAGGTTCCACCTATGTATTTGGAAAGTGTGCTGACTTGTGACTTTCTTTTGCTTCATATAAAAACTTTATGAAACTATTGCCATGTTGGAACATGGAATTTGAGGGAACCTGAATCCATGTTCCCAGATCCTGCATTCATATTTGACTCCATAATAAACTATCTCTCGCTTTTTGGTAATAGCTGGGTTTTTTTTCATTGATAGTGCACATGTGCACGCAGGTGCATATACATAGGTGTGCATGTGTGGAGGCCATCTGCATCTTCCCCAATCCCTTCTCTGTCTTACGTTTGAAACAGGCTTCTTACTGAACTTGGAGCTCACTGATTGGCTAGACCGGCTGGTCAGTGAGTTCTAGAGATACACCTTTCTGTGGTGTTGCAGGTCTACTACTACTGCTTCCAGTTCTTTTCATGGATGCTGGATATGCAAACTTGGGTCCTCAGGCTCGTGTGGCAAGGACTTTACCAACCAAGTCACCTCTCCAGCTCGAAACTCTAAAGACCGGAACTGGCCCCTTGATCTCCTGGAATTCATTTGCCCAGAGTCATCTGAGAATGTTAAGGCATGATTTGTGGTGAGAGAGAGAGGTATTCACAGGAGCCCAGATGGATATCAGATATCCCAACCAGAAACCTTTTCCTGAGCTGTTGAAAAATGAACCTCACTTCTCAGAAGTTTGCTTTTCCTTTTCGGAAACCTTCTGATTTCTTGGTGGCAGCTGGGTTTGCTCTCAGAGTCCCTGAGTTGCTCTTGGAAAAAACAGAGACAACCTGTTTTACAGCTCAGTGAGGAGAGGGAAAGCCAGACATGTCATGGGACAGCCTGGCTCTAGCACTTGTGGGGGCACCATCAGGGTTCTGTCAAAGATGGCAGAATACCTGGTGTTGCAGTCAGCCTGCATAGTTGCTGATAAATGACCATCAAACAGCTTAAGGGAACAAGGGTTTATTTCCTCTTATGATTACTGGTTACAGTTCTCAGTCCAGCTTGACGGGAGAGCTCACACCAACACCAGGGCTAAGGGAACTGGCCACACTATCTCTACACAACAGCTGAGAGATGGACAATCCTTACTTGCCAGACCAGCATGTCTGGCCAAGTGTACAGAAGGATGCCAACTCTCTCAACCAGCTATCTGTGATTTATTCCAGGGCCTAATCCCACCCACCATGGGCTGGGCCCTCCCCATCAGCTAGACAAATCTCCTTCAGGTTCACTCTGGGCCTAACTTAACCACTAATTCTCCACAAATGTGCCCAGAGCTCAAACCCTCAACTGTTAAATTGACACCTGTGCCTAACCATGACACCTGGGCAGAGTGGACTATCCAGAAAGAATCTCCACTTTGTTTTTGTAGAGCTGCAGGTGGAGCCCAGGGCCTGCTGCGCGCTTCTGTGATGCTGAGTCTCAGGGTCAACTCGCTGACATCTGGCATCGCCTCTGAGAGGAACCTTGGGACATCCCTGTGGGAGACCATCCTGATCAGATTAATCCAGGTGGGAAGATCCACCTGCCGGGGATGGCAGAAGGGAGAAAGCAACCCAGCATTAGCAAGCATTCATCAGCGGCTCTCTGTTGCCTGACTGTGGATGCCATGTGATCAGCTGTTTCAAGTTCCTGTTGCTTTGATTCCCAGCCATGATATTGAACTGTGAGCTGAAATAAACTCTTTCTCCCTTAATTTGTTTCTATTGGGGTATTTAATCCCAATGGTAGAAGCGAAACTAAGACCCTGGCCGAGCACTCCACCACTGAGCTACAGCCCTGGCCTCATCCAGTAACTTGACTGCACAGCTCTTAAGAACATCAGCTCCCAGGCAAGCATTGTTCCACAATGCTTATAGGCACCTAGCATGCGACGGTCAGCATGTGCCGTGTTGAAGAATTTATTAATGTCCTTAGAATTCATTTTCTGGACAAAACTTGATATTAGTAGCTGAGTCCCAAACCCGACCACTCTGCAAAGATCTTCTTGATTTATATGCTCAGATTTTGCTGAGAAAATATTTCTTTTTGTGACCTTTAAACCAATGCACAGTCTTCATCCATTGTGTAAAGAATTTGATTTGTTCCAAATGAACAGGACAGCTCAGATTGCCGAGATTGTAACTTCAACTTTCATGCTTGCTTTCTGGGACAGGAAAGAGTCAAGAAGCAGGAGACCCCCAAGGGTGGCAGACTTTAGATGGGAGAAGAGAACAGGGCCTGGGTCCCAGCCCCCTGAGCTTTGGGTGAGTCTGCATGAGTCATATCCAAAGGACACAGCTGCCTGCCACTCGCAGCCCAGGTTACTGCAGACTTATAGTCATGAACCACAGCCTTCCCATCTGTTCCACCCTCTAGTTACAAATGCAAAAAAAAAAAAAAAAAAAAGAGGCTAATTTGCAATGGCACCATAAAACACAGAGTGGAAGTGATTTAAAAGCTGCTCTAAGTTATGCTGGTCATGTTTTACACACTCCAGTCAGGGAAAAATGGTTCTCTCCCTAGGCCGAGAGAGCTCCCTGCTCTTGGTGCCTCAGCAGACCCTAGTTGGAGAGAATTCCTAAGAATTTGCAAAGGTGGAGGAGCTCCGGGGGGGGGGGGATGCAGCCTACTTTCTTCTGTTGACTTACTCCTCCACTTCTAGTCCCCAGCATGGTTTCTAGGTTACTTGAACCCCTTGGAAAAACACACGACACAGACACAGTACTGTGAGGCTAAAGATGACCACATCTTTTTGAATAGGTTCTGAAATTAATTTTATTGTTAAATTTATTTTATCATCAAATTAATTTTCTTATTAAATTTATTTTACTTTGAAGTTCATTTTATTATCAGATTTTTGTTAAATTCATTTTAACATAAAATTAGACATATGAATGGGACATCATGTGATGTTAAATCTAGTTTGATATGTTTCTTTTAAAAAATATTTGTTAATGATGCTGGAGAGATGGCTCAGGGATGAAACCCTTTGCCTCACAAGCAAAGGAATCTGAGTTCATCCCCAGATCCCATGTAAAAACACCAGACGGAAATGGTAGCACCCTGTACTTCCAGTCCTGAAAGGCACAACCTGGGAAACCCAAAGAATAGGGAAGTAGAGCGACCCAGGATGATTCCCAAAGTCACCCTTGTACCTCCTACTTACAGTGCCTTGTTCTAAACTCTCCCCCCACATGCAAATTCTTTATTTGAGAAACACAGAGAGACAGGAAGAAAGAGAGAGAGAGAGAGGATATATACATGCTGTGGCTCATGGTTGGTCAGAGAACACCATTTAAAGCTTGGTCTCTCTGTCATGTGGACTCTTGGTACTGAACTCATCAGTTAAGGGCTAACAGGCATGTTAACTGATATGGTATCCCAGTGACCAGAACTGGATACATTTCTGTCTTCCAGTACTCTGTGATTAAGACACATGATGTGTCTTCATGTCTCTGTGATTAAAAACAAAACAAAACCACCACCACCAACAATGAAACCCAACTTTCTCAATCCTTGGTCCTAACTTTTTGAAGTGTAACGTTTGTAGTTGCAAATCACAAGAGTCAGAAACCATGATGTTACAGGTAACAATCTTTATTCTCAAAGGGATACAGAAGAATGTACAGGCCTTGCAAGGGCTCCAGTTTATTACCATTACCCTTTTTGTCCAGTCATATTTCAGCATGATGGGCCACCTCTCCGTCAAACATAAGAAACGCACAATCACTTTGTTGGGCTTTATTTCCTGATGGTGCTTCTCGTATTACAAAGAGCAAATTAATAAATCTGTTTCTGTCACTAGTCTCTGCTTTCGAAGGGTCCTTGGCCATGATCCTAAGATGTGAGAGGTAAAACCTATTCTTATCTGAAAGGGTTTAGCACAAACTTTTGTGTACTGAAGCCTGCCGGGCCACAGTTTTGAACTTCCTTCACTTCTTCTCCACCCCCTCCCTGCCCCTCGGGTTATATAGTATCTCAGAACTCCCCTGTGGCCATAGTGTCAAGGGACAGAGCAAAAGCGAAAAGATCTAGCTCCCCTTACGGCCGTCCAGTAGGGGTTCTGCCAGACAGAGTGGGCACTGTCTTCTGGGCACCTCTTCTCTCAACTCAGCACGCATAGCACCCGCTCCGCCGCCATGGTGGTTGTCGTATCACCTGGCTCCCGACGTGGTGAAACGTGGTCAACCAGCGAGTGCAGGTAGACAGTCTGCTCTCCAGTTCAAGCTTCACTGACTTTTGAGCAGTTGAAGCCCAGAGAAGCAGCTGGCTGGCTGGATTCATGCCGGGCCCCTGCCACGCTAAAACGAGAACCTAGCCTTACATCTGGCCACGTTGTCTCTAAATCAGAAGGTAATAAACAGGCTTTTGGAGCTGTGGGTTGAAGTTTTCTTCGTGTGTGTGTGTGTGTGTGTGTGTGTGTGTGTGTGTGTATTTTGCATGTGAGCAGACACAAATGTGTATGTGGTTATATGTATAAGATAGAACTTAAGTGTGTGTGTGTGTGTGTGCCTGTGGAGGCCCAAGAATGACATTGGAAATCCTCCTAAATTGTTCTATCTCCTTATTGCTTTGTTTGGGGGTTTCCCAAGCTCTGCCTTCAAGGCTGGAAGTACAGGCTGCTGCCATATCCATCTGGCATTTCAAGTGGGATCTTGGGATCCAAACTCAGGCCTTTTTGCTTGTGAGGCAAAGACTTTAACCACTGAGCCATCTCCCCAGCCCTGTGGGTTGGGTCTTTAATACTCTCCACCCCAAACCTCAAGAGTTGATGTCTTGGTCCCCATCTGCTGGCTTCTTGAGAAGCTGTAAAAACCTTGATTGAGGCTGAGTAGAAGACAGTTATTAAGGCCATACTGCCCCATGGGATATTGGGACCATGGCCCAGTCCTCTCTCACTCTCTGTTCCCAGCTACCATGAGGTGAGCAGCTTTGCTCCTCCACATGTTCCCATGATGTTCTGAGCAATGCAGCCAGGTGATTGTTGGCTGACGCTCCTGAAACCTTTAACTGAAGCACACATCTCACTCCCGTTACATAGTTCATCCCCGTGCTTTGTCACAGTACAGAAGCTGACACCCTTGGCATCCATGAACATGCCAGTTCCTAGGAGTGTGGTGTGGTGGCCACAGGCTCCATGGCAGGATGCAACCCCCCCCAAAAGGTAGTATCCTTGTTCTTGAGATGTTAGGTGGCCCTGATTCATGCCTCCCTCGGATATAGAAAGACAGCTTCCCCAAGAATGCTGGAATGGACTATGGAATCCACATTATAGGAAGTGATCAGGTTTGGGCAAGTCATTTGCTTCCTTGGGTCTTGGGTTTCCCCTAATACATAAGAAGATTGAAGAAGATGAGTTCTAGAAATTCTATGAACTCTGCGGGTCAGTGAGATGGCTCAGTGGGTAAAGGAGTTTTATTTCAACCCCAATGATCGAGTTTGATCCCCAGAACCCACGTGATGAAAGAAGAGAATTGACTCCAAGTAGTCCTCAGATCTCCACACATGTGCTGTGACATCTGTCTGGCCTCTATCTCCCCAAATAAATTAATTCTTAAAAAATAAAAAAAAATATTTGAACTCCAAAGCTCTATTTGTTGGGCTAGTGGTATGCTTTAGTGGTACTGAGCTTGCATAAGACTGTGGGTCCCATACCCAGCACTGCCCAGCACTGCACAAGTAAAATTCCATTGTTATGATGTTGTTGACTGTAATGAGAGAACAGGCAGTGCTTGATTAACTTTATATATGTTTTATGAATTCCTCTGGGCCTGTAGCTTAGAAAATTTTATATTTGAAACATTCATTTGTTCAAGGGCTCCATAGCTTGATCTGGTATATGCAATTAGAAAGAAATATATGAAAGCTCATTCCAAAAGAGTGGAAAAAAATAATTCAATGGACAATTCAGACAGAGGAGCTCAAGATAAGCCTTAAGCAGATTATCTGCAGGGGGAGAATAATCTATTTTTCTAGGCTAGGCATAATCCTTTTCCAGTGATATTTTTAATGTAATTATCAGATGATGAGTTTATTCATAGTTGTTTGACAAGTAAATTGAATATGGATAAGGAGAAGGCAGGTAGAGGGGAGGCAAGTGCCCTTCAGTTAATGAGGCATGGTGTCTTGTAGAGGACTTGCAGGGGAGTTTGCTCAGAAACCTTGGTCATATAAACAGGGCAAGACCATAAGTGAGTCAACCAAACACCTTGACTATACCCAGCTTGTATAAAATAGTGGCCATTTCCTAATGCTGAAGTACAGGTAAGTTCTAGAACATTCTTCCATTGCTTGCTGATCTGCTATGTTGCATAAGAAAGGAAATGAAAACCCCTGTGTCCTGCTGCTTGTGTGCAATGTTCACTCAGTGAGTAGGCCCATTACATAACCTGCACCACACACTTCCATACACACACCTCCTTTCTACTGCTCAGCTCTGTGTACACTTAACAGCCTTTGTTCTGATGTTGAATGATACCATCTCCAGAGCCATTCAGACAACAAGGCTTGCTAGGTCCAAATCGACTGTCTGAATTCAAGATTTGAAAGTCATACCAGTTGGTATAGATTTTGAAAAAAAAAAAACTATTCGTATTGTACGTTCTAAATCTGGAATGGTGGAATTTCCAGCATTTTTGAACCAATGTGAATACATATACGCAACAGAGGATGAACATTGAGCTACAGGATGTGGTATTTACCTCATCATGACTTTAATTTTAATTTTTACTTTATTTTGGCCTCAATTTTGATTTGATATTTTCTCCTTGTATACTGATGCATCCATTTTAAAATAAAGATGGTTATCCTGTGCTGTTGTATGTTCAAAATATTTAATTTGCTTTTGAATTTGTAGGAAATGGCTACCAATATTTGGCACTAAAATAAGTCTCTGAACCTTTTAAAATATTGAAACTGGGGCTGGAGAGAAGGCTCAGGTGTTAAGACTCTATCTCGAAAGCAGAAGGTTTGAGTTCCTATCTCAGGTCCAATGTAAAAATGCCAGGTGAAAATGGCCACTTCCAGCCCTAGTGGGCAGAGCTTGGGAAATCCCAGAGTGCAGCAAGGAATTAGAAGCAATCCAGGATGATTCCTGAAGTTGCCCTTGCCCCTCCACAGGGATGTACAGTGCCCTCTGACACGCACACACACACACACACACACACACACACACACACACACACAATAAATAAAGATATTTAAAATGTTGAAACTGAACTATTGATAGCAATGAACATTTTAAAACTGAACTAAGGGAACTTTTAATCTTGGACTATGAGAACTTTTAAAATTGAACTGAATATATTCAATCCATGAGATGAATGTAACAGTATGGGGACAAGGGTTGAAAGGTAATGTGTCTGTATGTAAAGGTAATGTGACAAGGGGTGAAGTAGGCTAGTTAGAAAAATGAAATTAAGAAATCTCTGACATAGACCTGAGATGACAATCTCTACCTTTGGTTGATGAAAACAGGCATCTGGTTGTATATTCCAAAGTATGTCAAATCACATACACACATGTGCAATAAATGGCTATTAAGGGAGCTAAAAATGACTCAAGTTAATTCGTCTTTGGACTTAAAACATTGCCACTTCATTGAAGTTCTAACCCCTACTTTCCAGTACAGTACAGCTACTTTCCAGAAACTTATATTCATACCATTATAGTGTTACTGAACCATCAATTTTTTAACCATCAATTTGAATTCCTCCTAAGTTAATAAGGGTGGGTGACTGAACCAGAGACACAGATCTAGCAAGGCTCCAGTACCATTTGTATTAAGCCTAGTGTGAAAACACATGGACGTCTCTCTGTCTTTGGTGTTTCTTTCCTATCAGCCATGCCATGTTATAGAAAACTTAGGCTTTATTAACTTATGTGCTTTTGTCTTATTAATCTGTCCTTCCTACAAGAAACCTCAGATACAAGTCTTAGCAATGGAAAGAAAAACATCTCTGTCTCCCAGACCTCATTGTCTTGCATTCAGGAACAAAACTTCAGGATCTTAGTAAAAGGGTTTTCTTAAGCAGTAAATGACACAAAAAGCAAAAACAAACAAAAAGAGGTTTGTTTTTGATGCAAAAATCCCATCATAAAAATCCCCGAGAGCAAATTTTCTGGTTAATATAGCATGATTAATTCAGTATGGCTGGATTTTCAAAAATTACTTTTAAAATAGATGGTATCCCAGTTGTTCCCCTTGAAACCACCTTCATTTCCTGTTCCTCTATCAGGCAGGGAACTCTTAGAAGTCTGGAACACTTCAGTGAGCTCCAGGAGCTTTCTGGGTAATTAGCATGCAAATGTGCATTTGAATGTGTGATCCTAGACAAGCTTCAACTAACCTACTGAGAAATTGATTCTCGTAGAAGACATTGAGAAGGTGCGTTTTTATTTAGACATGCTGTGTGATTATGAACACAAAGTAAATTCTATCTTGACAGCAACTGATAAGGAGGCACATATGAAATGAGATGTGCAAAAATATCTGGGCCCTTGGCAGGCCTACAGAGTGTGGCTGAAAGATGAGGGTGCCTTAAAGGAATATTAATATTGAGCAATTCTCTTTCATGTGCCTAAAATATCACTGATAAATTTCTAAGCACAGTTCTTTAATCTTTTATTTTTCTTGTCCATTGTCTTGTGTGTGTGTGTGTGTGTGTGTGTGTGTGTGTGTGTGTGTGTGTGTGTGTGATGCATGTATGTATGGGTATGTGTGCATTATGTGCACATGCATATGGAGCCCTGAGGCTGACATTGGTAATCATCTTCAATCCTTCTACATTTTTGTTTTTGAGACAGGGTCTTTAATCACACTAGATCTCACTGATAAACCTAGTCTGCCTAGGCAGCTTACTCAAGGATTCCTATTTTCTGTCTTCCCAGGCTAGAATTACAGGAGTCGCCACATCCATCCAGGATTTGTTTTTAATATGGGATCTGGGAAACTGAACTCCAGTCCTTTTGCTGGTAACAGTAATCTCTATCCCAAGTCTTCTTTAATAATAAAACAATAGGGTACTTGTTCCTCTTCTACTGTCCTTCTGAAGAGTGGTCAGTGATGGCTTTCTTGGGTGATGAAGGGGACTAGATGTGAATGGGAAGCAGGAGCCAGAGGGCACGGAGGCTGCTGCCACCATAGAGACGTCTCACCCCAGGACATCAGCTGACCACTTGGCCTTTTCCCAGGCAGGCTGGGACAACATGGCTGGTCACAAAGACTACTAACTGCCCTAGGTTTCATCACAGTAGCATTTGCACAGTGGAGTCTTGAAGAACTGGCAGTTTCCATCATGGATATGATGGCACATTACATTCATACAAGGACAACAAACAACAAATAGCACATGGCTGGAAAAACCTTACCTGCTCTTGAATTTCCCAACTGAACTCATACATATTCCTGTCCCTATTATGGTCTATCAGCTACAGAAGAGAGGCTCTTCAGCCATCATGATCAACCCTTAAAATTCAGAGATCAAAGTCTCAGAAGGGAAAATAGAGGCAGGATAGAAAGACGGGGGTGGGGGGGTGGGGGGGATTCAGGGAACATAGGAAGGGAAATGAGTCCCTCACCTTGGAGTTAACTTAAGGCATCTTGTCAGGCCAGAGTGATGAATTCCAGCATAATAAACAGGATTTCCCGGGAAGATTGTCTGCCTAGAGCTGCTATTTCTTTTATATGGGAATCTTTCAAGTAAGAGTGCTATTAATAAAATAGCAGTGACCCATGCTTGAGGTCTGAGCCTATGTGGCCTTACCAGCTCTCAGATAAAAATCTACATTTTTCAGAGAACCTCGCTGGACAAAAGAAGATTCTCAGTGAGAGAAAGACGACGAGATAAAGTGGGGGTAATATGGAGAGAAATGACAAAAACAGAAACAACAACAAGTGCTCAAGCTTATAAGGAAAACCGATGTTGGCAATTAGCTAATTATCTCTAGCCAGAGGGGCTTGGTGACTCTACCTGCTTTCATATTTGCATATATTCCTAAAGCTCTCTACCAAGGGTGGCTGTAGTTTAGAATCCTAAAGCATCCACCAGTTTGAAACTTGCTGTCCTGGAGGAGGGTAAAAAGGTTTCTGGTTGGTGGCAAGTGTACAGCCATATTGTATAGGACACATCCGCACCACGCTGTCAGTGCGGGAAGTGGGGGGCAGCTTCACCGGAGCATTCTCCTCTCTCTTTCTCGCTCTCTCTTTCATTTGTATTAATAAAATGAGGCTTAAAACATTTTCTGGAGAGACAACTGAATAACTGGAATCAGGCAGCTAGAAAACGAGTCAGCAAATGAATGACTTGGAGATACCGACATGCACACTTTGCTGGATTCTTCAGAGGAGCAGGAATAGCAACACGTTTGAATTCAACAGGGAAGATAGACATTGACTGCAAGCGTTCACAGAAAACAAAACCTGTAAATAAAGAAATTGGACTCTCACTCGATCTGTGTGCCAAGGAGCAAGAGCTGGGAGAGAAGCCTGCTCAGCTTGTTCTCATCAGTGTGATTAGAAGTCCATGATTCCACCTTTTCACAGCTGGCCCTGCAAATTGGAAATGGGGCTTTCTCAAGATAGTCACAGTCTGATGTTGGTAGGCTTTGGGGGCTCTGCTGCTGGGTTATGGTATAGTTTGGACCTCAAGAGTCCAAACTGTGTGTTTGTGTGTGTTTGTGTGTGTGTGTGTGTGTGTGTGTGTGAGAGAGAGAGAGAGAGATAAAGAGTGCATGTGAATGTGTGTGTGAATGAATGAAGACGTGTGTGTGGAATGAATGAGACGTGTGTGTGTGTATGAGTGTGAAGATGTGCATATCTGCAAATGTATGCAAGTGAGTGTATGAATGAATGTGCATGCATGTGAATAAATCTGTGCACGAATGTGTGAAGGTGGGTATGTCAGTGAGTATATGTATGAGTGAATGTGTGCATACATTTGCGTATGTATGTATGTGCATGTGAGTGTGAATGTGCACATGAGTGTGTGAATTCACACGTGAATGTGTGAATACATATGTGAGTGTGAGAATGTGAGTTAGTGTATGTGAGCATGTAAGTTTGTGATTAAGTGTATGAATGTGTGTGTGACATGTTGGAATTAGTATATATGAGTTATGAGTATGTGAATGCATGCGCAAGAGTCAGAGTAAATGAGTTGCATATGAATGTGTGAGCATATGAGTATGTGTGTATAAATGTGTGTAAGCATGAGTGCATCTATGTATGTGTATCCGTGCTCAAGGGTTGGTACAGCCTTGTGGTACCATGAAGTCTGGGAAATCATAGGCACCGAACCCTAGTGGAAGAAAAGTCAGGTCTCAGGAACCCTGAATCTGTCTACTGAAGATGACACACATCGGCGATCATGCCAAAGTGACCTAGTAGATGCCGTGTGAATGTGAGATGCCCACATAGGGTCAGCATGGACTTGGTAGTGCTGTTAGGGAGGACTGTGGAACCCACAGGAGGTGGAGCTTCCCTGGAGGAAGTGGGTCACTGGCAACAGGTCTGTGGGCTTCATGGCCTAGCCCACCTGTCTGTTCTCCTGCAGTCACAATGCAGTATCTCACGGGGTTGTTGTGTGTCTTTCCCATGATAGACACATATCCAACTTAAACTCTCTATACGCAAGCAAACCCTTTCCTTATGTTTTGTCAGGAACTTCGTCACAACAAAGAAAAAAAAAACTAATACAGCAAGGTTCTTTGCTGAAACTGAATTTGACCAGAAAGTGCACAGACAGCTGGAGGAGTAAGAGGAGGAGGGGAGGGGGAGGGACGAGGATGGGGGGGGAGGGGAGAGGGGAGGAGGACTAAGCCAAGGACAGGACCATTTTCGTCATGATTCAAAAAAGTAGAAAGAAAACCCCAGCTATAGGATTCTTAATATGATAGGATTTTTAATATGATAGATTTTTAGTCTAAGACAGCTGTTTGCCTTGAAGAAAGAACACAACACACCAATCAATGAGGAAGATAAAAATAACTTCTTCAAAAGCCATTCCATGGCTGCTGTCACATGAGAAGTAAGCCTCTCCCCCTCTCCTCCTCTCTCCCCCCTCTTCCCCCCTCTTCCCCTCTCCCCTCCCCTCTCCCTCTCTTTCCCCCTCTTCCCCTCTCCCCCTCTCCTCGTCTCCCTCCCCTCTCTCCTCTCTCCCCTCTCCCCCTCTCCCGCTCCCCTCTTCCCCTCTCCCTCTTTCCCCTCTCCCCCTCTCCCCCTCTCCCCTCCCCTCTCCCCTCTCCCCTCTCCCTCTCCTCTCTCCCCTCTTCCCCCTCTTCCCCTCTCCCCCTCTCCTCGTCTCCCTCTCTCCCCTCTCCCCCTCTCCCCGTCTCCCCCTCTTCCCTCTCCCTCTTTCCCCTCTCCCCCTCTCCCCTCCCCCCTCTCCCCGTCTCCCTCTCTCCCCCCCGTTCCCCGTTCCCCTCTCCCCTCTCCTCCTCTCCCTTTCCCCTCTCACCCTGTTCCCCTCTCCCCCTCTCCCCTCTTCCCTTGTTCCCCTCTCCCTCTCCTCCTCCCCTTTCCCCCTCTCCCCCCTTTCCCTTTCCCCCTCTTTCCCCCTCCCTTCTCCCTTTCCCTCCCCTTCCCCCCTTCCCCTCTCCCTTTTCCTCCTCTCCCCCTCTCCCTTCTCCTCTCCCTCTCTTCCATTCCCAGTTTGTAAGCTGTCCGCTTTGTTAAGTTTTTGTATATCTGGGATGCTAGGGATGGGATTCAGGCCTTGAGAATACAAAGCTGAGCACTGTGCTAAAGACACCTCCTGTCTGTGAACTGTTCTGTGATGTGTGATGAATTCTTAAAATTCTTAGCTGGTTTGATTTGAATTTTGGTCTTGTGTTTCACTGGATAGAGGCACTGTCTTGCTTTATTTCCAACTGCGGGGAGCAGTGTCTCTCTCCTATTACATCCCCCCTGTTAGGACTTGCATGGGAATTGTCCCTCACAGTCTCATGTGTTTGAAGGCTGGTCTTCAGGTAGGGGGATATTGTGGGAGGCTATGGAACCTTTAGGAGGGTCTAGCTGGAAGAAGTTCAAAAGTGCCTGTGCTTGTTTGTCTCACTCACTGAAATGCTCTCCAGCCCCAGTGATTTATTTTGTGTGTGTGGTATGTATTTTGCGTGTGGGTGGGAGTATACGTATGTGTGGTTGTGTTCAAGGGGGCATTTGAGTGTATGTGCCCTGGAGGTCCATCCCAAAAGTGATGTGGGAATCACCCTCTTATACTTGCTCTTATACTTGTTGCTTTGCTCTGGGGGATTCCAAGCTCTGCCTTCCAGGCTGGAATTGTAGATCCCTTACATCTCTGCCAGCATTTTTACATGGGAATCCAAATTCAAGTCCTTTTGCTTGTGAGACGAAGGCTTTAACCACCGAGCCATCTAATGACTTTATTTTTGAAAGTCTGATTTGTGGTTTATTTTCAGTGGATCTCATGGGTCCCTTTGTACTGGGTTAACCTCAGAGGAATTTTATGGTAATTTCCTTTATTAATCTAGTCACACCTGATGCTTGGGCGATAGTCCTTGGAAGTAAAGCTTATACTGAATATTAAACTAATTATATATGTCTGGCTTTGAAAATTAAAAGCTTAAACAAAGTTTTTTTTTTTTTTTTTTTTTTTTTTGCCAGTGATCCATGTAACACTGAAGAGATTTTCAACTGAAGAATTGTACATTAACCCTGGTCCTGCGAGATGACTCAATGGGTAAAGGTGCCACCAAGCCTGACAACCTGAGCTCCATCCCTACAACCCACATGGAAGGAAGGAATTTCCTCCAAGCTCCACTTGTGTGCTGTATCACACACAAGCTCCACTTCCTGCCCTGCCACAGGATAAATAACATAAATGTAAAAAAAAATTAAATGACTAAAAATTAAACCTTAAGTGCACAATGGCAGAAGGCTGAGAACTGGAGCTAGAGAGTCAGATGTCTCAAAAATAAAACTCACTCAATCTGTACAGAGCCAACTAGTGGAAATCCCATTCCTTGGTTTAAAAAAAAAAAAAACCACGAGGCCTGAAAGGAGCTGAAATCATGAGCTTTCTATGAAAAACATCTAACCCACTGGCA
This sequence comes from Typhlomys cinereus, assembly GCA_023101885.1. Taxonomy (NCBI): domain Eukaryota; kingdom Metazoa; phylum Chordata; class Mammalia; order Rodentia; family Platacanthomyidae; genus Typhlomys; species Typhlomys cinereus. The sequence goes on from JALPQD010000021.1 coordinate 9,690,125, forward strand.
TTTTCTAGAGCCCCTCAAGGGATAAGCCTATACCCTGAGACCGTAGAGATTTCTGTTTATACTGCAAGTGTCTCATGAATAGAATTTCTTTCTTTGGTCCACACTCGATATCAGGAGTGTTGATTCTCTGGCTCTCAGGATGGCTATTCAAACACCCACCAAAAAATAGGAACGCTCTCTCCTGTCTCCTCTTCCAACTACTCAGAAGTCCCTTGTCTAGATTTGCATGCAGGTTCCTAGACCCCAATTATAAATAAAGTCTGGCAGCTGGGTGGTGGATTTTTTTAACCATTTTCCCTCTGAGAGGATGGAGGATTTTTCCACCTGTTTCAGTCCGACTTTTCTTGTATTTCCATCTCTGTGTGCTCTTTTTTTTCCCCTTTCGTATTTCTCAGCCCCAGGACTGCTTCATAGGTCACCATGCTCAGACATGGCATACTTAGAGAAAACTTTTAGGAGATGACAGGCATGTCACAGGGCAGGGCTATGGAAATGTTTTAGATACGTTTTTATTTCTATGCGCATGTGTTTGTGTGCATGAACACATGTTCATGTGTGTTTGTGTGTGGATGCCAGAGATGACATTGTCTTCCTCAGTTACTGTCCACTTTGTCATTTATTTATTTACTTATTTATTTTTGAGACATAGTCTTTCACCTATGTTGATCCTCCTGTTTCTGCCTCTCTAGTGCAGACTGGCGCTGCATGCTCAACATGTGTGCCAGGGATCCGAACTTAGGTCCTCCTGCTTGTTCAACAAGCACTTCACCCACAGAGCCGCCTCCTGGCCCCAGGAAATATGTTTCAGAACTGGTTCATCCCTTTCCTTTTTCACTTTCTCCTCTCCTCTTCCAGATTCTTCTCCTCTGTCTCACCTTTCCTCTCTCTTTTTCTCTCTCCTCTCTCTCTCTCATTGAATCCAGGACTTCCTGCATAGAGGGCAAGCAGGGTGCCATGAACCACTAAAACTACTTTTAATTCAGGAAAGTACATAACAGCATGGTCAATGGTAATTTTTTTAAGATGAATCAAAACTTTGAAAGCAATGTATACTCTTAAACTAAGGTAGATCTACAAATAAAGCACTGAAATTCTCGTAGAGTCAGACAAAATGATTGAAGAAGGTTAATCTACTGAATTTAGCCAAGTGTTTCTGACACATTGGGGCGTGAAAGGGGGACAGTGGCCAGGTCACCCCCTCAGGGCCAACAGCAGCTGAATGCCTGCCCTGATGATTCCAAAGAAGGAGCAAGAAGTGACCCGGTGGTTCACTCGTAATAATATTGTGGGAGGCCCCTTCGCAGACCAGAACACCTGCTACGGCCAGGAACGAAGCACACAGCTTGCCCTCCAGGTCTCCTCATTTGTACACACGGACCGGTTCTAAAACTTTTTATTTGAAGGAGTCACAGGCAGGGTAGTCTTCTCAGAAGCCTAACTGGAGAATCCCTTTGTTGGAAGCGCTCCTGTTGGACCCATCGTTTACAACAATCGGTATAGATCGGCCTCTCTGCTCCGCAGCTTCATCAGGGCCCCCGGGTGGTACATGAGGTCCACGATGTAGATCTCAGGTGGGGGCAAGCGCCCGATCAGGCCCTTCTGAGCCTCGTTCACCAGTTGCACCTCATTCCACGCTCGGCTGTACTCACCACGCACCAGCGAGCAGCCGACCCCGATTTTATCAGCCAGCGCCTGCAGGAGGAACAAGAACGGGGTTCCAAGAGAAAGGGAAGTGCGGGAAGCGGGGAGGGGGGCGAGGGGGTCCCCCTCAGTGCATGCGCAGGGCCAGGCCAGCCTCAGTGCGAGGGCAGGCCTAAGGGGCACCTCAGTGCACATTCCAAGAGCAAATACTCGGTAAATACTTTGAAGTGCTAGCAGGCCAGAGTCGGTTTCTGGTTGTCTGCACATTTCTATCTTAATCAAAGATTAATTGCTATGTAATGACTGCACTGTGAAGTTTGGTATGGACCGAGATGCTGAAGGCTGCGTGTCATTTCCAGGACTTTACATTATAGGAAGCTGGCGGCAGCCTAGCCAACAGCCAAGCACAGAACAAAGCAGTGTGGAGATCTATAGCCCTCATAGTCCAGTGGGACTCACACATGCGCACACACAGCCTCTTTCTCTTTCTATATGCACTTGTATACATACATACATACATACATACATACATACATATGCATATATACTTTGATATTTTTCAAAATAGCATTTACAGACTGGTCTCACATACTTAATCAAAGTACTTTAAAATCACTATGTCCCATTTTACAGAGTATGAGGAAGGTGAGGTACTTCCCCAAGGTCACCATGGGTGGTGAGCTAAAAGGTGGGCCATGACAGCTGTCCCCAGAGTTCCAATTCAGGGCCAGCAGCCTTGTGGGCTGCCCAGAGAGTGAGCAGGAGTGAGTGAGCCGGTTTACATCTAAAGTCTATTTGCTTTGGGAAGGAGGAACGTGAAGTTGTAGGGTGCTGCCCCTGATGTGTTCTGTAGTCTGTGGGTCCCAGACATGTGGGGTGGCTGGCAAAGCGGAAGGGAGTAAAGATGAGGAAGAGGGAAAGAAGGGAGTAGATTTTTGGAGCTGTAGATAGCTTACTTAGACTGCGTGGGGTTAGGGGGCGGGTAGAGTCCATCAAAATCAAAGGGAAGCAGAGGTAAATATACCTTCATGTCTCTTCTGCCTCGGGCAACAGGTCCTCCAATAGATCTTTCTCACTGCCCAGTCACCTTTCAACTGGTCTTTCTGTCTCCAGTTTCGCTTCTGCTGGAATTCATTCCCCATCCTGCCTCTTGAATGGTCTGTCAAAATCATACCCCACTCCCTGCCATTGACAAATTCTAACAGTTACTCAAATCTTAGGATAAAGGGAAGACTCATACGGGTGCTTTGTGATTGACTTTTAGCCTCACCAGTACCTCTCTGTTTCTCTGTCTGTCTCTCTGTCTCTCCTTCTGCCCTTCCAGATAATCTCTGCTCCTTAGATGGACTACTGATTATCATGCCTGTGTGATTTCATGTATAGATGTTAATGCTCCTAACATTCTTTAAAAATTATTGTCTTTCTTTCCTATCTGATGAAGCTTTTATTATTGTTATTGTTATTGTTATTACTACTTAAGAAAGAGTTTTACCATGAAGCCCAGGCTTCAGAGTAGATCTTCTTGCCTCAACCTTGCAAGTAGTGGGATTACAGGTGTATATGTATCATTACACCCAGGACCTGATCTTTTGTAGCCTCTGATACACTGGCTGTGTGTCACTTCTTTCTCAGAAACTTCCTATGGCATCAGCTTGGATGCTTGAATCCTTTTCAAATGCAAGGTCTACTAGTATACCAAACTTCCAAATGCTAGTAGAGTTCCTGGTTGAAAGTAGGTAGCCGATAAAAAGTGAACAAAAGTGTTTCCAGAAGTCTGGCTAAATGTGTATGCAGGTGTGTGTGTGTGTGTGTGTGTGTGTGTGTGTGTGTGTGTGTGTGTAATCACATATGCATTAAGTATAAATGTAAAGATTAATATGCAATTGAGTGTTCACAACAGGTTAAGTCTGATCTGATAAAGACAAAGAAACCCTTTTTACCCAATGATAAATGAGATGAAATATTTTGAATACCTTGAAAAGCAGAGCTCGATGGTAGAAGATTCCTTTCTTGATAAATCCAATTGGCACAACATTGGACTTGAGGTGAAATTTCAGCTCGCTTATGTGGAGCTCCCAGCTGAAGTCAGAGAGCTTTTCCTTCGGAAGCTTGCCGCCCATTTTATCCGACACATACCTGTATGGGTTACGGTGGGATGGCGAGGAGTCAGTGTCACGGTCCAATTGCATACTTTCTGTGTGAGTCCAGACACAGTGAGACACAGAACAACTACATTTTCTCTGATGTTTGTTTGTTTTACTTTGAAGTATATGTACAACAAATAAACATCTTGTCTACCATACCAAAACCACAACAAATACATGTGAAATTCTAGCAAAATTCATTCAAGGCAAAACAAATGAATGTTAATTCCACAATGCAGATAACAAGACATAAGTGTCACACTAACTAAATAGTATATTGTAAAATTTTTATCACACTCTTAAAAAGTGGCGTAAATATTTTACTTTACTATTTTAAAGTACTAATATATGAGTCTTTTTTTCCCCAAGGGATTTAAACTCAGAAGCAAGAATAACAGAAAAGTTTCCCTTTGGGTCTATTGATATTTTCAAATTTCAAAAACTTTTTTCTTTCCTTCTTTCCTCCCTTCCTCCCTCCCTCCCTCCCTTCTTCCTCCCTCCTTCCTCCCTTCCTTTCCTTCCTTTCCTTCCTCCCTTCCTCTTTCCTTCCTTTCCTCCCTCCCTCCCTTTTTCTCTCTCTTTCTCTCTTTCTCTCTCTTTCTTTCTTTCTTTCTTTCTTTCTTTCTTTCTTTCTTTCTTTCTTTCTTTCTTTCTTTCTTTCTTTCTTTCTTTCTTTCTTTCTTTCTTCTCTCTCCCTTCCCCCTCCTCCATGCCTCCCTTCCTTCTTTTCTTTCTCTCTTTCCTTCCTTTTTTTTTTTAATCGTATCCCACGTCAGCCCTGAATTTTCAAGGATCCTCTTGCTTCTGCATTTTAGGGACTTGGGTTGCAGGTGTGTGCCATGACAGCTAGCCTAACCGTCAATGAATTGGGAAAGGCAAAAAAAAAAATAGAGCACTAAATGTCAGGGGAGGAAGAAGAGGAGGAAGGTGGGGGAAGGAAGGAGCAGACAGGCACAAGATGATGAACCTGGGTTTCTTGGCTTTGGGTTTTCTCCAAACACTGGATCTCACTGTAGAAGTCAGCCAACACATCTGCAAAAAGACCCTCTGTCACCTAAGGCCACCCCATTCTTGGGTAAAGGAACAACTATTGCTTCAAGGGAAGAGCTTCCTCTTGCTGTATTATGAACAACAGACTTAAACAAGCAATGAAGACAGAAGGGGGTGGAGAAAAGTAAAACTGCCCGACGACTGTCAGGCAAGCAAGCATAGGGGACAGCTGAACTCTCTGGACTCCCATGTGGTTTGGTCTCTCTGAACCTTCTTTTCTAACAATGCACACAGCTGCAGCTTAGAGCTGCACACTTCATCTCTGTGCACACACACTCATCTCTGAACAATGCACCTAGCAACTTCTTAGCAATCTAGGATCTGCTGCACTAAGTGGAATGTGCACCTCTTGCTGAATAAGGGGATGCGTTTCTCCCTCCCTGATGACCATCAGACTCTGACGGTTTCTGTCAAGTATGTTTCTACTGTTTCTAGGCAGGAGGAGGGGAGAGTGTGATCCAACCTGAACTAGTTTTAGATGCATGAGAGTGAAGCAAAACTGTGTCCCCTTTTAGGGAGAATCCTCTATTTACCATTTATGCCTATACATAATTGGGCATTTATAGGATTAAATCAGATGCATTATGGGAAAGCACATGTGATATAACCTAATCTATCAGCCAAAATGGAGATCCACTCAAACTTCACTTCCTTTAGACACTATAGAAAGACTCCAGACAGGAGCTGGGGCCCTGGAGTGCCTTTGTGGTTCATGTGGCTACTGCTTTTTTGCAGTAGGATCTGATCTTTCTTTTTTTTTTTTTAATTAAATGTTATTCAGTGTGTGTGTGTGTATCAGAGGGCATTTTGTGTCCCTGAGGGGGATCAAGAGTGACTTCAGGAATCATCCTGGAGTGTTTCTACCTCCTTTCTGCTTTGCTCTGGAATTTCACAGGCTTCACCCACTAGGGCTGGAAGTGGAAGCCACCACTGTTTCCATTTTTTGGTTTTTTTCATTTATTTATTTATTTGTTTGTTTGTTTGTTTGTTTTACAAGCATATTAAGTACTAATTTCCCTCTCTTCTCCTTATCAATCCATTCTACCCCCTCCTAACCTCCTGCCTGGTGGCTTCTATGGATCCCAGGATTCCCTCAGGCTTGTCTACTCTTGTGGGGGTTCAAGCCTCTGTGGCATAGCAAGTTGCTCCTCCTTGGGCACTCAAATGATAGGGGCATTCTCCTTCACTCATCCAGCGCTAGTTCCTAAGGTTTCCATGTGTATTCTTATCTCTCTTGAGTTCCTCATAGTCTATTATGCAAGTCTGGTAAAGATAAGTCTCACTTCAGTGAGTTCCTGGATGCAGCAGTCCTGCCTTGGATGGAAAGTCTTATCCAATGGTGGACCTTCCCGTTTTTAGAGCTTACAGAATCACTGCCCTTTTCCTCCAAGTTACCTTAGCCTTAGGATGGGGAGAGATTAGGTTGGTCTGATTCTGGGTAAGCATTATTGGGTCACTGGTATTCTGCATTATGGATAGTTGTCATTGTCCACTTTGATGCTCTTCTACTGGCCTAGGTTCCATGCTGTTAGGGTGTTGAGATTCTCTACCTCTGTTGTAGAAGACTTCTAGGCTACTGCTAAGTGCTCGTCAAATCTATGAATATAATAGTAGCTATTTACAGAGCAGTTTGGTGTACTGTCCTCCTACCTATAGGTCCATTGGCTCTTTTTCTCTATTGATCTATTTCCTTCCCCTTTCTGGCTCTTGTTCTAGTTAACAGTAACAGGAATGTGTTCCATTCTGACAAGTGGGTCTTGAGTTCAATCCAAAAACTCTTGGTTGTCTCCTTGATATTATGCCAATGTTACACTTGTGGTTACCTGTTGCCATGGTGATTTTTATTGCAACTTGCAGATCTCATGAGTTGATGAGGCCTGTGATTATTTCTCTTCCCCAGCAGCTTCTACAGTATTCCTTGGTACTGTGTAAGCTGTCCAGCAAGGAGGAAGTTCTCATATCAGTTCCATTTGATGTAGTTTGCCCATGTTCTGTGATACATTTGTGTTGCATCTTCAATAATAGGGTCTTACTGACAGTTTTTTGGAGAGCAACCAAAAGCAATGGCAAAAGCCTATATTGTTTGGGGGGTCTTTGAGACCTTTCTGACCAACATTTTATCAGGAAGTGCCACATTCCTGTTACTTCTAGTATATTTCTAACTGTCACTGGGTACTAAGTAGATCAGCTCTGTTTTGCCCTGTTTTTCTCACTCTGTGCTCTTCTGCATAGGGGCTTCCCATTCTTTTTCCTTTCTCTAAAAGACATTTTTGACATATTATTAACATATGAGGTTCCTATGGGTTACAATCTTAGAGTTTCTCTGTAAGTCCTTCTGTCCCTTCTATATCCTATCTTCTCATGGCGCCCTAAGGAGCATAATTTTTCCCAGTTATTCCCCCCTTCACCCTCCTTGCCATGGTATCCTAAATCTCCCCTTTTAAAGGGATTCATCCTAACCATTCCTTCTCACTTTCCCTTTCATTGGTCCCACAGAAAGACAAGCGCCACATGTTCTCTCTTATATGAGGAGGTCAGTACTAATATCCTTGTCGCTGTATTTGACTTAGAATTACTGTAAGAGCTACATGGAATTTTTATGTGGGACCTTGGTCCCAAACTCAGGACTTTCTGCTTGGGTGGCAGAGTCTTAACCCTCTTTGGCCCTGAGCCAAGCTTTCCATTGCTTCACTTTGAATAAAATTTCCTTGCTAGTCTTCTATCTGTGTGGGCTTTTATTTCGTTCTTGACTAAGAGACCAAGAAGCTGGACATCCATGGAAAGAGTCCCATCCAGCCACATCACCGGGACAGACCTTGGCATTTCCAGCTTCTTACTGGCTCCAGCTTGAAAAGATGGTGACTTGGGAATGATGAAAAGAATGTCTGGGATTTGAAAAGCTTTTGTGGGACTCTCAGTTCTGTTTTGAGGTGTGGTGTCAATCATGAAACTCCCTATCCTCCATTTCTAGTGATTCCTGATCCTTCCCAGCCACCATTCATACCCTTTCCCTTCCCATCTTGGGATGAGATCAAGCACTGTGATAGGAAGGGCAACTTCACAGGCTGGGGCAGAGCCCTGGCCAGTACCCCTGACCAGCTTCCAGATGCTCACAGTCCACTTGAACCAAGAACTGTCAGACACACATCAGCAAAATAGAGAATGCTCATTTATATTTAAAAAATAACATATGAGTGAATCCACATAAAATTCATAGTCAAATTTCTTTAAATGAGTGCCCCATACATAGAAGAAATTCTTTCATTTCCACATTATGGATTCATTCAAAACTTTCTTAAGATCATTCCAGAAGATGCTTTTAATGGTACAGCTAGGAAAAATAATGGGCATTTTTCTCTAAGCAATTTCAGGTACTATCTCTAATTCTTCACAGAAATGAAATTTTGCAGTAAAGACCGTTAACATTCACCATGTTCCTACTTCAGAGTTAGAACTAGGGTACTATAAATTTATTTATAGTACTAGTACTATTATTTATTTCGATGGACTAAAGCCGGCCACTAATATTTGTGACAAATTCAGAAGTCAGAGAGAGAGAGAGAAAGAGAGAGAGAGAAGGGAGAGAGAACTCACCTAGCAAGCGTCTCGATCTGCTCCCTGATATTGTTTATGGGCAGGATTGACTTGGTCACCTCAAAGATATACGCACAAAACTCAGGGTCCAGAGGAGGGTACCACTCTTTGTCAAGACTGCCTTCTGTCATCTTGGGTACTGACAGAACCTCTTCTTCCTCTTTTACTTTTTCCTCTTCCTTCTTCCCTCTGCCTTTTCTTTGAGAGTAAACAAAAACAGTCATAATCCATCTCCTGCTCATCAAATGAACGCTCACTATGTGCTCTGGAGTTAATTTGAAAGGCATCATGGGAAAAAAGGAGAGGGCAGTGGGGAAGACGTTTAAACAGAACAAAGTATAAGAACATATACTGAAACCTATTGCTTTGTGTACTCTCAAAAAAAAAAATCTCGGAGACAACACAAGCGTCTTGTCAATGCAGTGAAGTGCTAATGGGATAAGGAAGGGACAAAGTACTGATATAATGATTTGGAAGCACCTCAAAGTTATTATGGGCAGTGAAAGACACACACTCACCTAAATGTCATCTTCAAGGAACTGAGCCATAGCGTTGGGGAACAGATCAGACAACATTGGGGGATCAGGGGTCTAGGATGGAGAATTGTTCTCCATCTCCATTTCCTTTAAAGTTCATAGAATTGTAAAGAGAAGTTGATTTTAAGGCACATTTAATTAAAAACTTAAAAGTTTCAGGGTGCACTGCTTATATCTACATGAGAGCTGTGATTTTACTTTTGCACAAATTATTATTTTTTTAAAATATGGAACACTTCACTCATTTGCATGTCCTCCTTGCTCAGGGGCCATGCTAATCTCTGTATCGTTTCAATTTTAGTATGTATGCTGCCGAAGTGAGCACAACATAAATTATTTTTAACACAGTATGTGGAAGAGTTTGCTTCTTACTTCCCGTGGCTTACCTTAGACACCTGCGGATATGATTCCCCAAGTCCTTCCTGCTCTGTGCTCTTCCCCACAAACAGCTCCACCTGAACCTTATTTTTTTCAATACATTGTCATTATTTTCCAAACGTATCTCTGAACTAATGTGCAATGTCTGATCTCTCATTTGAACCTCAGTAGAGTTAACTCTGCCAGACTTTTTTTCCCAAGGGATGCCACTAGCTGAGAGCCGACAGCAGGAGATCCGACATGAGAGTGGACAGGAGTGTCCCTCACGGGAAGGGAAACTGCCTGTAAGCTTTTGCCACGAAAGAGAGGCGCAGGGGGGTCAGGCATGGCTTTCCCCCTCCAAGAGGAACTAGGACTCCACCTGCCTCTTTCACAGTTTTTAGCTCTAGCTCCCCCCACCCTTTAATAGGTACCAAGGTTCAAGGGTGACAAATGATATCCTTAAAGCGCTTTTCCTGGACTGAGGAGATAGCTCAGTGGCTAAAATGTTTGTTCTACAAGCAAACTGACCTGAGTTCAGACACCCCAGGCCCCACATAAAAAAGTTCCCCAAGGCAGAGCCTGGGAATCTCCAAGGTAAACTCCCTAGTCAGACTAGCTCCATAGGCAGGCTCTGGGCTTACTTTGAGACCTAGCCTCAAAATAATTGGGTGAAAGAACAATCAAGGATGATTCCTGATATCACCTTCAGGGCTCCATAGGTGTGCACACATGTACATGTATGTTCCCACACAAGCATGCTGGCACACACATGCAAACACACATCACCCAGGCATATACCTCATAGATACACATGTGAAAAAAATACTTTTTCTCTTTTAAGGTGGATAAAGCCTTGTCTACAGTTGTAGGGCAGATGGAGCAGGAATTTATCCCCACATGAGCTCAGCAGCAGGTCTCAGAATGATTGAAAGGGGAGCACATTGCTGGAGTCCAGGCAAAGTGGTGGCTTTGATATTTGCTGAGTCCTGTACTACTGGCACAACCACAGACCTCTGCTGCCCACGCCTGGTTCCCACCCATCATGGGACCAGTCAGTCTCTACTACAATCTGGGGCAGAACTTTGAAGGAGTGGTGTATCTAGGGGGCTTCTCCATCCTGACCCCAGGCAGCGTTGCTTTGAGTTCACTTTTAGCTTGTTCCTGTTGACCTCATTCTACTGTTTAGTTTTTCCTTCAAAATTTTGTCACTTGGTTATTAGCGATGCAGAAAAACACCCCCATTTTAATTGCAGGGAATGGCTGCTTTCTCTAAACGTCTCTCACATTCATCCTTATGAGTGATACTTGCTGTGACATTGCCTTTTGAAGGCAGCTCTGTGCACACCTCATTCAGGATAAGAGGCTCTGACCATGTTGAAATGAAACAACCGCTCTTACCTAACCTCTAATTCTGTTACTTCTCTTGATGAGCAACTTGGAGTTGTTCCACAAAAAGCCAAGAAAAAGACACTAATCAAGGACAGGCTGGAGAGCACCTAAGCTAAGTGCTCAGGAGAACAGGCCTTCACTCCAGTGGAACCAATCAGGGGAAAGGAGTGTTTGTCTTTACCCATTACTTAAAGCACAAGATGGGAAGAAGGGATCAACTTAAATCTGCCTGAGCCTTCCTTCCAGTTTATTTTGAAATAAAAAGAATCAATCCTTTCCACTGCTATCAATAAGTAATTTTTCCTACCTCCTTCCCTCCTTCCCTCCTTCCTTCCCTCCTTTCTTCCTTCTCTCCCTCCCTTCTCTTCTAAGGATAACTTTTAACTTCTAATCCTTCTGCCTCCCTAAGCTCCCGAGTGTTGGGATTTACATCACCACACCATGTTTATGAAATTCTAGAGGTCCAACCAGGCCTTTGGCATTCTAGGCAAGTACTCTACCCACTGAGAGCTATATTTCTAGCCCCTGAATTTATATTTTCTAAATAAACATTGTATTTTCTGCTTCTAAGTGAAATCTGACATTATAATTAAATATACCAAACATATTATGATAAAATCACTAAGCAAAGTTATTGTTATGTTATTATTTCACATACTACATGCTGCACACTACATTAGTCCCAACATGGAGGAGGCTACAACAGGAAGATCATGAGTTTGAAGTGAACACCGGACTATACAATGCAAAGCTGTAAGCTAGACTGAACTGCAAAACAAGCCCTATTTGAAAAAAAAAAAACCACAATGAAAACAAAACAACGAAAACAAGACAGAAATCAGAGACGTAGCTCAATGGTAGAACACTTCCCTAGCATACATGCGAGAGGCCCTAGGTTCCATCCCCTTTGCAAAATAAGTAAACCATACATCTTTCTACACACAACTAAAATTTTAGTGAATTAGAACCCAGCAGCAGGAAGGCTAATTAGAACAAAGCAAGCGCAAATAGGTTCTGTCACCTAAAATTGTAAGGAAGCTTTCTGAGACTAGAGTGTTAAATTTGTGGGGTTACCTGGAAGAACCTATAAGGCAGAAACAAGAGTGTTTCTCTGTAGAGTAATAAGCAGGATCTGGTGGGATAACTCAGTGGATTATGAACCTTGAGACCAGAGTTTGGTAAGAGCACATGGTTGAAGAGAGAGAACCAGCTTTTGAAAGTTGTCCTTTGACCTTCATATGCTCTCTCTCTCTCTCTCATAAAGAATTGCCCTTGGAGGGGACAATCTTCTGCAGCTGCAGTTTCTTTACATAAATGGAATCACTGCTTTTGAGCTTCTGTCTGATTTCCATATCTCAGCCTCACTTCTAAGTGATTGTCAGGAACAAACACTTGGAAACTAGAAGATTAACTCCCGTCCAAATTAATCCTCAGGAAATAAAATAAAAACTTAGTTTATGATGAAAACAGCAGAATTCCCAAATAATTCTTGGCAAAATTACTCCAGAGAACACAGATTTATGATGGAACCCAAAACTCAAAGTATTTCTTTCCTCGTTCTTAGTTGGACAGACAGGAGAGCCAATAAACCAACTCTGTCTTATGTGTTTCACTAAGTAGCTAGTGGTATTCAACTGGCCAGCTCCAAACAGTGTGCTGACATTTTCAAAGTTTTGTCACTTGTTCCTTTCAATTGCCATCAGCTATTTATTGAAAAACAAAAACCAGAAGGCAAGACTGGAGAGAGAAATGCAAATACTCAACCTACCGGGGGCTTTGATTAGAGAGATTTTTCACACGTGGATATAGTTACATAATACCAGACAGCATTCAACAAATTCTACACTAATGATAATGAGAAGGAAGTCAAGTTAGATCTGATAGAAGTCTTTTTCACCTGATCTATTCCAGACAGATAGGGGAAGAGAGTACTGATCACAAAGACACAGGAAGTGCAGACTGCTACCATTTCCTCCTGGCATTTTTTTACATAGGACTTGGGATACAACTCTGCTTATGAGGCAGAGTCTTAACCCCTGAGCTATCTCTCCAGCCTCCATCTTAATCTTTTTGAGACAGGCTGGTCTGGCTAGCAGCTTGCTCTGGGATTCCCAATCTCTAGCTTCCAAGGCTAGAATTACAGATGGACCGCCACACCCAGGCGGCATTTTACTTGGATCTAAACTCTGGTCCTTTGGCTTGTGCAGCAAGTACTGTCTATAACTACTGAGTCATCCTCTCTGCCCTGGGCACAGGTTTGTAATTACTGCTGTAGTTCCAACTGTGGAACAATTGCAAGCACAAAATATGTATTTGCTAAACAAATTCAAGAAATTCTGAAAGTTGTTTGAAGTTAGGCAAGCTGGAAGACAAAAAGCAAAGACAATTCAAGTGTGGGTAAAAAAAGAATGTGGGGAGAATTGCTTTTAGAACAAAACAAAATTGGGATTTCATTATCACAGGGGATTTGTCTGTGTCTTAGTTTTGTATTTGTGTTGCTGTAATAAATACGTAACCACATAACTTAGGAGAATAAGGGGTTTATTCATGCCCATGATTCTAGGCACCAGTGAATCATCACGGCACGAGAGAGATCCCAGTATTAGGAGCTGAAGAAACTGGCCATAGTGTATCCACAGGAAGGGGCTGGGATCAATGCATACATTGTCCCTGGCCCACCTGCCAAATAGCTAAATTCCAACTAGTTCTCACTCCATCTCATCCACCTGCCCAGAGGAATGGTCCCGCCACTCTGGGCTGAGTTTTCCTTCCTCGATTATGAACTGAGACAATCTCCTTCTTACTAAGGGCCTATCTTGTAGCTTAGCTAGCCTTCATAGGTGTGCCTAATGTCAAATGGACACCTGAAGTTAACTGCCACAGCCTGGGTAGTAGAAATGATGAGGGATACATTGCATACATCTGAGACTCTACAGGTGACCCAGTTGCAAAGAGGATATGAATTAGGAGACAGACAAGCAATAATTTTTTAAGCATTCCTAATAAACTCATGTACAAGCAACAGGAAGAGAGAAAGAAAGCATCAGGAAATTTTAAGTACTGGGGCTGTGGCTCACAGTCAGAGCTCTTGCCTAGCCTAGAGAAATCTAGGTTCCATTCTCAGCATGGAATAAACAAAACAAAAGGCCCCTCTGTCTTTCCCCATTTTTGCTGAATAATTGAAACTTGTCAAAAAGCCACCAAGATGACTCAGCAGTTAAAAGCAGTTGCAAGCAATGCAGCCGACCTGAATTGTAGCCCCAGAACCCACAGGAGGGAAGGGGAGGGAAAGAGCTGATTTCTGAAAACTGTCCTCTGACCCCTGTGACCCCTGTTCCTTTTCCTATATATTCTCTCTCTCATAAAATAAGAAAAAAAAATCCTTGGTATAACCCTAATGAGGAGAAGAAATCAAAATGTTTCCTACCTGCTTCCTTTTTCTTTAGTGCTGCTTTTGCTGGCAACAGTATTCCGACCAGATGTAGGTTCTGGTTTCTCTTCTGTAGGAGATCCAAATCCGATACTAAAACGAAAACTATTTTTCTTTTTTGTCATTTGATAAAAAAAAAACACAAGCAATTCTAATCATTCTAACAATGACAATAGAGTGCATTCTCAATGCATCTATGACTGAAAGGCATTTTTCCCTTCTGTGATGACCTGATTCAACACTGGACAGCAGGTGGGCTAATGTAATTCTATAGCTACAGCTAAAGTCTACAGCTTCAGAAACAACCATTTACACAGGTTTACCACACTCATATGCCCTGGTTTTTTCCCCAGAGATCTTTGCCACCAAAATTTTAAAAATCAACTGTGCAATTACATATAGTTTGTGTACACATATATATATGTCATATATTATATATTATGTAAGAATCAAGTTGATATAATTGAAATAATATCTAAAATAGTAATAAAATAAAAATCCCATTCTCTAAAGAGAGAATGACTTGAATACATACTTGGCCTTTTCTTTACTTGCTCTTCTTAAAGAGGATGAAGAAGAAATACTTCGTCCATAACCAACATCTGAGGATTTATCTTCCATAGATTGAGGTGGGGAACTAAAATTTTACACATTTCAAATTAAGTATAAGTGAAAAAAATTCATCTGTCAACCTGTGCTATGTCCTGGAAAACAGAATTTTCCTGAAAGTCATTTGTAGTTGACTTTTAACATAGACATACGACTTTAAAACCATAAAGGAGAATTTAATACAAAAAGAATTTCAAAGATTTTTTTTGCCAACTTCTAGAAAGCCTATCAGAACAAGGAATAAATGTATAAAATGTGTCACATTGCTACTATGTATGTTATATGTATATATACATGTATATACAATATAGATACTACACAGACATATAGTATAACTTTAAAAAACTTTGAAACCAGGGCTGGGGACGTAGCTCAGTTGAGTGCTTGCCTAGCATGCACTAAGCCCTGAGTCTGATCACCAAGCACCATGTAAACCATCACTGGTGGTACAAGCCTGTAATCCCAGCACTGGGGAGATAGCGACATGAGGGTCAAAAGTTCAAGGTCATCCTGAGCTATATAGCAAGTTAGAGAACAGCCAGAGATATATGAGACTCTATCCTATATGTATGTATGTATTTATGTATCTATCTATCTATCTTTATATTTAATTTTTAGCCTTAACATTTATCTATTTAAATAAAATTTTGGGTGGTAATTAAATACTAGCACACAGTTCAGGAGGACTACAAATCATTATATTTTTCATTCTCTGATTATGTCCTCAAATCCACTGGGAACTGTTAAAATGAAATCAAAAGGAAATATGGCTCTTTCCATGGCTGGCTGAACCTATGAACTATTGTTGATTTTCATAGGTGGCTTGAGATGCAGCAGAAAAGGGAATTTTCCAGAATTTTTACATATTCCCTTGTTTTTTGACAAACAATATGTGTTTCCTCCCACCACTGTCCAGTGCCATGAAGACTCACATATCAGATTTACTGTTGATTAAAAGCACAGCACGACGATCATTTACTTCTTGCAAGCAGAGATCCTTCAGCGGCAAAAGTTTGGTGCCAGGATTTATCTGTAAGACAATCGGAGGACTGAAATGTGTTCTCTGGGTGAATCAAAGTTTAAGCATGCATTCTGCTGGAATAAGCTCTTGACAGTTTGACAAGTCCAAGTCATGTGCATACGTGTGCGCATGCGCGTGCGCGCACACACACACACACACACACACACACACACACACACACACACACGCAAAACGGTGGGATGTCCCCTCCACTTCTCAGTCTGTTTTGCTCTCAGCTGTTCCATGCCACAGCTGTTATCGCAGCTCCTGGAAGCATTTGAGTTCCAAGTCCATCTACACATCTTGGGAAGGGTTAACTGTCTATACAAGCAACTAAGTACTGAAGCGGATTGTCAGTGTGTTCTAGGTACTTATGAGGAGAGGCCAAGCAAAGCATTATATTTGGTGATTTCACTAGCCAACTTCTAAGATCTCTTTCTGATTAAATAGTAGATTCCATTCCCATCTAAGATAGCATTCACAATCTTTTCGGAGCGAGGCACAGGCATTCTGAAATTAAGACCAAGTCTTTCTGTTGAGGGTACCTACCACTCTCCTACTTCAAGCTAAAGGCCCAGCCCCTCCGGTGGCCAGCAAGACTCACCTGATGAGGGCTCCCTGACCTCTGCTGTAGTCTCCACTCTTCCCTGACTTTGTCGATTCCGCTCTGGCTACGTTGGCACTTCTGTTGTTCCTTAGACATGCCATGCACATTTGCCCCTTCCTTCTCGGAGCAGAAAGCTCTTCATTAGATTGCCACATGGCTGAGTCTCCCTGCCTCACCCAGGCTTCGCTCAGGTGTTACATTCAGTGAAGGTTACCTGGCCACCATTTTGAAAATGGCAGTCATTGATGCTATTACATCTGAACTCTGGTCTGTTCCACTTCACCTCACTCCCCATCCAACTCTATGCATTTGCTGCTGTGTCTCTTCCTTCCCACTTAGTGCCAGGAGAGCAGAAATCTTTGCATTATTCAATGGCATAGTCAAAGCCTGCAATAGTGTTTACTGACTGCATGAATTGGAATTCTCCTAAATAAATATACTGTCTTGTTGAATTTTTTTTTAATTTTTTTATTATTATTTATTCAACTGTGCGCATGTGCATGTGTATGTGCCTGCGCATGTGTGTGTCTGTGTGTGTGTGTGTCTGTGTATGTGTAGAACCACGGACGAACTTGCGAACCACCATGGACCCCTCCACCTCCTTCTGCCCCGGGATTCACAGGCTCCGCCCTACCAGGACCAGAAGCGCAGGTTGCCCCCACTTCCACCTGGCGTCTATACGTGGGATCTGGGATCCGAACTCAGGACCTTCCGCCTGCAAGGTGGAGGCTTAACCCCTGAGCCACCTCTCCAGCCCCTGTCTTGTTGAATTTTTAAAAATATTTTATTTAGTGCGTGTGTGTGTGTGTGTGTGTGTGTGTGTGTGTGTGTGTGTCTCAGAGGGCACTGTATGTCCATATGGAGGACCAAGGGTGGACTTCCAGAATCATCCCTTCCAGAATCATCCTGGATTGCTTCTACCTCCTTGCTTTGCTTGGGGATTTCCCAGGCCTCGCCCATCAGGACAGAAGTGCAGGTTGCTGCTGCTTCTGCCTAGTGTTTTTACGTGGGACTTGGGATACAAACTCAGGACCTTCTGCTTGTGAGACAGAGTCTTAACCCTTGAGCCATCTCTCCAGGTCCCGTTGAATGTTTAAAAAATTCATGACCAAATATATTTTGTCGCAAATGCCTATAGTGAAATTCTCATAGTTGGTCCTCTTTCCCCTAGGTTCTCTCATTGTGCATGTGAGGGCAGATCCTTTAAAATGGCTCATCACTGAATGAGCTGAGTTTTCTAGGAGCGATTCCTCAGTTGTTTGTGTGTGTCCATGGATGTTGCTGGGACTCATTTTAGCAAGCTGATTTGACTATGGATCCTAGCTAATACTGTGCAAGAACACAAAATCTTACAACCAGCAAAAGTTAAGGGAAAGTGCTGATTTTCATGATTTTGTCTGTAGAGATATAAATTACATTTGGTTCTTATTTTGGTACTTATAAATTACATTTGGTACTTACTTGGCAATGGAATGGCATCCTAATGAAAAGAGAAATTATATTAAAATACAAACAAGAGCTGCCACTTACCCGGCCGTAATCATAGAATCCATCGCTAATTATGTTGCCTGATGACAGATAGCCAGTCTGGCTGTATTTCAGGGAAAGATTGTTGTTGAGCAGTTTGTTATAAGCTGCCTCACTGAATTTGTTTTTTCGACTTATTGATAGATTAATTTCTCCAAGGATATCTAGAGCCCTGTCAATGAAAGTAGAAGGCATTGTTTGCTTTCTATCAGACAACTGATACTGAGTTCCTATTTATATCCTTAAGGTTCTCAATGAAGAACTGAGATGGAAGATTCAGCACTTCCCCCAATGCTTTCAGATGAGTAAGTAAACTGACAAAATTATGAAGACAAATCAATGCATTCTGGGGACATAAAAGCCATGCAGTAATTCCTGCTCAAACTGTTATGTTGGGCACATTTACAGGAAGGACACATGTCTATGAAAGGCCCATATGTGCATGGATTGGCCCCAGCCTATGCTGTTGAGAGGTGGGGAAGCCCTGAGAAGGGGACTAGTGGGAAGAAATGAGGCCACTGGGCTGCGTGTTTGAAAGATGCTGGAAGTCCAGCCCCACGCCCATCCTTGCTCTTTCTCCCTCTCTC
The DNA here is from genome assembly GCA_023101885.1 of Typhlomys cinereus. Lineage (NCBI taxonomy): Eukaryota > Metazoa > Chordata > Mammalia > Rodentia > Platacanthomyidae > Typhlomys > Typhlomys cinereus. Next base: position 9,708,620 of record JALPQD010000021.1, read on the forward strand.
CCTCCTCCAGCTTTCCTGAGGCAAGCAGTTCCTCTGACTCACTTCCGGTCAGGGTATGCTGCCTCACTACAGGTCACCAAACAATGGGGCTACACAAGCATGGACGGAGACACCTGAAACCATGAGCCCAAATAAATCATCCCTATTCCTAAACTCATTTATCTCAGGTTATTGCTCCCAGAACTCAAAGCTGATTAACAGACAATTTCAGTGAAAACCAAAAAAGAATCATTATTCATTTGTTTTCAGTTTTTTTAATGCTTAAGATAGCATGCATTATAATGGGTTGGTTGTGACATTTTCAGATGCATGTACCATTACACTGTGCTCTAGTTTCCACCCCTTTTGTTCTCCCTTATCTTCCGGTCCCTCCTCTTGGTACCTTTCTTGTCCTCAAATTGCCCTCCCTTTATTAGCAGGTCATGTGTACTCCATTACCCTCCCAGTCCCCTTCCCACTCCCTTAAGATCCCTTGGTCCCCTTTCAGGATCTCATTTTCAGTTTCATGACATACAAACACATGCAGGCATTTATGTATATACTTCTAGGCTCCACATACCAAAGGAAACATGTGCATGCCTTTCTGAGCTTGACTTACTTTATTTAACACAAAGATCTCCAGTTCTACTCATTTCCTATAAATGTCATGACTTCATACTTTTAGGGTTGAATCAAATTACAATGCATATATGTACCACCTATAGTTTCTCTATTTGTTAGTGGACCTGGTACATATCTTGACTCATGTGGATAGTATAGCGTAAATGTGGATGGCTTTGTAGTATGTTGACTAGAGTCCTTTGGGTATGTACTTAGGAATGGCACCACCAAAAAATAAGTACTTGTATTGTTAGAGCTCTCTCTCTTTTTTTTTTTTTTTTTGAGAAACTTGTCAAAGTTAGATACTATGATAGATAGAAAGAATTTGGTACCAGAAGTGGGGCGTTTCGTTGTCATGAGACTAAGAGAATCTGGAACTACAAAGTGAAGTTCTGCTGTTAAATCGACAGGTTTCGACAGAGAAGTGGGATGTTGCTAGTAAATCTGACTATGTGGGCTTTGTTGATTTTGAACTTTTGTTTTGAGGAATATGTAAACATTTAAAGACATTGAGATTGTATGTTATAAAACTGTTGAGCAGAGTTTAGTGGGCCATTTGGAAAATAGAAATGCTGAGAAAGTTGTGGATTGTTTGGTCTCAAATTGTGATGAAGTTAACAAGGACTTTAATGAAGTTGAAATCAAAGACAATGGACTGGTTTGCTTGGTAGAGGAGAACTGTATTGACAGCTTTGAATTTTGAATGAGGAAAGAGCAGACAGCAGAACAAACATAACTACTGGAAAAATAGACATTACTGCAGAAAAACCTAGTGCTTTGCACAAGGACAGTGGAAGAAATAAACACCACCATAAGGAGATTTCATTGATTTTAAAAATCCAGATTCTTTTATGGTACAAAAGCCTAAATTTAAGCAACTTCTTGCCCTTCAAAAGTTTTGGCTGTCTAGAAAAGGGCTTTTCTAGGAGCACTACCTGAAAGTTGGATATTGTCTACTTGATGGGGAAGGCCAGTCCATGGTAGGTAGGACTAGTTCCTGGCCAGGTAGATAAGATGGACAGTACTAGTTAAGGAGGTTGGCATTTTCTTAGCTAGACATGCAGATCTGGCAAGTGAGGATTGTCCTTCTCTCAGTAATGGATATGATGTGTGGCTATTTCCTACAGTCCCTGGTGTTGGTATGAACTCTCCTACCAAGCTGGAATAAGAACTGCGACCAGATAATAATAAACAAGAATAAAATCTCTGTTCCCATAAGCTACTTTGCTGTAGATTGATTGGCAACATGCAGAGTAATTGCAACAAACCTCCATTCTGACTTCCATAGTAACTGCACAAGGTTACATTGTCAACATATAGGTTTCCTCTTTCTCCTACAGTCTCACCAGCATTGTTGTCATTTGCTTTCTTGATGTCAGTCATTCTGACTGGGGTTGAAATGAGATCTACAAGCTATTTTAAATTTGGATCTATCTGATGGCTGAGGATGTTAAGCACATTTTAAAATATTTACTGTCCATCTATACTTCTTCAAAGAACCTATATTTTCAGTTCATTAGCCTCATTTAACTGAATTGGATGATTTTTCTGTTGTGTAACTTTTGTAGGTTCTTGCATATTTTATATATTAATTCCCTGTCTTATATGTAGTTGACAAAATTTTTTTCTGTATCCTGAAAGCTGTCTATTCACTCTGTTAACTGTATCCTTCTGTGCAGAAGCTTCTTAATTCACGTTAAATCATTCTCTGTTCTGTTGGAGTTCTGTTCAGAAAGTCCTTGCTTTTGTCTCTATCTTGAAGAGACTTGGTTATGTTTCCCTGGGGCAGTTTCAGACTTTCAGGTCTTACATTAAGGTCTTTGAATCGTGTTTGAACTGAAGGTGAGAGATGTAACTCTAGTATTATTCTTCTACAAGTATGAATCCAACTTTGCCAGCATCATATTTGTTAATGAGGTTGTCTTTTATCCAATAGGTATTTTTGGCATCTTTGTCAGAAGTCACGTTGCTGTATTGGTTTATGTTTGATGTTCTCTAGCACTCGACTGGTCATGTCTGCCTTGGTGCTGGTGAGGTGCATTATTATGGCTCTATTGTATAACTTGAGATCGCACATTGTGGTACCTCCAGCATTCCTTTCTCTGCTTCCTTTTGCTTTGCCTGTTCATGGCCTTTTGTGTTTCTAGATGAATTTTAGATTGCAATTTTGATGGGGATTACATTAAATCTGAAGATTGGTTTTGGTCATAGAGACATTTTCACAATATGAAATTCTGTCTTCTTTAGTTTTTTCTTTAGTGTCTTAAAGTTTTCATTGTAGGGCTGGAGAGGTGGCTCAGGGGTTAAGCCTCCGCCTTGCAGGTGGAGGGTCCTGAGTTCGGATCCCAGATCCCACGTATAGACGCCAGACGGAAGCCGGGAGGCCTGCATTTCTGGTCCTGGTAGGGCGGAGCCTGTGAATCCCGGGGCAGAAGGAGGTGGAGGTGTCCATGGTGGTTCGCGAATTCGTCCGTGGTTCTACACACACACACACACACACACAGTCACACACACGCGCGCACATACACACGCACATGCGCACAGTTGAATAAATAATAATTTAAAAAAATTAAAAAAAAGTTTTCATTGTAGAGCTTTTTGCTTCTTTGATTAAGTTTATTCCTAGGTACTTAGAAAAAAAACCAAAAAACTAATTCAGCAGCTAAGACATCTGCTCACAAATGAGTTACCCAAATTTGATCCTTGGAAGCCTACATGGTAAAAATTGAGCTGACTTCTGAAAGTTGTCCTTTGACCTCTACTATGAGCCATGTTATGCATATGCATACTCTTTCTTTTTATTTATGTTTCTAAAAATAAATAAAAATATTTTTAAAGAATTAAAACAGAATCGTGTGTACAAACTTCAAAAAGAAAAAAAGCTATTGTAATAGGAATTTTTCCTTATTTTTCTCAAGAAGTTCATTATTGGCATATAGAAAAGCTACCAAATTTTATGTTGTTTTTTCTATCTTGCCACTTTGCTAAAAGTTTTTATTCATCAATTTTAAGAGTTTTCTCTTGGAATATTAAGGGTCTTTTAAGCAGAAGTTTAGGTGGTCTGCAAATAGAGAAAATTTGACTTCTTTCTTTTCTGTTTGTATCCTTTTTTTCTTTCTCTTATATTATTGCTCTATGGCTTTGAGCACTGTATCCCTGACTTATTCTTGAAATTTAGTGAAAATGCTTTCAGCTTTTCTCCATTTAGCATAATGTTGGTTATAAGTTTGCTACACATAGCTTTTATTCTATTGAGATATGTTCTTCTATTCTTATTTT
>JALPQD010000021.1:9716998-9751998 GCA_023101885.1 Typhlomys cinereus
GTATGAGCTCTCTTGTTAAGCAGGACAAGGAACTGTAACCAAACAATTATAAGACAGAATAAAACTTTTGTTTTCTTAAGCCCTTCGGTTATGAACTTATTGGTAACAATACAGGCAAACTGAACACTTGGTCTCACCCCAGACCTTCTGAATTGGCAACTCTGGGAAGAGGACTAGGTTACCATCAGAATCCAGATGGTTCTTGTATCAGTGAGGGTCAAGAACCATCACTCCATCAGTGTAGTGTGAGAGCAGGTCCTTTGAATGGAATAGCACAGGGGAGCAACCACGGGTTTTAACTTTAGTTTCTTGTGCTAAAGTCTGGACAGACCATTGAGAATTATCATGGATAGTCCCAGTTATCAACTTTATACTAGGTCAAAAGGCCTTTGGACACACATATAAAAGATTGTCTTGATTGCTTTAGCTGAGGTGGAAAGATCTTCCCAATTGTGGGTGGCACCAGAACCAGGCAGGAGATCCAGAACAATACACAAATGAAAAAAGCTAATCACTAAGGAGTGTGTTCCTATTATTCCCTGTCTGTTTTGTGTTTCAAGTTCCTGCTGCTGTGACTGTGAGCTGGAAATGTGAGTCACATAAACCTTCTCCCCCTTAAATTGTTTCTGTCAGGGCATTTATCACAGCAACAAGGGCCACTGTTCTTTTTAAAGTACCTTTGGTTTGAGGGGAACACAAGCCCTTGATCTAAGTTAATGATGTCTGTCAGTAATTATTCGACTGATCATAAGGTTGGCAGCCAGCCTTCCAGAGAGACATGTGAACATGGGCAAGAGGGTACATTGGACACAAACAAGCAGATATTGTGAGTCCCCTTACTTCTTGAACTATAGCAAGATTGTTCATCTAGATAGAAGGATCTCAGTGCTCGAGGCATGAAGTCTCTGCTTCCTGTCTTTGCTTCCAGGCACTTCCTCAGTCTCTGGGTCCTTCGTGTTTAGTACATGCCCACGTCTACATTTAAAATTTTTTCTTTCATGTATGTATATAGGGGGTATATACATGTGAGTGTGTTTGCATATGTGTGGGTAAACATATGCATATGAGTGTATGTACATGTAGCAGTTACTCTTCTCTGTTGCTGTGAGATACCACTCAAAGTCAAGCAACTTAAAGGAGAAAGGGAAATTTATTCAGCTTACTGTTTGTCATGGTTAGGCATAAGTGTCAACTTGATAGTTGAGGGTTTGAGCTCTGGGTACATTTGTAGAGAATTAGTGGTGAGTTAAGCCCAGAGCAAACCTGCTGGAGATTGTCTATCTCAGGGGGAAGGTCCAGCCTATGGTGGGTGGGATTAGGCCCTGGAAGAAATCATGAAGAGCTAGTTGAGAGAGTTGGCATCCTTCTGTACACTTGGCCAGATATGCTGATCTGCAAGTAAGGATTGTCCATCTCTCAGCTGTTGTGTAGAGATGGTGTGGCCACTTTCCTTAGCCCTGGTGTTGGTGCATGCTCTCTTGTCAAGCTGGACTGAGAACTGTAACCAGTAATCATAAAAGAAAATAAATCCCTTGTTGCCTTAAGCTGTTTGATGGTCATTTATCAGGAACCATGCAGGCTAACTGCAACACTGTTTTAGAGGGGAGATAGAGTCTTTTATGGCAGAAAAGGCATGGCTGGCTGGCAGAAGCTAGAGGCGGCCTAAGTCACTACAAACATGAAGAAGGCTGAGGGCTGCTGCAAGCTCAAGAGCAGACTCATAACTCAAACAAGGTGGGGCTAAACACCCTCAAGGTCCACCCCTGTGACTGCCTTCCTCCAGCAAGTCTTCACCTCCTAAAGGTGCTATGACCTTCCCGAACTAAAGATTCAAACACATGAGTCTGGGGGGGACAACTCACAGTTCAAACCATGACATGTGTGCCTGTGGAGGCCCAAGGGTGATATTAGGAATCATCTAATTAAGCCCAAAGCATAGTCAGTTTGCTATTCAGTTAGTCATTAGTCAGTTTGCTTTGGGGATTCCTAGGCCTTCCAGGGCTGGAATGACAGGAGGGCCACCACACCTGCCAGCGTGGGATCTGGGGATCCAAACTCTCGTTCTTTGGCTTGGAAGGCAAGGACTTCAACCACTGAGCCATCTCCCTAGCCCCTTCCCCCTGTATCTAGCCCCTATAAGACCGTGACAAGAGCCTTATAGCAAGCTGTTCATTCACACAGAAATGCTGGTCTCATTACCTCAATACATTTCATGAGTTTTAACTTCTAGAAACAACTGGAAAAATGTGTTTGACAAGCCTGACCAGGAAAAGGAATTCTTCTTGCCTTTCTTCTATGACTGAGATGAATAATTGCCAAGGAAAAGGTTCCAGCTGAGTTGTTACAGCCGCCAACTGCCTGCTCTGGCCTCTTCCACCAGCTACCACTGCCGCGCTCCGCGATGGCTGCTCTTCTGGGATAAGCCTGGGAATGGGGCTTCCTCGGGAAATGTCCCTATTCATCATGGTTTCCTTGTGTCGTTATAAAACTCAGAGACCTCAAATCAGAGCAATTTGAACAAGGTAGAGATTAGCATTACTCAAAAAATACTAAGGGGGGATCACTGCCTGCATGAACCTTTTTTAATATTAAAACAAACAAACAAACAAACAAACCTCACAGTGGTTGTTCATTCATGTCTTTCCATTTGTCAGGAACCTTCAGGCCAGTACTCTGTTACCTGAAAAAAAGTGAAGTTGTATTTGGGGAGATGGCTCAGTGGCTAAAGCCGCATCTGAGTCTCCAGATCCCTTGTAAAATGTGGGGTGGCCTTGGCGGCCGGCCTGTAATTCTAGCCCTGGAAGGCAGAGCCTGGGAATCCCTAGAGGAAGCTGACTAGTCAGACTAGCTTTAGTAGCAAGTTTTGGGTTTAATTAGAGACTCAGTCTCAAAAACAATAAAGTATAAGCACAGTCTAGGAAGATTCCCAATATCACCCTTAGATCTCCACACCCCACCACATGCGTGTACAAGTGTATGACCTCTCACACATGTGTGCACACACAAACAAGCATCATACATGTAGTATGCACCCCATGCACACATGCTGATGAAAGAAAAAGAAAGGTCCAAGTGGAAGCACTGTCTTCGCCACTTTGAACTTGAGCCTGTAGCCTCCTGGAACGAGCCGACAGTTGTTAGTGATGTCCCACTACCCTGAATGGACTCACGTCTGTTAGCACGCACCTGCGCAGGATTGCAGGAATTCTCCACTCCCTGACATGCTGCTTTAGCCCAGCTCACGTTAATGATTTCATGAGGCTATTTCCAGAGCTCTAGGTCATGGCAACCTGATTGCAGAGCTGCAAGTTAAAGCATCTCTTGTATCCTGAGCAGAGTGTACAGAACAGGTTTCCTGCCAGAACTATCTGTCATTTAATAGAACGAGGCAGGGTATTGTGGCATATGTCAGCAACCAAAGACAAAAGGATGAAGGAGTTTTGGGGCCAGTCTAGTACTGAGACCCTGTCTAAGGAGGAGAGATGGGAGAGGAAAGAGGTAGAAAGGGAGAGAAGGAGAGGAGTGTTGTGTAGTGAAGAGAGGAAGAAGGGTGTTGGAGGGGGACAGAGAGGAAAGAAAAGAGGGAAGAAGAGGAAGTCACGTGAAGGAGAGGGAGAAAAGGAAGGAGAGAGAGAGCAGGGAAGAGGAGGAGGAAGAGGAATAAGAGGACAGGGAATGTGTAACAGGAGAAAGGGAGGAAAAGTAATAGAGAGAAGAGAAGAAGAGATCAGAAACGGAAAGAATTGGGTACAGGAAAGAAAAGGAGGAGAGAGATAAAAGAACTCCAGAGTTCATGGAATTCACTCTCTGTGGCGATGACTCCCTCTTGGTTTTCCTTCTTGCTCTCAGAGGAGAAATGTCCCTCTTCACAACTAGAAAGGGCGCTTGGAGTATCTCATGAGTCCTCAAGGTGCAGTCATTCTACAGGCCAGCAGAGCGCCTGCCTCAGCCAACAACTGGATCCCTGTCCACTGGGCTTTGCTCTGGCGCCAGCATCCACCCTGCACTGATGCATGGACATATGTTTATCATAACTAGAGGCTGATTAAGAGGCACTAGCACAAGGGGCCACCCAATGCCTAGCATAGCTCATCTGTCCCTAAAGAAGGTAGTAGAGGCCTCTAACTCCACAGGTGTTGGGAATATTCTGGAAAGCCTTCATGTCGTCCATTCGTGTTTTGGATGGAGAACAGTATTTCCTGCAGGTGCACAGAGAACAGGGAGCAGAGGGGTGCTGGGCAGAAGCAAGAGACCCAGAGATGAGAACCCAGATTCAAAACTGGGGAAAGGAAGGAAGGAAGACAAGAACAGTTGGGAGGCAAAGGGGAGGGAGCAGAGAGGATAGAAAGGAAATCATTTTTTATGCCTTTTAAATTTTTTTGAAGATTTCACGTATAAACAGAATGAGTGTAAGTCCTTGTCCCCACCCCTCCTTTCCCATCCACACATCCCACCCCCCCCTCCATTTACCATGTCCCTCTCACGTCCTGTTCCTCTGCGAGTGTGGACCACAGGCCTCTTTTGAGGACCCTGAACTGGCAGGAGTCTTGGCATCCGTGGTAGTGCAAGCCCTCCAGCGGACAGACCTATCGGTGGGCATACTCCTCTTTCCTTGCCCAGCACCTGCCACAATGATTCTTAATCTGGTTGTTTTCTCCTGATCTCCTCCCTTGTCCATGGAGTGGGGGGGGGGTGGGGAATGTTGATTTGTTGAAAATCTGGTGGAAGAAGCTCTCATTGTAGTGAGTCCTGGACGCAGCAGTCCCATTGGTGGCTGGAGTGTCATGACAGGCAGTCCAGCTCCCACCTTTAGATTCTTGCAGTCTTAATACCCCCTCTCCTGCTAGGTTCCATGACTGTAGAAAGGTTAGAATGCTGCAGATCTAGAGCCAAATTATCTTGGGTGTTTTTAGGCCCCTGTGATAGTTTGCATGTGAGTTGTCCCCCACAGCTTATGGATTTGCATCCTTGGCTGCTGCTGCTGTTTGGAAAGGTCATGGAAACTTTAGGAAGTGGAGCCTTGCTGAAGGAAGGCACGCCAGGAGGGGTCGGGGGAAGAGCCTTAAGGTTAGATAGCCCTGTCCTGCTTCTGGTAGCAGTCTACTCTAGCAGATCGCCTCTTGCTTCCATCTGCCTTCATGACGTCTGCACTCACCTGAGTTGCCTCAACTTTTGCCACCCATCATGTGTTCTGCAAGAGGATTCCTGCCTTAATAGACCATGTCTCCCCTCTGGAACTGTAAGCCAAAGGAATCGCTCTTTCTATCCTCTCAAGTACTCTCACAGCACAGAAAGATCAACTGCAACACCCTCCTATATTCATTGCTCATCTCTGTGTGTCCTAACTTCCTTGTGACTACTAGGTGAATCCTTTTGGAATGTAGGAACAGATCCCCAGCTTCCATTAAGCACCCAAACCAAGAATGTCATCAGATGCTTTGAGACCAACAGCGGAGATTTTCCCTGCTTTGCTGTAGCTCTTCTGCCCGAGGTTCCACCTATGTATTTGGAAAGTGTGCTGACTTGTGACTTTCTTTTGCTTCATATAAAAACTTTATGAAACTATTGCCATGTTGGAACATGGAATTTGAGGGAACCTGAATCCATGTTCCCAGATCCTGCATTCATATTTGACTCCATAATAAACTATCTCTCGCTTTTTGGTAATAGCTGGGTTTTTTTTCATTGATAGTGCACATGTGCACGCAGGTGCATATACATAGGTGTGCATGTGTGGAGGCCATCTGCATCTTCCCCAATCCCTTCTCTGTCTTACGTTTGAAACAGGCATTCTTACTGAACTTGGAGCTCACTGATTGGCTAGACCGGCTGGTCAGTGAGTTCTAGAGATACACCTTTCTGTGGTGTTGCAGGTCTACTACTACTGCTTCCAGTTCTTTTCATGGATGCTGGATATGCAAACTTGGGTCCTCAGGCTCGTGTGGCAAGGACTTTACCAACCAAGTCACCTCTCCAGCTCGAAACTCTAAAGACCGGAACTGGCCCCTTGATCTCCTGGAATTCATTTGCCCAGAGTCATCTGAGAATGTTAAGGCATGATTTGTGGGTGAGAGAGAGAGGTATTCACAGGAGCCCAGATGGATATCAGATATCCCAACCAGAAACCTTTTCCTGAGCTGTTGAAAAATGAACCTCACTTCTCAGAAGTTTGCTTTTCCTTTTCGGAAACCTTCTGATTTCTTGGTGGCAGCTGGGTTTGCTCTCAGAGTCCCTGAGTTGCTCTTGGAAAAAACAGAGACAACCTGTTTTAACAGCTCAGTGAGGAGAGGGAAAGCCAGACATGTCATGGGACAGCCTGGCTCTAGCACTTGTGGGGGCACCATCAGGGTTCTGTCAAAGATGGCAGAATACCTGGTGTTGCAGTCAGCCTGCATAGTTGCTGATAAATGACCATCAAACAGCTTAAGGGAACAAGGGTTTATTTCCTCTTATGATTACTGGTTACAGTTCTCAGTCCAGCTTGACGGGAGAGCTCACACCAACACCAGGGCTAAGGGAACTGGCCACACTATCTCTACACAACAGCTGAGAGATGGACAATCCTTACTTGCCAGACCAGCATGTCTGGCCAAGTGTACAGAAGGATGCCAACTCTCTCAACCAGCTATCTGTGATTTATTCCAGGGCCTAATCCCACCCACCATGGGCTGGGCCCTCCCCATCAGCTAGACAAATCTCCTTCAGGTTCACTCTGGGCCTAACTTAACCACTAATTCTCCACAAATGTGCCCAGAGCTCAAACCCTCAACTGTTAAATTGACACCTGTGCCTAACCATGACACCTGGGCAGAGTGGACTATCCAGAAAGAATCTCCACTTTGTTTTTGTAGAGCTGCAGGTGGAGCCCAGGGCCTGCTGCGCGCTTCTGTGATGCTGAGTCTCAGGGTCAACTCGCTGACATCTGGCATCGCCTCTGAGAGGAACCTTGGGACATCCCTGTGGGAGACCATCCTGATCAGATTAATCCAGGTGGGAAGATCCACCTGCCGGGGATGGCAGAAGGGAGAAAGCAACCCAGCATTAGCAAGCATTCATCAGCGGCTCTCTGTTGCCTGACTGTGGATGCCATGTGATCAGCTGTTTCAAGTTCCTGTTGCTTTGATTCCCAGCCATGATATTGAACTGTGAGCTGAAATAAACTCTTTCTCCCTTAATTTGTTTCTATTGGGGTATTTAATCCCAATGGTAGAAGCGAAACTAAGACCCTGGCCGAGCACTCCACCACTGAGCTACAGCCCTGGCCTCATCCAGTAACTTGACTGCACAGCTCTTAAGAACATCAGCTCCCAGGCAAGCATTGTTCCACAATGCTTATAGGCACCTAGCATGCGACGGTCAGCATGTGCCGTGTTGAAGAATTTATTAATGTCCTTAGAATTCATTTTCTGGACAAAACTTGATATTAGTAGCTGAGTCCCAAACCCGACCACTCTGCAAAGATCTTCTTGATTTATATGCTCAGATTTTGCTGAGAAAATATTTCTTTTTGTGACCTTTAAACCAATGCACAGTCTTCATCCATTGTGTAAAGAATTTGATTTGTTCCAAATGAACAGGACAGCTCAGATTGCCGAGATTGTAACTTCAACTTTCATGCTTGCTTTCTGGGACAGGAAAGAGTCAAGAAGCAGGAGACCCCCCAAGGGTGGCAGACTTTAGATGGGAGAAGAGAACAGGGCCTGGGTCCCAGCCCCCTGAGCTTTGGGTGAGTCTGCATGAGTCATATCCAAAGGACACAGCTGCCTGCCACTCGCAGCCCAGGTTACTGCAGACTTATAGTCATGAACCACAGCCTTCCCATCTGTTCCACCCTCTAGTTACAAATGCAAAAAAAAAAAAAAAAAAAAAAAAGAGGCTAATTTGCAATGGCACCATAAAACACAGAGTGGAAGTGATTTAAAAGCTGCTCTAAGTTATGCTGGTCATGTTTTACACACTCCAGTCAGGGAAAAATGGTTCTCTCCCTAGGCCGAGAGAGCTCCCTGCTCTTGGTGCCTCAGCAGACCCTAGTTGGAGAGAATTCCTAAGAATTTGCAAAGGTGGAGGAGCTCCGGGGGGGGGGGGGGATGCAGCCTACTTTCTTCTGTTGACTTACTCCTCCACTTCTAGTCCCCAGCATGGTTTCTAGGTTACTTGAACCCCTTGGAAAAACACACGACACAGACACAGTACTGTGAGGCTAAAGATGACCACATCTTTTTGAATAGGTTCTGAAATTAATTTTATTGTTAAATTTATTTTATCATCAAATTAATTTTCTTATTAATTTATTTTACTTTGAAGTTCATTTTATTATCAGATTTTTGTTAAATTCATTTTAACATAAAATTAGACATATGAATGGGACATCATGTGATGTTAAATCTAGTTTGATATGTTTCTTTTAAAAAATATTTGTTAATGATGCTGGAGAGATGGCTCAGGGATGAAACCCTTTGCCTCACAAGCAAAGGAATCTGAGTTCATCCCCAGATCCCATGTAAAAACACCAGACGGAAATGGTAGCACCCTGTACTTCCAGTCCTGAAAGGCACAACCTGGGAAACCCAAAGAATAGGGAAGTAGAGCGACCCAGGATGATTCCCAAAGTCACCCTTGTACCTCCTACTTACAGTGCCTTGTTCTAAACTCTCCCCCCACATGCAAATTCTTTATTTGAGAAACACAGAGAGACAGGAAGAAAGAGAGAGAGAGAGAGGATATATACATGCTGTGGCTCATGGTTGGTCAGAGAACACCATTTAAAGCTTGGTCTCTCTGTCATGTGGACTCTTGGTACTGAACTCATCAGTTAAGGGCTAACAGGCATGTTAACTGATATGGTATCCCAGTGACCAGAACTGGATACATTTCTGTCTTCCAGTACTCTGTGATTAAGACACATGATGTGTCTTCATGTCTCTGTGATTAAAAACAAAACAAAACCACCACCACCAACAATGAAACCCAACTTTCTCAATCCTTGGTCCTAACTTTTTGAAGTGTAACGTTTGTAGTTGCAAATCACAAGAGTCAGAAACCATGATGTTACAGGTAACAATCTTTATTCTCAAAGGGATACAGAAGAATGTACAGGCCTTGCAAGGGCTCCAGTTTATTACCATTACCCTTTTTGTCCAGTCATATTTCAGCATGATGGGCCACCTCTCCGTCAAACATAAGAAACGCACAATCACTTTGTTGGGCTTTATTTCCTGATGGTGCTTCTCGTATTACAAAGAGCAAATTAATAAATCTGTTTCTGTCACTAGTCTCTGCTTTCGAAGGGTCCTTGGCCATGATCCTAAGATGTGAGAGGTAAAACCTATTCTTATCTGAAAGGGTTTAGCACAAACTTTTGTGTACTGAAGCCTGCCGGGCCACAGTTTTGAACTTCCTTCACTTCTTCTCCACCCCCTCCCTGCCCCTCGGGTTATATAGTATCTCAGAACTCCCCTGTGGCCATAGTGTCAAGGGACAGAGCAAAAGCGAAAAGATCTAGCCTCCCCTTACGGCCCGTCCAGTAGGGGTTCTGCCAGACAGAGTGGGCACTGTCTTCTGGGCACCTCTTCTCTCAACTCAGCACGCATAGCACCCGCTCCGCCGCCATGGTGGTTGTCGTATCACCTGGCTCCCGACGTGGTGAAACGTGGTCAACCAGCGAGTGCAGGTAGACAGTCTGCTCTCCAGTTCAAGCTTCACTGACTTTTGAGCAGTTGAAGCCCAGAGAAGCAGCTGGCTGGCTGGATTCATGCCGGGCCCCTGCCACGCTAAAACGAGAACCTAGCCTTACATCTGGCCACGTTGTCTCTAAATCAGAAGGTAATAAACAGGCTTTTGGAGCTGTGGGTTGAAGTTTTCTTCGTGTGTGTGTGTGTGTGTGTGTGTGTGTGTGTGTGTGTGTATTTTGCATGTGAGCAGACACAAATGTGTATGTGGTTATATGTATAAGATAGAACTTAAGTGTGTGTGTGTGTGTGTGTGCCTGTGGAGGCCCAAGAATGACATTGGAAATCCTCCTAAATTGTTCTATCTCCTTATTGCTTTGTTTTGGGGGTTTCCCAAGCTCTGCCTTTCAAGGCTGGAAGTACAGGCTGCTGCCATATCCATCTGGCATTTTCAAGTGGGATCTTGGGATCCAAACTCAGGCCTTTTTGCTTGTGAGGCAAAGACTTTAACCACTGAGCCATCTCCCCAGCCCTGTGGGTTGGGTCTTTAATACTCTCCACCCCAAACCTCAAGAGTTGATGTCTTGGTCCCCATCTGCTGGCTTCTTGAGAAGCTGTAAAAACCTTGATTGAGGCTGAGTAGAAGACAGTTATTAAGGCCATACTGCCCCATGGGATATTGGGACCATGGCCCAGTCCTCTCTCACTCTCTGTTCCCAGCTACCATGAGGTGAGCAGCTTTGCTCCTCCACATGTTCCCATGATGTTCTGAGCAATGCAGCCAGGTGATTGTTGGCTGACGCTCCTGAAACCTTTAACTGAAGCACACATCTCACTCCCGTTACATAGTTCATCCCCGTGCTTTGTCACAGTACAGAAGCTGACACCCTTGGCATCCATGAACATGCCAGTTCCTAGGAGTGTGGTGTGGTGGCCACAGGCTCCATGGCAGGATGCAACCCCCCCCAAAAGGTAGTATCCTTGTTCTTGAGATGTTAGGTGGCCCTGATTCATGCCTCCCTCGGATATAGAAAGACAGCTTCCCCAAGAATGCTGGAATGGACTATGGAATCCACATTATAGGAAGTGATCAGGTTTGGGCAAGTCATTTGCTTCCTTGGGTCTTGGGTTTCCCCTAATACAATAAGAAGATTGAAGAAGATGAGTTCTAGAAATTCTATGAACTCTGCGGGTCAGTGAGATGGCTCAGTGGGTAAAGGAGTTTTATTTCAACCCCAATGATCGAGTTTGATCCCCAGAACCCACGTGATGAAAGAAGAGAATTGACTCCAAGTAGTCCTCAGATCTCCACACATGTGCTGTGACATCTGTCTGGCCTCTATCTCCCCAAATAAATTAATTCTTAAAAAATAAAAAAAAATATTTGAACTCCAAAGCTCTATTTGTTGGGCTGGTGGTATGCTTTAGTGGTACTGAGCTTGCATAAGACTGTGGGTCCCATACCCAGCACTGCCCAGCACTGCACAAGTAAAATTCCATTGTTATGATATTGTTGACTGTAATGAGAGAACAGGCAGTGCTTGATTAACTTTATATATGTTTTATGAATTCCTCTGGGCCTGTAGCTTAGAAAATTTTATATTTGAAACATTCATTTGTTCAAGGGCTCCATAGCTTGATCTGGTATATGCAATTAGAAAGAAATATATGAAAGCTCATTCCAAAAGAGTGGAAAAAATAATTCAATGGACAATTCAGACAGAGGAGCTCAAGATAAGCCTTAAGCAGATTATCTGCAGGGGGAGAATAATCTATTTTTCTAGGCTAGCATAATCCTTTTCCAGTGATATTTTTAATGTAATTATCAGATGATGAGTTTATTCATAGTTGTTTGACAAGTAAATTGAATTATGGATAAGGAGAAGGCAGGTAGAGGGGAGGCAAGTGCCCTTCAGTTAATGAGGCATGGTGTCTTGTAGAGGACTTGCAGGGGAGTTTGCTCAGAAACCTTGGGTCATATAAACAGGGCAAGACCATAAGTGAGTCAACCAAACACCTTGACTATACCCAGCTTTGTATAAAATAGTGGCCATTTCCTAATGCTGAAGTACAGGTAAGTTCTAGAACATTCTTCCATTGCTTGCTGATCTGCTATGTTGCATAAGAAAGGAAATGAAAACCCCTGTGTCCTGCTGCTTGTGTGCAATGTTCACTCAGTGAGTAGGCCCATTACATAACCTGCACCACACACTTCCATACACACACCTCCTTTCTACTGCTCAGCTCTGTGTACACTTAACAGCCTTTGTTCTGATGTTGAATGATACCATCTCCAGAGCCATTCAGACAACAAGGCTTGCTAGGTCCAAATCGACTGTCTGAATTCAAGATTTGAAAGTTCATACCAGTTGGTATAGATTTTGAAAAAAAAAAAAACTATTCGTATTGTACGTTCTAAATCTGGAATGGTGGAATTTCCAGCATTTTTGAACCAATGTGAATACATATACGCAACAGAGGATGAACATTGAGCTACAGGATGTGGTATTTACCTCATCATGACTTTAATTTTAATTTTACTTTATTTTGGCCTCAATTTTGATTTGATATTTTCTCCTTGTATACTGATGCATCCATTTTAAAATAAAGATGGTTATCCTGTGCTGTCGTATGTTCAAAATATTTAATTTGCTTTTGAATTTGTAGGAAATGGCTACAATATTTGGCACTAAAAATAAGTCTCTGAACCTTTTAAAATATTGAAACTGGGGCTGGAGAGAAGGCTCAGGTGTTAAGACTCTATCTCGAAAGCAGAAGGTTTGAGTTCCTATCTCAGGTCCAATGTAAAAATGCCAGGTGAAAATGGCCACTTCCAGCCCTAGTGGGCAGAGCTTGGGAAATCCCAGAGTGCAGCAAGGAATTAGAAGCAATCCAGGATGATTCCTGAAGTTGCCCTTGCCCCTCCACAGGGATGTACAGTGCCCTCTGACACGCACACACACACACACACACACACACACACACACACACACACACAATAAATAAAGATATTTAAAATGTTGAAACTGAACTATTGATAGCAATGAACATTTTAAAACTGAACTAAGGGAACTTTTAATCTTGGACTATGAGAACTTTTAAAATTGAACTGAATATATTCAATCCATGAGATGAATGTAACAGTATGGGGACAAGGGTTGAAAGGTAATGTGTCTGTATGTAAAGGTAATGTGACAAGGGGTGAAGTAGGCTAGTTAGAAAAATGAAATTAAGAAATCTCTGACATAGACCTGAGATGACAATCTCTACCTTTGGTTGATGAAAACAGGCATCTGGTTGTATATTCCAAAGTATGTCAAATCACATACACACATGTGCAATAAATGGCTATTAAGGGAGCTAAAAATGACTCAAGTTAATTCGTCTTTGGACTTAAAACATGCCACTTCATTGAAGTTCTAACCCCTACTTTCCAGTACAGTACAGCTACTTTCCAGAAACTTATATTCATACCATTATAGTGTTACTGAACCATCAATTTTTTAACCATCAATTTGAATTCCTCCTAAGTTAATAAGGGTGGGTGACTGAACCAGAGACACAGATCTAGCAAGGCTCCAGTACCATTTGTATTAAGCCTAGTGTGAAAACACATGGACGTCTCTCTGTCTTGGGTGTTTCTTTTCCTTATCAGCCATGCCATGTTATAGAAAACTTAGGCTTTATTAACTTATGTGCTTTTGTCTTATTAATCTGTCCTTCCTACAAGAAACCTCAGATACAAGTCTTAGCAATGGAAAAGAAAAACATCTCTGTCTCCCAGACCTCATTGTCTTGCATTCAGGAACAAAACTTCAGGATCTTAGTAAAAGGGTTTTCTTAAGCAGTAAATGACACAAAAAGCAAAAACAAAACAAAAAGAGGTTTGTTTTTGATGCAAAAATCCCATCATAAAAATCCCCGAGAGCAAATTTTCTGGTTAATATAGCATGATTAATTCAGTATGGCTGGATTTTCAAAAATTACTTTTAAAATAGATGGTATCCCAGTTGTTCCCCTTGAAACCACCTTCATTTCCTGTTCCTCTATCAGGCAGGGAAACTCTTAGAAGTCTGGAACACTTCAGTGAGCTCCAGGAGCTTTCTGGGTAATTAGCATGCAAATGTGCATTTGAATGTGTGATCCTAGACAAGCTTCAACTAACCTACTGAGAAATTGATTCTCGTAGAAGACATTGAGAAGGTGCATTTTTTATTTAGACATGCTGTGTGATTATGAACACAAAGTAAATTCTATCTTGACAGCAACTGATAAGGAGGCACATATGAAATGAGATGTGCAAAAATATCTGGGCCCTTGGCAGGCCTACAGAGTGTGGCTGAAAGATGAGGGTGCCTTAAAGGAATATTAATATTGAGCAATTCTCTTTCATGTGCCTAAAATATCATTGATAAATTTCTAAGCACAGTTCTTTAATCTTTTATTTTTCTTGTCCATTGTCTTGTGTGTGTGTGTGTGTGTGTGTGTGTGTGTGTGTGTGTGTTGTGTGATGCATGTATGTGTGGGTATGTGTGCATTATGTGCACATGCATATGGAGCCCTGAGGCTGACATTGGTAATCATCTTCAATCCTTCTTCTACATTTTTGTTTTTGAGACAGAGTCTTTAATCACACTAGAGCTCACTGATAAACCTAGTGTGCCTAGGCAGCTTACTCTAAGGATTCCTATTTTCTGTCTTCCCAGGCTAGAATTACAGCAGTCGCCACATCCATCCAGGATTTGTTTTTAATGTGGGATCTGGGAAACTGAACTCCAGTCCTTTTGCTGGTAACAGTAATCTCTATCCCAAGTCTTCTTCTACTGTCCTACTGAAGAGTGGTCAGTGATGGCTTTCTTGGGTGATGAGGGGGACTAGATGTGAATGGGAAGCAGGAGCCAGAGGGCACAGAGGCTGCTGCCACCATAGAGACGTCTCACCCCAGGATATCAGCTGACCACTTGGCCCTTTCCCAGGCAGGCTGGGACAACATGGCTGGTCACAAAGACTACTAACTGCCCTAGGTTTCATCACAGTAGCATTTGCACAGTGGAGTCTTGAAGAACTGGCAGTTTCCATCATGCATATGATGGCACATTACATTCATACAAGGACAACAAACAAACAAATAGCACATGGCTGGAAAAACCTTACCTGCTCTTGAATTTCCCAACTGAACTCATACATATTCCTGTCCCTATTATGGTCTATCAGCTACAGAAGAGAGGCTCTTCAGCCATCATGATCATCCCTTAAAATTCAGAGATCAAAGTCTCAGAAGGGAAAATAGAGGCAGGATAGAAAGACGGGGGTGGGGGGGTGGGGGGATTCAGGGAACATAGGAAGGGAAATGAGTCCCTCACCTTGGAGTTAACTTAAGGCATCTTGTCAGGCCAGAGTGATGAATTCCAGCATAATAAACAGGATTTCCCGGGAAGATTGTCTGCCTAGAGCTGCTATTTCTTTTATATGGGAATATTTCAAGTAAGAGTGCTATTAATAAAATAGCAGTGACCCATGCTTGAGGTCTGAGCCTATGTGGCCTTACCCAGCTCTCAGATAAAAATCTACATTTTTCAGAGAACCTCGCTGGACAAAAGAAGATTCTCAGTGAGAGAAAGACGACGAGATAAAGTGGGGGTAATATGGAGAGAAAATGACAAAAACAGAAACAACAACAAGTGCTCAAAGCTTATAAGGAAACCGATGTTGGCAATTAGCTAATTATCTCTAGCCAGAGGGGCTTGGTGACTCTTACCTGCTTTTCATATTTGCATATATCCTAAAGCTCTCTACAAAGGGTGGCTGTAGTTTAGAATCCTAAAGCATCCACCAGTTTGAAACTTGCTGTCCTGGAGGAGGGTAAAAGGTTTCTGGTTGGTGGCAAGTGTACAGCCATATTGTATAGGACACATCCGCACCACGCTGTCAGTGCGGGAAGTGGGGGGCAGCTTCACCGGAGCATTCTCTCTCTCTCTTTCTCGCTCTCTCTTTCATTTGTATTAATAAAATGAGGCTTAAAACATTTTCTGGAGAGACAACTGAATAACTGGAATCAGGCAGCTAGAAAACGAGTCAGCAAATGAATGACTTGGAGATACCGACATGCACACTTTGCTGGATTCTTCAGAGGAGCAGGAATAGCAACACGTTTGAATTCAACAGGGAAGATAGACATTGACTGCAAGCGTTCACAGAAACAAACCTGTAAATAAAGAAATTGGACTCTCACTCGATCTGTGTGCCAAGGAGCAAGAGCTGGGAGAGAAGCCTGCTCAGCTGTTCTCATCAGTGTGATTAGAAGTCCATGATTCCACCTTTCACAGCTGGCCCTGCAAATTGGAAATGGGGCTTTCTCAAGATAGTCACAGTCTGATGTTGGTAGGCTTTGGGGGCTCTGCTGCTGGGTTATGGTATAGTTTGGACCTCAAGAGTCCAAACTGTGTGTTTGTGTGTGTTTGTGTGTGTGTGTGTGTGTGTGTGTGTGTGTGAGAGAGAGAGAGAGAGATAAAGAGTGCATGTGAATGTGTGTGTGAATGAATGAAGACGTGTGTGTGTGAATGAATGAAGACGTGTGTGTGTGTATGAGTGTGAAGATGTGCATATCTGCAAATGTATGCAAGTGAGTGTATGAATGAATGTGCATGCATGTGAATAAATCTGTGCACGAATGTGTGAAGGTGGGTATGTCAGTGAGTATATGTATGAGTGAATGTGTGCATACATTTGCGTATGTATGTATGTGCATGTGAGTGTGAATGTGCACATGAGTGTGTGAATTCACACGTGAATGTGTGAATACATATGTGAGTGTGAGAATGTGAGTTAGTGTATGTGAGCATGTAAGTTTGTGATTAAGTGTATGAATGTGTGTGTGACATGTTGGAATTAGTATATATGAGTTATGAGTATGTGAATGCATGCGCAAGAGTCAGAGTAAATGAGTTGCATATGAATGTGTGAGCATATGAGTATGTGTGTATAAATGTGTGTAAGCATGAGTGCATCTATGTATGTGTATCCGTGCTCAAGGGTTGGTACAGCCTTGTGGTACCATGAAGTCTGGGAAATCATAGGCACCGAACCCTAGTGGAAGAAAAGTCAGGTCTCAGGAACCCTGAATCTGTCTACTGAAGATGACACACATCGGCGATCATGCCAAAGTGACCTAGTAGATGCCGTGTGAATGAATGTGAGATGCCCACATAGGGTCAGCATGGACTTGGTAGTGCTGTTAGGGAGGACTGTGGAACCCACAGGAGGTGGAGCTTCCCTGGAGGAAGTGGGTCACTGGCAACAGGTCTGTGGGCTTCATGGCCTAGCCCAATCCTGTCTGTTCTCTGCAGTCACAATGCAGTATCTCACGGGGTTGTTGTGTGTCTTTCCCATGATAGACACATATCCAACTTAAACTCTCTATACGCAAGCAAACCCTTTCCTTATGGTTTTGTCAGGAACTTCGTCACAACAAAGAAAAAAAAAAACTAATACAGCAAGGTTCTTTGCTGAAACTGAATTTGACCAGAAAGTGCACAGACAGCTGGAGGAGTAAGAGGAGGAGGGGGAGGGGGAGGGGGACGAGGATGGGGAGGGGGAGGGGAGGAGGGGGAGGAGGACTAAGCCAAGGACAGGACCATTTTCGTCATGATTCAAAAAAGTAGAAAGAAAACCCCAGCTATAGGATTCTTAATATGATAGGATTTTTAATATGATAGGATTTTTAGCTGAAGACAGCTGTTTGCCTTGAAGAAAAGAACACAACACAGCCAATCATGAGGAAGATAAAAATAACTTCTTCAAAAGCCATTCCATGGCTGCTGTCACATGGAAGTGAAGCCTCTCCCCCTCTCCTCCTCTCCCCTCTCCCCCTCTTCCCCTCTCCCCTCTCCCCTCTCCCTCTCTTCCCCTCTTCCCCTCTCCCCCTCTCCTCGTCTCCCTCTCTCCCCTCTCCCCCTCTCCCCGTCTTCCCCTCTTCCCCTCTCCCTCTTTCCCCTCTCCCCCTTTCCCCCTCTCCTCCCCTCTTCCCTCTCCCCTCTCCCCTCTCCCTCTCTCCCTCTTCCCCTCTCCCCCTCTCCTCGTCTCCTTTCTCCCCTCTCCCCTCTCCCCCGTCTCCCCCTCTTCCCCTCTCCTCTTTCCCCTCTCCCCCTCTCCCCTCTCCCCTCTCCCCGTCTCCCTCTCTCCCCGTTCCCTGTTCCCCTCTCCCCTCTCCTCCTCTTCCCTTTCCCTCTCTCACCCTGTTCCCCTCTCCCCCTCTCCCCTCTTCCCTTGTTCCCCTCTCCCCCTCCTCTTCCCTTTCCCCTCTCCCCCCTTTCCCTTTTCCCCCTCTTCCCCCTCCCTTCTCCCCTTTCCCCCCTTCCCCTCTCCCTTTTCCTCCTCTCCCCCTCTCCCTTCTCCTCTCCCCCTCTCTTCCATTCCCAGTTTGTAAGCTGTCCGCTTTGTTAAGTTTTTGTATATCTGGGATGCTAGGGATGGGATTCAGGCCTTGAGAATACAAAGCTGAGCACTGTGCTAAAGACACCTCCTGTCTGTGAACTGTTCTGTGATGTGTGATGAATTCTTAAAATTCTTAGCTGGTTTGATTTGAATTTTGGTCTTGTGTTTCACTGGATAGAGGCACTGTCTTGCTTTATTTCCAACTGCGGGGAGCAGTGTCTCTCTCCTATTACATCCCCCCTGTTAGGACTTGCATGGGAATTGTCCCTCACAGTCTCATGTGTTTGAAGGCTGGGTCTTCAGGTAGGGGGATATTGTGGGAGGCTATGGAACCTTTAGGAGGGTCTAGCTGGAAGAAGTTCAAAAGTGCCTGTGCTTGTTTGTCTCACTCACTGAAATGCTCTCCAGCCCCAGTGATTTTATTTGTGTGTGTGTGTATGTATTTTGCGTGTGGGTGGGAGTATACGTATGTGTGGTTGTGTTCAAGGGGGCATTTGAGTGTATGTGCCCTGGAGGTCCATCCCAAAAGTGATGTGGGAATCACCCTCTTATACTTGCTCTTATACTTGTTGCTTTGCTCTGGGGGATTCCAAGCTCTGCCTTCCAGGCTGGAATTGTAGATCCCTTACATCTCTGCCAGCATTTTTACATGGGAATCCAAATTCAAGTCCTTTTGCTTGTGAGACGAAGGCTTTAACCACCGAGCCATCTAATGACTTTATTTTTGAAAGTCTGATTTGTGGTTTATTTTCAGTGGATCTCATGGGTCCCTTTGTACTGGGTTAACCTCAGAGGAATTTTATGGTAATTTCCTTTATTAATCTAGTCACACCTGATGCTTGGGCGATAGTCCTTGGAAGTAAAGCTTATACTGAATATTAAACTAATTATATATGTCTGGCTTTGAAAATTAAAAGCTTAAACAAAGTTTTTTGTTTTTTTTTTTTGCCAGTGATCCATGTAACACTGAAGAGATTTTCAACTGAAGAATTGTACATTAACCCTGGTCCTGCGAGATGACTCAATGGGTAAAGGTGCCACCAAGCCTGACAACCTGAGCTCCATCCCTACAACCCACATGGAAGGAAGGAAATTTCCTCCAAGCTCCACTTGTGTGCTGTATCACACACAAGCTCCACTTCCTGCCCTGCCACAGGATAAATAACATAAATGTAAAAAAAAATTAAAATGACTAAAAATTAAACCTTAAGTGCACAATGGCAGGAAGGCTGAGAACTGGAGCTAGAGAGTCAGATGTCTCAAAAATAAAACTCACTCAATCTGTACAGAGCCAACTAGTGGAAATCCCATTCCTTGGTTTAAAAAAAAAAAAAAAAACCACGAGGCCTGAAAGGAGCTGAAATCATGAGCTTTCTATGAAAAACATCTAACCCACTGGCATTTTCTAGAGCCCCTCAAGGGATAAGCCTATACCCTGAGACCGTAGAGATTTCTGTTTATACTGCAAGTGTCTCATGAATAGAATTTCTTTCTTTGGTCCACACTCGATATCAGGAGTGTTGATTCTCTGGCTCTCAGGATGGCTATTCAAACACCCACCAAAAAATAGGAACGCTCTCTCCTGTCTCCTCTTCCAACTACTCAGAAGTCCCTTGTCTAGATTTGCATGCAGGTTCCTAGACCCCAATTATAAATAAAGTCTGGCAGCTGGGTGGTGGATTTTTTTAACCATTTTCCCTCTGAGAGGATGGAGGATTTTTCCACCTGTTTCAGTCCGACTTTTCTTGTATTTCCATCTCTGTGTGCTCTTTTTTTCCCCTTTCGTATTTCTCAGCCCCAGGACTGCTTCATAGGTCACCATGCTCAGACATGGCATACTTAGAGAAAACTTTTAGGAGATGACAGGCATGTCACAGGGCAGGGCTATGGAAATGTTTTAGATACGTTTTTATTTCTATGCGCATGTGTTTGTGTGCATGAACACATGTTCATGTGTGTTTGTGTGTGGATGCCAGAGATGACATTGTCTTCCTCAGTTACTGTCCACTTTGTCATTTATTTATTTACTTATTTATTTTTGAGACATAGTCTTTCACCTATGTTGATCCTCCTGTTTCTGCCTCTCTAGTGCAGACTGGCGCTGCATGCTCAACATGTGTGCCAGGGATCCGAACTTAGGTCCTCCTGCTTGTTCAACAAGCACTTCACCCACAGAGCCGCCTCCTGGCCCCAGGAAATATGTTCAGAACTGGTTCATCCCTTTCCCTTTTCACTTTCTCCTCTCCTCTTCCAGATTCTTCTCCTCTGTCTCACCTTTCCTCTCTCTTTTTCTCTCTCCTCTCTCTCTCTCTCATTGAATCCAGGACTTCCTGCATAGAGGGCAAGCAGGGTGCCATGAACCACTAAAACTACTTTTAATTCAGGAAAGTACATAACAGCATGGTCAATGGTAATTTTTTTAAGATGAATCAAAACTTTGAAAGCAATGTATACTCTTAAACTAAGGTAGATCTACAAATAAAGCACTGAAATTCTCGTAGAGTCAGACAAAATGATTGAAGAAGGTTAATCTACTGAATTTAGCCAAGTGTTTCTGACACATTGGGGCGTGAAAGGGGGACAGTGGCCAGGTCACCCCCTCAGGGCCAACAGCAGCTGAATGCCTGCCCTGATGATTCCAAAGAAGGAGCAAGAAGTGACCCGGTGGTTCACTCGTAATAATATTGTGGGAGGCCCCTTCGCAGACCAGAACACCTGCTACGGCCAGGAACGAAGCACACAGCTTGCCCTCCAGGTCTCCTCATTTGTACACACGGACCGGTTCTAAAACTTTTTATTTGAAGGAGTCACAGGCAGGGTAGTCTTCTCAGAAGCCTAACTGGAGAATCCCTTTGTTGGAAGCGCTCCCTGTTGGACCCATCGTTTACAACAATCGGTATAGATCGGCCTCTCTGCTCCGCAGCTTCATCAGGGCCCCCGGGTGGTACATGAGGTCCACGATGTAGATCTCAGGTGGGGGCAAGCGCCCGATCAGGCCCTTCTGAGCCTCGTTCACCAGTTGCACCTCATTCCACGCTCGGCTGTACTCACCACGCACCAGCGAGCAGCCGACCCCGATTTTATCAGCCAGCGCCTGCAGGAGGAACAAGAACGGGGTTCCAAGAGAAAGGGAAGTGCGGGAAGCGGGGAGGGGGGCGAGGGGGTCCCCCTCAGTGCATGCGCAGGGCCAGGCCAGCCTCAGTGCGAGGGCAGGCCCAAGGGGCACCTCAGTGCACATTCCAAGAGCAAATACTCGGTAAATACTTTGAAGTGCTAGCAGGCCAGAGTCAGTTTCTGGTTGTCTGCACATTTCTATCTTAATCAAAGATTAATTGCTATGTAATGACTGCACTATGAAGTTTGGTATGGACCGAGATGCTGAAGGCTGCGTGTCATTTCCAGGACTTTACATTATAGGAAGCTGGCGGCAGCCTAGCCAACAGCCAAGCACAGAACAAAGCAGTGTGGAGATCTATAGCCCTCATAGTCCAGTGGGACTCACACATGCGCACACACAGCCTCTTTCTCTTTCTATATGCACTTGTATACATACATACATACATACATACATACATACATACATACATACATATGCATATATACTTTGATATTTTTCAAAATAGCATTTACAGACTGGTCTCACATACTTAATCAAAGTACTTTAAAATCACTATGTCCCATTTTACAGAGTATGAGGAAGGTGAGGTACTTCCCCAAGGTCACCATGGGTGGTGAGCTAAAAGGTGGGCCATGACAGCTGTCCCCAGAGTTCCAATTCAGGGCCAGCAGCCTTGTGGGCTGCCCAGAGAGTGAGCAGGAGTGAGTGAGCCGGTTTACATCTAAAGTCTATTTGCTTTGGGAAGGAGGAACGTGAAGTTGTAGGGTGCTGCCCCTGATGTGTTCTGTAGTCTGTGGGTCCCAGACATGTGGGGTGGCTGGCAAAGCGGAAGGGAGTAAAGATGAGGAAGAGGGAAAGAAGGGAGTAGATTTTTGAAGCTGTAGATAGCTTACTTAGACTGCATGGGGTTAGGGGGCGGGTAGAGTCCATCAATATCAAAGGGAAGCAGAGGTAAATATACCTTCATGTCTCTTCTGCCTCGGGCAACAGGTCCTCCAATAGATCTTTCTCACTGCCCAGTCACCTTTCAACTGGTCTTTCTGTCTCCAGTTTCGCTTTTGCTGGAATTCATTCCCCATCCTGCCTCTTGAATGGTCTGTCAAAATCATACCCCACTCCCTGCCATTGACAAATTCTAACAGTTACTCAAATCTTAGGATAAAGGGAAGACTCATACGGGTGCTTTGTGATCTGACTTTTAGCCTCACCAGTACCTCTCTGTTTCTCTGTCTGTCTCTCTGTCTCTCCTTCTGTCCTTCCAGATAATCTCTGCTCCTTAGATGGACTACTGATTATCATGCCTGTGTGATTTCATGTATAGATGTTAATGCTCCTAACATTCTTTAAAAATTATTGTCTTTCTTTCCTATCTGATGAAGCTTTTATTATTGTTATTGTTATTGTTATTACTACTTAAGAAAGAGTTTTACCATGAAGCCCAGGCTTCAGAGTAGATCTTCTTGCCTCAACCTTGCAAGTAGTGGGATTACAGGTGTATATGTATCATTACACCCAGGACCTGATCTTTTGTAGCCTCTGATACACTGGCTGTGTGTCACTTCTTTCTCAGAAACTTCCTATGGCATCAGCTTGGATGCTTGAATCCTTTTCAAATGCAAGGTCTACTAGTATACCAAACTTCCAAATGCTAGTAGAGTTCCTGGTTGAAAGTAGGTAGCCGATAAAAGTGAACAAAAGTGTTTCCAGAAGTCTGGCTAAATGTGTATGCAGGTGTGTGTATGTGTGTGTGTGTGTGTGTGTGTGTGTAATCACATATGCATTAAGTATAAATGTAAAGATTAATATGCAATTGAGTGTTCACAACAGGTTAAGTCTGATCTGATAAACAAAGAAACCCTTTTTTACCCAATGATAAATGAGATGAAATATTTTGAATACCTTGAAAAGCAGAGCTCGATGGTAGAAGATTCCTTTCTTGATAAATCCAATTGGCACAACATTGGACTTGAGGTGAAATTTCAGCTCGCTTATGTGGAGCTCCCAGCTGAAGTCAGAGAGCTTTTCCTTCGGAAGCTTGCCGCCCATTTTATCCGACACATACCTGTATGGGTTACGGTGGGATGGCGAGGAGTCAGTGTCACGGTCCAATTGCATACTTTCTGTGTGAGTCCAGACACAGTGAGACACAGAACAACTACATTTTCTCTGATGTTTGTTTGTTTACTTTGAAGTATATGTACAACAATAAACATCTTGTCTACCATACCAAAACCACAACAAATACATAGTGAAATTCTAGCAAAATTCATTCAAGGCAAAACAAATGAATGTTAATTCCACAATGCAGATAACAAGACATAAGTGTCACACTAACTAAATAGTATATTGTAAAATTTTTATCACACTCTTAAAAAGTGGCGTAAATATTTTACTTTACTATTTTAAAGTACTAATATATGAGTCTTTTTTTCCCCAAGGGATTTAAAACTCAGAAGCAAGAATAACAGAAAAGTTTCCCCTTTGGGTCTATTGATATTTCAATTTCAAAAACTTTTTCTTTCCTTCTTTCTCCCTCATCCCTCCCTCCCTCCCTTCTTCCTCCCTCTTCCTCCCATCCTTTCCTTCCTTCCTTCCTCCCTTCCTCTTTCCTTCCTTTCCTCCCTCCCTCCTGTTTCTCTCTCTTGCCTCTCTTTCATCTCTTCTTCTTTCTTCTTCTTATTCTTCTTTCTTTCTTTCTTTCTTTCTGTTCTTTTTTTCTTCTTCTTTCTTTCATTTCTTCTTCTTCTCCTCCCTTCCCCCTCCTCCATGCCTCCCACCCTTCTTTCTTTCTCTCTTTCCTTCCTTTTTTTTTTTAAAATAAAAAATCGTATCCACGTCAGCCCTGAATTTTCAAGGATTCCTCTTGCATTATCTCTCTTCATGCATTTAGGGACTTGGGTTGCAGGTGTGTGCCATGACAGCTAGCCTAACCGTCAATGCATTGGGAAAGGCAAAAAAAAAAATAGAGCACTAAATGTCAGGGGAGGAAGAAGAGGAGGAAGGTGGGGGAAGGAAGGAGCAGACAGGCACAAGATGATGAACCTGGGTTTCTTGGCTTTGGGTTTTCTCCAAACACTGGATCTCACTGTAGAAGTCAGCCAACACATCTGCAAAAAGACCCTCTGTCACCTAAGGCCACCCCATTCTTGGGTAAAGGAACAACTACTGCTTCAAGGGAAGAGCTTCCTCTTGCTGTATTATGAACAACAGACTTAAACAAGCAATGAAGACAGAAGGGGGTGGAGAAAAGTAAAACTGCCCGACGACTGTCAGGCAAGCAAGCATAGGGGACAGCTGAATTCTCTGGACTCCATGTGGTTTGGTCTCTCTGAACCTTCTTTTCTAACAATGCACACAGCCTGCAGCTTAGAGCTGCACACTTCATCTCTGTGCACACACACTCATCTCTGAACAATGCACCTAGCAACTTCTTAGCAATCTAGGATCTGCTGCACTAAGTGGAATGTGCACCTCTTGCTGAATAAGGGGATGCGTTTCTCCCTCCCTGATGACCATCAGACTCTGACGGTTTCTGTCAAGTATGTTTCTACTGTTTCTAGGCAGGAGGAGGGGAGAGTGTGATCCAACCTGAACTAGTTTTAGATGCATGAGAGTGAAGCAAAACTGTGTCCCCTTTTAGGGAGAATCCTCTATTTACCATTTTATGCCTATACATAATTGGGCATTTATAGGATTAAATCAGATGCATTATGGGAAAGCACATGTGATATAACCTAATCTATCAGCCAAAATGGAGATCCACTCAAACTTCACTTCCTTTAGACACTATAGAAAGACTCCAGACAGGAGCTGGGGCCCTGGAGTGCCTTTGTGGTTCATGTGGCTACTGCTTTTTTGCAGTAGGATCTGATCTTTCTTTTTTTTTTTAATTAAATGTTATTCAGTGTGTGTGTGTGTGTATCAGAGGGCATTTTGTGTCCCTGAGGGGGATCAAGAGTGACTTCAGGAATCATCCTGGAGTGTTTCTACCTCCTTTCTGCTTTGCTCTGGAATTTCACAGGCTTCACCCACTAGGGCTGGAAGTGGAAGCCACCACTGTTTCCATCTTTTTGGTTTTTTTCATTTATTTATTTATTTGTTTGTTTGTTTGTTTGTTTTACAAGCATATTAAGTACTAATTTCCCTCTCTTCTCCTTATCAATCCATTCTACCCCCTCCTAACCTCCTGCTGGTGGCTTCTATGGATCCCAGGGTTCCCTCAGGCTTGTCTACTCTTGTGGGGGTTCAAGCCTCTGTGGCATAGCAAGTTGCTCCTCCTTGGGCACTCAATGATAGGGGCATTCTCCTTCACTCATCCAGCGCTAGTCCTAAGGTTTCCATGTGTGTTCTTATCTCTCTTGAGTTCCTCATAGTCTATTATGCAAGTCTGGGTAAAGATAAGTCTCACTTCAGTGAGTTCCTGGATGCAGCAGTCCTGCCTTGGATGGAAAGTCTTATCCAATGGTGGACCTTCCGTTTTTAGAGCTTACAGAATCACTGCCCTTTTCCTCCAAGTTACCTTAGCCTTAGGATGGGGAGAGATTAGGTTGGTCTGATTCTGGGTAAGCATTATTGGGTCACTGGTATTCTGCATTATGGATAGTTGTCATTGTCCACTTTGATGCTCTTCTACTGGCCTAGGTTCCATGCTGTTAGGGTGTTGAGATTCTCTACCTCTGTTGTAGAAGACTTCTAGGCTACTGCTAAGTGCTCGTCAAATCTATGAATATATAGTAGCTATTTACCGAGCAGTTTGGTGTACTGTCCTCCTACCTATAGGTCCATGGCTCTTTTCTCTATTGATCTATTTCCTTCCCCTTTCTGGCTCTTGTTCTAGTTAACAGTAACAGGAATGGTTCCATTCTGACAAGTGGGTCTTGAGTTCAATCCAAAAACTCTTGGTTGTCTCCTTGATATTATGCCAATGTTACACTTGTGGTTACCTGTTGCCATGGTGATTTTTATTGCAACTTGCAGATCTCATGAGTTGATGAGGCCTGTGATTATTTCTCTTCCCCAAGCAGCTTCTACAGTATTCCTTGGTACTGTGTAAGCTGTCCAGCAAGGAGTGAAGTTCTCATATCAGTTCCATTTGATGTATGTTGCCCATGTTCTGTGATACATTTGTGTTGCATCTTCAATAATAGGGTCTTACTGACAGTTTTTTGGAGAGCAACCAAAAGCAATGGCAAAAGCCTCTATTGTTTGTGGGAGTCTTTGAGACCTTTCTGACCAACATTTTATCAGGAAGTGCCACATTCCTGTTACTTCTAGTATATTTCTAACTGTCACTGGGTACTAAGTAGATCAGCTCTGTTTTGCCCTGTTTTTCTCACTCTGTGCTCTTCTGCATAGGGGCTTCCCATTCTTTTTCCTTTCTCTAAAAGACATTTTTGACATATTATTAACATATGAGGTTCCTATGGGTTACAATCTTAGAGTTTCTCTGTAAGTCCTTCTGTCCCTTCTATATCCTATCTTCTCATGGCGCCCTAAGGAGCATAATTTTTCCCAGTTATTCCCCCCTTCACCCTCCTTGCCATGGTATCCTAAATCTCCCCTTTTAAAGGGATTCATCCTAACCATTCCTTCTCACTTTCCCTTTCATTGGTCCCACAGAAAGACAAGCGCCACATGTTCTCTCTTATATGAGGAGGTCAGTACTAATATCCTTGTCGCTGTATTTGACTTAGAATTACTGTAAGAGCTACATGGAATTTTTATGTGGGACCTTGGTCCCAAACTCAGGACTTTCTGCTTGGGTGGCAGAGTCTTAACCCTCTTTGGCCCTGAGCCAAGCTTTCCATTGCTTCACTTTGAATAAAATTTCCTTGCTAGTCTTCTATCTGTGTGGGCTTTTATTTCGTTCTTGACTAAGAGACCAAGAAGCTGGACATCCATGGAAAGAGTCCCATCCAGCCACATCACCGGGACAGACCTTGGCATTTCCAGCTTCTTACTGGCTCCAGCTTGAAAAGATGGTGACTTGGGAATGATGAAAAGAATGTCTGGGATTTGAAAAGCTTTTGCGGGACTCTCAGTTCTGTTTTGAGGTGTGGTGTCAATCATGAAACTCCCTATCCTCCATTTCTAGTGATTCCTGATCCTTCCCAGCCACCATTCATACCCGTTCCCTTCCCATCTTGGGATGAGATCAAGCACTGTGATAGGAAGGGCAACTTCACAGGCTGGGGCAGAGCCCTGGCCAGTACCCCTGACCAGCTTCCAGATGCT
Organism: Typhlomys cinereus; assembly: GCA_023101885.1. Taxonomy (NCBI): domain Eukaryota; kingdom Metazoa; phylum Chordata; class Mammalia; order Rodentia; family Platacanthomyidae; genus Typhlomys; species Typhlomys cinereus. The sequence continues at coordinate 9,744,452 of JALPQD010000021.1, forward strand.
CACAGTCCACTTGAACCAAGAACTGTCAGACACACATCAGCAAAATAGAGAATGCTCATTTATATTTAAAAAATAACATATGAGTGAATCCACATAAAATTCATAGTCAAATTTCTTTAAATGAGTGCCCCATACATAGAAGAAATTCTTTCATTTCCACATTATGGATTCATTCAAAACTTTCTTAAGATCATTCCAGAAGATGCTTTTAATGGTACAGCTAGGAAAATAATGGGCATTTTTCTCTAAGCAATTTCAGGTACTATCTCTAATTCTTCACAGAAATGAAATTTTGCAGTAAAGACCGTTAACATTCACCATGTTCCTACTTCAGAGTTAGAACTAGGGTACTATAAATTTATTTATAGTACTAGTACTATTATTTATTTCGATGGACTAAAGCCGGCCACTAATATTTGTGACAAATTCAGAAGTCAGAGAGAGAGAGAGAAAGAGAGAGAGAGGAGGGAGAGAGAACTCACCTAGCAAGCGTCTCGATCTGCTCCCTGATATTGTTTATGGGCAGGATTGACTTGGTCACCTCAAAGATATACGCACAAAACTCAGGGTCCAGAGGAGGGTACCACTCTTTGTCAAGACTGCCTTCTGTCATCTTGGGTACTGACAGAACCTCTTCTTCCTCTTTTACTTTTTCCTCTTCCTTCTTCCCTCTGCCTTTTCTTTGAGAGTAAACAAAAACAGTCATAATCCATCTCCTGCTCATCAAATGAACGCTCACTATGTGCTCTGGAGTTAATTTGAAAGGCATCATGGGAAAAAAGGAGAGGGCAGTGGGGAAGACGTTTAAACAGAACAAAGTATAAGAACATATTGAACCTATTGCTTTGTGTACTCTCAAAAAAAAAAATCTCGGAGACAACACAAGCGTCTTGTCAATGCAGTGAAGTGCTAATGGGATAAGGAAGGGACAAAGTACTGATATAATGATTTGGAAGCACCTCAAAGTTATTATGGGCAGTGAAAGACACACACTCACCTAAATGTCATCTTCAAGGAAACTGAGCCATAGCGTTGGGGAACAGATCAGACAACATTGGGGGATCAGGGGTCTAGGATGGAGAATTGTTCCCATCTCCATTTCCTTTAAAGTTCATAGAATTGTAAAGAGAAGTTGATTTTAAGGCACATTTAATTAAAAACTTAAAAGTTTCAGGGTGCACTGCTTATATCTACATGAGAGCTGTGATTTTACTTTTGCACAAATTATTATTTTTTTAAAATATGGAACACTTCACTCATTTGCATGTCCTCCTTGCTCAGGGGCCATGCTAATCTCTGTATCGTTTCAATTTTAGTATGTGTGCTGCCGAAGTGAGCACACATAAATTATTTTTAACACAGTATGTGGAAGAGTTTGCTTCTTACTTCCCGTGGCTTACCTTAGACACCTGCGGATATGATTCCCCAAGTCCTTCCTGCTCTGTGCTCTTCCCCACAAACAGCTCCACCTGAACCTTATTTTTTTCAATACATTGTCATTATTTCCAAACGTATCTCTGAACTAATGTGCAATGTCTGATCTCTCATTTGAACCTCAGTAGAGTTAACTCTGCCAGACTTTTTTTCCCAAGGGATGCCACTAGCTGAGAGCCGACAGCAGGAGATCCGACATGAGAGTGGACAGGAGTGTCCCTCACGGGAAGGGAAACTGCCTGTAAGCTTTTGCCACGAAAGAGAGGCGCAGGGGGGTCAGGCATGGCTTTCCCCCTCCAAGAGGAACTAGGACTCCACCTGCCTCTTTCACAGTTTTTAGCTCTAGCTCCCCCCAACCCTTTAATAGGTACCAAGGTTCAAGGGTGACAAATGATATCCTTAAAGCGCTTTTCCTGGACTGAGGAGATAGCTCAGTGGCTAAAATGTTTGTTCTACAAGCAAACTGACCTGAGTTCAGACACCCCAGGCCCCACATAAAAAAGTTCCCCAAGGCAGAGCCTGGGAATCTCCAAGGTAAACTCCCTAGTCAGACTAGCTCCATAGGCAGGCTCTGGGCTTACTTTGAGACCTAGCCTCAAAATAATTGGGTGAAAGAACAATCAAGGATGATTCCTGATATCACCTTCAGGGCTCCATAGGTGTGCACACATGTACATGTATGTTCCCACACAAGCATGCTGGCACACACATGCAAACACACATCACCCAGGCATATACCTCATAGATACACATGTGAAAAAAAATACTTTTTCTCTTTTAAGGTGGATAAAGCCTTGTCTACAGTTGTAGGGCAGATGGAGCAGGAATTTATCCCCACATGAGCTCAGCAGCAGGTCTCAGAATGATTGAAAGGGGAGCACATTGCTGGAGTCCAGGCAAAGTGGTGGCTTTGATATTTGCTGAGTCCTGTACTACTGGCACAACCACAGACCTCTGCTGCCCACGCCTGGTTCCCACCCATCATGGGACCAGTCAGTCTCTACTACAATCTGGGGCAGAACTTTGAAGGAGTGGTGTATCTAGGGGGCTTCTCCATCCTGACCCCAGGCAGCGTTGCTTTGAGTTCACTTTTAGCTTGTTCCTGTTGACCTCATTCTACTGTTTAGTTTTTCCTTCAAAATTTTGTCACTTGGTTATTAGCGATGCAGAAAAACACCCCCATTTTAATTGCAGGGAATGGCTGCTTCTCTAAACGTCTCTCACATTCATCCTTATGAGTGATACTTGCTGTGACATTGCCTTTTGAAGGCAGCTCTGTGCACACCTCATTCAGGATAAGAGGCTCTGACCATGTTGAAATGAAACAACCGCTCTTACCTAACCTCTAATTCTGTTACTTCTCTTGATGAGCAACTTGGAGTTGTTCCACAAAAAGCCAAGAAAAAGACACTAATCAAGGACAGGCTGGAGAGCACCTAAGCTAAGTGCTCAGGAGAACAGGCCTTCACTCCAGTGGAACCAATCAGGGGAAAGGAGTGTTTGTCTTTACCCATTACTTAAAGCACAAGATGGGAAGAAGGGATCAACCTAAATCTGCCTGAGCCTTCCTTCCAGTTTATTTTGAAATAAAAAGAATCAATCCTTTCCACTGCTATCAATAAGTAATTTTTCCTACCTCCTTCCCTCCTTCCCTCCTTCCTTCCCTCCTTTCTTCCTTCTCTCCCTCCCTTCTCTTCTAAGGATAACTTTTAACTTCTAATCCTTCTGCCTCCCTAAGCTCCCGAGTGTTGGGATTTACATCACCACACCATGTTTATGAAATTCTAGAGGTCCAACCAGGCCTTTGGCATTCTAGGCAAGTACTCTACCCACTGAGAGCTATATTTCTAGCCCCTGAATTTATATTTTCTAAATAAACATTGTATTTTCTGCTTCTAAGTGAAATCTGACATTATAATTAAATATACCAAACATATTATGATAAAATCACTAAGCAAAGTTATTGTTATGTTATTATTTCACATACTACATGCTGCACACTACATTAGTCCCAACATGGAGGAGGCTACAACAGGAAGATCATGAGTTTGAAGTGAACACCGGACTATACAATGCAAAGCTGTAAGCTAGACTGAACTGCAAAACAAGCCCTATTTGAAAAAAAAAAAACCACAATGAAACAAAACAACGAAAACAAGACAGAAATCAGAGACGTAGCTCAATGGTAGAACACTTCCCTAGCATACATGCGAGAGGCCCTAGGTTCCATCCCCTTTGCAAAATAAGTAAACCATACATCTTTCTACACACAACTAAAATTTTAGTGAATTAGAACCCAGCAGCAGGAAGGCTAATTAGAACAAAGCAAGCGCAAATAGGTTCTGTCACCTAAAATTGTAAGGAAGCTTTCTGAGACTAGAGTGTTAAATTTGTGGGGTTACCTGGAAGAACCTATAAGGCAGAAACAAGAGTGTTTCTCTGTAGAGTAATAAGCAGGATCTGGTGGGATAACTCAGTGGATTATGAACCTTGAGACCAGAGTTTGGTAAGAGCACATGGTTGAAGAGAGAGAACCAGCTTTTGAAAGTTGTCCTTTGACCTTCATATGCTCTCTCTCTCTCTCTCATAAAGAATTGCCCTTGGAGGGGACAATCTTCTGCAGCTGCAGTTTCTTTACATAAATGGAATCACTGCTTTTGAGCTTCTGTCTGATTTCCATATCTCAGCCTCACTTCTAAGTGATTGTCAGGAACAAACACTTGGAAACTAGAAGATTAACTCCCGTCCAAATTAATCCTCAGGAAATAAAATAAAAACTTAGTTTATGATGAAAACAGCAGAATTCCCAAATAATTCTTGGCAAAATTACTCCAGAGAACACAGATTTATGATGGAACCCAAAACTCAAAGTATTTCTTTCCTCGTTCTTAGTTGGACAGACAGGAGAGCCAATAAACCAACTCTGTCTTATGTGTTTCACTAAGTAGCTAGTGGTATTCAACTGGCCAGCTCCAAACAGTGTGCTGACATTTTCAAAGTTTTGTCACTTGTTCCTTTCAATTGCCATCAGCTATTTATTGAAAAACAAAAACCAGAAGGCAAGACTGGAGAGAGAAATGCAAATACTCAACCTACCGGGGGCTTTGATTAGAGAGATTTTTCACACGTGGATATAGTTACATAATACCAGACAGCATTCAACAAATTCTACACTAATGATAATGAGAAGGAAGTCAAGTTAGATCTGATAGAAGTCTTTTTCACCTGATCTATTCCAGACAGATAGGGGAAGAGAGTACTGATCACAAAGACACAGGAAGTGCAGACTGCTACCATTTCCTCCTGGCATTTTTTTACATAGGACTTGGGATACAACTCTGCTTATGAGGCAGAGTCTTAACCCCTGAGCTATCTCTCCAGCCTCCATCTTAATCTTTTTGAGACAGGCTGGTCTGGCTAGCAGCTTGCTCTGGGATTCCCAATCTCTAGCTTCCAAGGCTAGAATTACAGATGGACCGCCACACCCAGGCGGCATTTTACTTGGATCTAAACTCTGGTCCTTTGGCTTGTGCAGCAAGTACTGTCTATAACTACTGAGTCATCCTCTCTGCCCTGGGCACAGGTTTGTAATTACTGCTGTAGTTCCAACTGTGGAACAATTGCAAGCACAAAATATGTATTTGCTAAACAAATTCAAGAAATTCTGAAAGTTGTTTGAAGTTAGGCAAGCTGGAAGACAAAAAGCAAAGACAATTCAAGTGTGGGTAAAAAAAGAATGTGGGGAGAATTGCTTTTAGAACAAAACAAAATTGGGATTTCATTATCACAGGGGATTTGTCTGTGTCTTAGTTTTGTATTTGTGTTGCTGTAATAAATACGTAACCACATAACTTAGGAGAATAAGGGGTTTATTCATGCCCATGATTCTAGGCACCAGTGAATCATCACGGCACGAGAGAGATCCCAGTATTAGGAGCTGAAGAAACTGGCCATAGTGTATCCACAGGAAGGGGCTGGGATCAATGCATACATTGTCCCTGGCCCACCTGCCAAATAGCCTAAATTCCAACTAGTTCTCACTCCATCTCATCCACCTGCCCAGAGGAATGGTCCCGCCACTCTGGGCTGAGTTTTCCTTCCTCGATTATGAACTGAGACAATCTCCTTCTTACTAAGGGCCTATCTTGTAGCTTAGCTAGCCTTCATAGGTGTGCCTAATGTCAAATGGACACCTGAAGTTAACTGCCACAGCCTGGGTAGTAGAAATGATGAGGGATACATCGCATACATCTGAGACTCTACAGGTGACCCAGTTGCAAAGAGGATATGAATTAGGAGACAGACAAGCAATAATTTTTTAAGCATTCCTAATAAACTCATGTACAAGCAACAGGAAGAGAGAAAGAAAGCATCAGGAAATTTTAAGTACTGGGGCTGTGGCTCACAGTCAGAGCTCTTGCCTAGCCTAGAGACTCTAGGTTCCATTCTCAGCATGGAATAAACAAAACAAAAGGCCCCTCTGTCTTTCCCCATTTTTGCTGAATAATTGAAACTTGTCAAAAAGCCACCAAGATGACTCAGCAGTTAAAAGCAGTTGCAAGCAATGCAGCCGACCTGAATTGTAGCCCCAGAACCCACAGGAGGGAAGGGGAGGGAAAGAGCTGATTTCTGAAAACTGTCCTCTGACCCCTGTGACCCCTGTTCCTTTTCCTATATATTCTCTCTCTCATAAAATAAGAAAAAAAAATCCTTGGTATAACCCTAATGAGGAGAAGAAATCAAAATGTTTCCTACCTGCTTCCTTTTTCTTTAGTGCTGCTTTTGCTGGCAACAGTATTCCGACCAGATGTAGGTTCTGGTTTCTCTTCTGTAGGAGATCCAAATCCGATACTAAAACGAAAACTATTTTTCTTTTTTGTCATTTGATAAAAAAAAAACACAAGCAATTCTAATCATTCTAACAATGACAATAGAGTGCATTCTCAATGCATCTATGACTGAAAGGCATTTTTCCCTTCTGTGATGACCTGATTCAACACTGGACAGCAGGTGGGCTAATGTAATTCTATAGCTACAGCTAAAGTCTACAGCTTCAGAAACAACCATTTACACAGGTTTACCACACTCATATGCCCTGGTTTTTTCCCCAGAGATCTTTGCCACCAAAATTTTAAAAATCAACTGTGCAATTACATATAGTTTGTGTACACATATATATATGTCATATATTATATATTATGTAAGAATCAAGTTGATATAATTGAAATAATATCTAAAATAGTAATAAAATAAAAATCCCATTCTCTAAAGAGAGAATGACTTGAATACATACTTGGCCTTTTCTTTACTTGCTCTTCTTAAAGAGGATGAAGAAGAAATACTTCGTCCATAACCAACATCTGAGGATTTATCTTCCATAGATTGAGGTGGGGAACTAAAATTTTACACATTTCAAATTAAGTATAAGTGAAAAAAATTCATCTGTCAACCTGTGCTATGTCCTGGAAAACAGAATTTTCCTGAAAGTCATTTGTAGTTGACTTTTAACATAGACATACGACTTTAAAAACCATAAAGGAGAATTTAATACAAAAAGAATTTCAAAGATTTTTTTTGCCAACTTCTAGAAAGCCTATCAGAACAAGGAATAAATGTATAAAATGTGTCACATTGCTACTATGTATGTTATATGTATATATACATGTATATACAATATAGATACTACACAGACATATAGTATAACTTTAAAAAACTTTGAAACCAGGGCTGGGGACGTAGCTCAGTTGAGTGCTTGCCTAGCATGCACTAAGCCCTGAGTCTGATCACCAAGCACCATGTAAACCATCACTGGTGGTACAAGCCTGTAATCCCAGCACTGGGGAGATAGCGACATGAGGGTCAAAAGTTCAAGGTCATCCTGAGCTATATAGCAAGTTAGAGAACAGCCAGAGATATATGAGACTCTATCCTATATGTATGTATGTATTTATGTATCTATCTATCTATCTTTATATTTAATTTTTAGCCTTAACATTTATCTATTTAAATAAAATTTTGGGTGGTAATTAAATACTAGCACACAGTTCAGGAGGACTACAAATCATTATATTTTTCATTCTCTGATTATGTCCTCAAATCCACTGGGAACTGTT
>JALPQD010000021.1:10354498-10509498 GCA_023101885.1 Typhlomys cinereus
TCTAGATAGGTTGTTTCTCAATGCTTGGGTTGTAAAGCATGGCAGTGTCCAGGTGGGAAAGAGCACAGAATAAAATTCTGAAGACTCTGTTGTTCTCTCTTATTAGGTGCCCACAAGTTTAGAATGCTGTACCATCCCTGACACTGTCCACCTGAGAGGACATGGCAGACACTCTATTCCAGACCTTAAGAAAAAGTCAGTGCAGAAGGTCAGTAATGCTTCCTATTCCCAATCTTCACTCCTTTTGCGGTGAGGAAGATGTCAAACTTAAATGGCATGATTGGTTACGTTTCTTGAAGTCACTCTGCTAACCTTCAGTTTCAATATCCTTTGGAACTGCAGATTTGGTTAGAGAATCACAACTCATGACAAACGCCAACTAGATGCTTTTCCTTCTCCTAACATATCAAGGTACTAAATAACCTAAAATTTTCTACCCCTTCATATCTTGTGATTTAAAATCATGTTATGTTGACAACTTGTTTTATTTTTGTGAATCGTGAACCCACTAGATTGCCCAAATCAGCAAAATAGCTTCTTACAAATGTAAGACGTATTAAACAAACTTCTTCATCCTGCTCTGCTGAAAGTGTGTGTAAGTAGAACATTTTACTGTTCTATTACTATAGGCTGTATAGAAAATATGATAGAATTTTACTTCCACTTATATAAATAACTGGTCCAAAAGGAGTCATTTATGTAGCCAAGTAGTTAAAAAAATTTCCTCATAGCTTTTATGAGCTTACTTTAGAAGAACTCATAAACAGATCTAACAGTGGCCTGATACTCCAATATGCCACAAAATACACTTCTTAATTTAGCAACTAACCAACTACCTCTAATTACTGAAATTTATAATTGGTTAAAAAAACTACTATTTAGGCTATTACAGTCATATGTGGCTGAATATTATGAAAGAAGAAACATCAAAACTTCATTTTTAAATAAGTGTAAGATAGAATGGTTAAGCACACAGGGGTTGAGGATAAAAAGATTCTTATAACAGATATTAAACTTTGTAATGTTCTCATATGTAATCTTTAGATTACATTTAGAAGGAACAAAGCCAGATTTAAAATTTTTAAGGTTATAGATACTTTTTATTTGCTTCATTCTAATAAAAAATTTTATTAGAAATCAAACCTACTATTTTCCAAATATTGTGAAGAAGAAATCTTGAAATACTTTGCTAATGTTGATAATGACTTTGGCCATAATAAATTAGGCAAATCCTTACAACATTTCATAAAGCCAAGAGGAACTAGTTATCAGTGACTTTGGATGAACTAAAAATCAATACTCTTCACCTTTAGGATTCTCTTCATTTACAGTGATTCAAAATTCTTAGCAACAGAATTACTGTTTGCTCAGGATGCCTATGTGGAAAATGTTTTTCCTATTATACTGGGCCTGTGATACATGTTTAGCTAAACAGTATGGAGGAGGAAAGAAAACAAAATCTTCCCAGGCAGAAAGGAAGGTGCTTGTCTGGTTGTGGGGAAGGGAAAATGGGGGGGGGGCTTGATTGTAACATAAAAGTTACACACACCTGTATTTCATTCAAAAGCATAGTTAAATCCATGTTGACTTTTTCTTAAAAAAAAAGAATAAGCCCTTTGAATGGTTGGGCTTATTAACTATTAAGAGAGAAAAAGTTTCATTTCAAACTAACAAGTTATTTTTACTAAAAGAATAGGGACATTCATGGTTTAAAATGACTACAGGAATGCTTGAATCTAGGTAACCTAAACTGTATAAAAATAAGTTTCTCTAAAAAAGAAAAAAAATCTCAGCATGCCATCCAAACAATAGTCAAAATCAAATAATTTAGAAACTCCATTATGTTCCTCTTACAAGCCAGACATAAATGTAGACTATCAGATCAATATCATGAGCCCTTGTAGTCTGGTGATCACTCAAGTCTTCCAGTTTGGATTAAATTGCTTAAAAATGGATGCAGTGGCTCTAATCTGTCAACCCAGCTACTTGGAAGGCTGAGGCCAGAGAATTACTTGTCCCCAAGAATTTCAAGGCCATCCTAGGTACCAATGTCAAAAATCATATCTCAAAAAGAAAAGAAAGTTCACATTATACTCTACCTTGTACTTTTGTGGGAAGAGCTAACCTGTCACTAGAATACTAAAAGTCATTCTATATCTTAAGAGTTATATGAACTTGAATATTTCAGTATTAATTTCTAAAAGAGCATCTATCTTCTCATCTAAAAAATAAACTATTAGTCTGCTTACATACATATTATTCAGGGAGTAAATCTTTATAAATACCTAAGTGTCTATCACAGAAGGCATTGAAAAGGACCAAGAGGAAAAAAAAAAAAGCTTGAAAAGCTATTGGATGTGAAACATGTAAAATGCCCTAATGAGTTTAATGTTTGTACATGGATACCTTGCATACATGTGTACACACAGAATAAAGAAAATCAATGTACAGGAAACTACAAAATCAATTTTTGCACTGACTAGATCAATCAATCAAGAACATAATCAATTTTACAATGACAACATTTTAGACATGGATACTCATTTAGCTGTTGCTCAGGGTTAGGGATAGCAGGAGGTAAACACGATTATAAAAGAACAATACCCAAGATCCTCATAATGAACATGCAGTATACCTTGGCTAAGATGGTGATAGCTACACTTGGGCTGAAAGTACATGGAATGATTTGCAGAGCTAATCACAACCGGAGAAACATGAATACTCCTTGATGAATTTCTGTCCTTGCTAATATCCTCACTGTAATAATCAACTAAGATGTCACTGGAGGCATTGAAAGGTAAAGGGACCCTGCATTATTCTTTACAACTACACATAAGTCCACAATTATCTCAAAAGAGTAAAACGTAAAAAAAATACTTTCTCCATTTTAAATGAAAAAACATTTGAGGAATAAACAGTAAAATCCCAGGGACAGAAAGCACCAGCTAAGTGCAAGGGTAATTCCTCTCAGCTATATCCAGAATAACATGGACTCACTGTTCTTGCCCAGATAATGTGTTCTCAATTTATTTTAATGTGTTGATTTAATGAGTTTTAAAGATATCGTCCTATAAACTGAAGCTTTCTCAAATCATAGTGGCAGCTGCCTTGGGGTAGTGCCAGGGGTGGTGGTGGGCAGTCTTCCTAGCATGGCATGCTGGTGCCCTCTGGAAGAATCCCAGGCCGTGGATCCCAGCAGGAGCTTCTGGCAAGACTGAGCCCTTTAACCTCTGCCACGTTCATGAAGTCCCTCCGGAGGATATGCATGCAGAAAATGCATGCTGCGGGTTGGGACTTAGGAAATAGGCCCTTCTCCTCCGTAAAATTAAGGTTAAGGTGGCTGAAGAAAAGACATTATCTTCAGTGGTATAGCCTCCGGTAAGCTGCCCATGTTCCTGTTAGTAACGTCAAACTAGTCTTGAGTGGGCTCCTTTTCTTAATCTGTGCTTTGTATTCTACACAGGGGCAAACAGATGTTTGTTCCCCTTCCCAAGAAAAATTCAGAATCATGTTTGATCTTGCCAAAAATAGTAGTCTATCCATATTCTCTCTCTCTCTCTCTCTCTCTCTCTCTCTCTCTCTCTCTCTCTCTCTCTCTCCCTCCCTCCCTCCCTCCCTCCCTCCCTCCCTCCCTCCCTTCCATGGGGGTGGAATGAGGATGCCAAAAGGAATGCACCAAGCCACATCTTCACCTACTTGGAATGTCTTGGAAGAGGGTAAAGCATTCCATTCCTCTTTCACCAAGGCAAGTTAGAGAGGCTGGAATTTCTCTGCTGAGAAAGTCTCGAAATCAAAGAAACGGCACCGGATAAAACTGTTCTGACGAGGACAGAATCCAGTCCGCTCAGAGAAGATGGAAACGCCCACCCAAGACACCCTCCAACAGCCCCGGATCTCACTGGCTGACACCCCCCTGGGGGGGAGGCTTCAGGCGGAACCACAGAACCTTGGTGACACTTTCTCCGATTCTCACAGATCCCCAAAAGTTGAGCAGGCGAGGGAGCGAGAGGCGGGCAGCCAGGGGCGAGAGGAGGGCGCTGGGGGACCCGACAAGGCGGGCGAAGGTTGGGAGTGGCAGGGGCGAAGAGGGCGCAGGGGATGAGGGGCGCAGTGCGGGCTCACCCGCGTTCTGCAGCGTCTCGATGTTTTGCGGTCTGGTCGCCTGCTCTGCCACCATCTGCACGAACCGCGTCCGGGCGTTCTGGTACTGCTCGAACACTGGGGAGAGAGGCGCGGTGGGGACGCGGCGGGATCCGCGCCCCCGCCGGTCGGGGCGCCCGCCGCCCGCCGCCCGCCGCCCGCCGCCCGCCGCCCGCCCTACCTTGCAGCACCTGCCGCTGGCTCATGGCGCCGCAGCCGCTCGGCGGGGCCGCCGCTCGGTCTACCTGCTCTCCCAGGCGACCGACGACCGGAACCGGAACGCCGCCGTCTCGCGGCAGCCGCGGGTCCGGGCGTGACGTCACCGCCTCAACCCCGGGATTCCCGGGTGCAGCCGGCTCGCCCTGTCGCCGCGCTCCGTCGAGCGTCGATTCCCCGCGGGGCGCACGCTGCCGCCCCGAGGACGCGGGCGCCGAGCAGCCAGAGGTGCGACGCAGAGAAGCCCGCGGACGCGGGGACCTGGGGTTCCCCCAGCACCATCACTGCACCAGGGAGCAGCCCCGCAACTTCAGACGGTCACGAGAAACCCCGCCCAACAGTGACAGCACCTTCCCGCCAGCGCGACCTCCCGGTTTCTTTTGCACGCAGCCAGCTCCTCACTACCTGGCATTCCGATTTGGGAATTCCTTCTGGCGGGGCACAACCTTCAAACCACGTCGTGGAGAGCAGTTAGCACTCCTAGAGCTTCATGGAAAGCTAGGGGCGAACTGGAGCAACAACCTTTGTTCCAGGCATTCTCCTAATTACTGCCAACTTTGCTACCTCTTCACTTCAGTATGATTTTTAAAATTGTTTTCTTTAAAATTCAGGCTTCATTTTGTTGTTGAGTGACATTTGCAAAAGAAAGGGAATCTTTACCTGGAAAGACTAGTTCATATAACTGGAGCTCTTTTTTTCTACTTTAAAAAAATTCTTTAAGACTTTCATACGCGAATATAGGGAATGTATGATATTTTCACACCTTAATCCTCAATGTCATTTCCCCTCCTCTACCTATTACAACCCTTCTTCCCTGCCAGGCTCCCTATTTTTATGTCTTTCTAATGTTTGCATGGTGTTTTTTTTTGTTTTTGTTTTTGTTTTTGTTTTTTAAGCACTGTAGTCTATCCTGGGTTCTCTAGCTTTTCTTTGACAACTGTCCCAAATGTTTCAGTGACAGGTGTCGATTTTAAATATTTCTCTATCTGAAACTACAATTTCACCAGGTGTCAAATAGGCAGATAGCACAGCTGCTGCATAGAGGTCTCTTCAATAGAAGGAAGCACGCACAATTGGTTCCCACCTCTGCAATTCCTTCTGAGAACTTTTGAAATTTCACCCTCATCTGAGCTTTGTGGAAATTTTAAAAGCTTGTGAAGCCTCTCCAAATTGTGGAGGACTGAGCCAGCAACCAGGAAGAGAAAGAAGTGTGCTTAGTGCCTCCTCTGATACCCTAACAGCAGATACACACTTCTGGAGTTCAGAAAACCAGTGACCCAATCCTTCACTTAATTCCAAGGTGTTTCTACATTTTCCCCAAAAGTACTTTAAAATAAAAGTTATGTGTTCCCATTTAGAAATGCAGAGGAAAACACTGAGTAAATAATTAGAATTGCAAATGAACTGCCTCAATTTTATTTTCAGTTCCTATTTGCATTATGAAAAAAAAAGTCCCCTCAAAACTAAAAGGACCCATTGTTTAGTTTCAGTCTTTCAACAAACAAGTCAAGCTCCTAAACTACTACACTGGCCATTTTTAGTAGTGACTTCACTATGTGTTTTCTACTTTAAAATTGTTAAGGGTTCCTAATCTACTTATGGGATGGTGCAGTTTGAAAACTTAAGTTCAAATGTTATGCAAATGATTTTAAACTGTAGAACCTGAGTATAACACTACAAATGTCCATGGTTGTATTTATTGATCCTGATAAAAGACATTATAGAATGCCTATTTTATATCTGAAAAAGTTGAACACATTTTGGCATTTTGTTGCTTTAGCTTTCTTTTCAAAGTCTTTGAAGTTCAATGGAGAAAGGTAACATAATGAACAAATTGTACATGTAAATGGAATTGCTAGCAATAAAAACATATCCAAAGGAGATTATCTTACCAAGAAAACTACTATGTATTTTAAGACTCATTTTTTATTTATTAACTTTTACAAAGTTGGGAGAATATTCTATAATCATATATAAACTTGTAGACTGAGATTGCAAGAACTCAAAAAGATACTTTTTTAAAAATGTTGAGGTGAGTGATGTTCTTAAAGCAACAGCTGACTTTAGAGATACAAAAATGCACTTGACAAATGAAGCTAGCTGTACACTTGACTGAGAATCGAATGAATTAGGGACTTGAAAAAGTATTTCAATGAAAAATTTACAAATCTGTCTTTTTACAGAAACTAATTACATAGCTTCAGAATCCCTTTTTCACTTACTTTACCTGTGAAACTGATATTGAAAACCCAAAGGTATAAAGCCAGTTTTAAAATCCTGTTCAGTATATCTTTATAAATCTCCTTTGAGAACCCAGAAAATTCCATTATCATGGGGCTGTATGCTTATCCATGCCTAAGAGAAATTCTAATTTTAACATACATGTATTTTTTCAGCTTCTCACTGAAGTTTACAAGTTAAAATTTTAAATATGATAACCACATATTAACACCCACATTTTTAAACTTGTGGAAGTCTTTGAGGTATATATACATATATATCAAGCCTAGCATATAATAAATATCAATGTGTGCCAAACACTTGTTGACTAAGAAGGGAATAAGCCTGTCTTCCAGGGAATAAAGTCAAGTAAAAGGAGTTAATTCATTCTGCAAATATATAATGAATAAGCTTAGACTAATTTGACAAATATATGCCTTCCTCTGTTTTTAAGGACTAAAATTTTTGCTCCAAATACTGTAAATGCTTTGGAAGTACAGAGGGAGGAGGTGTAAAGTAGGTGTAAAATATTTGAGGTGTCATTTGAGTAAAGATTTCTTTTAACAAAATATTAACTGCTTTATATGAACAGGAAATCTCAAAAGAATTCAAGCAGTATATAAGTATTTTAAAGACATTCAGATGCCAATTGCACTCAAATTATAAGAATCCAGTAGTCATTTTGCCCACACCAAGTGAAAGATTACTGGAGTAACTCCATATTTACTGGCTTGAATTAAAGATTAAAAACATTACATACTTCACAAGCAAATTAGTAGACCCAAATATTATCTACAATGGTAAAGGCAAACCTACAGCTACCTTGATGTTGTATGATCTGGGTTTGGGAAATAACACCAGGACGTTGCGTTCACATCTAGGCAGACCATTTAGTGTGCCATGAGACTTATCAACCGAACTGAAGAGATTGCACAGTTGTCCAGGGAAGAGAATACCCACTTTTATTTGCATGCCTTGTGTTTGTGTCTTATTCCTTAGTCTTTGCTTTTTAACTCTTTTAAAGCCAATTCTTTATGCCTTAAACTCTAAAGTTCTTTTGCTTCGTTTCAGTGATAAGGCCAACAGAATGTTAAGATGATAAGAGATGTAGCTAGAAAAAGACACCTACAAAGACTTCCTTTCCAGGAAACGCAAATTCGAGGTATCTTGTCCATTCCGGAGGAAGAGTGTGATAAGGTATGGGATCTCAACACCTGAATGCTTTCACCCCCCACAAAAGCTATCGCATACCACAATGATGCTAAAAAAAAAAAAAATGTTTTCAATGTAAGTCAAATACAGCGTAACATTTTCCATGGTATAATCCACGGACAAAAGCGCTTAGTGTGTGTGTGTGTGTCTGTGTGTGTGTGAGAGAGAGAGAGAGAGAGAATGTTCTTTAAAAGTTGTGTGAGTTTTCTTATTTAAAAGTTGATTCAAAGCCATGATTAGAAAGGAACCCTTTCTAATTGCAGACTATCAGCTACTATGTTTCTTCCAAATTCGGTTGTCGAACTTCACTTAGCAATCCCACGGATTTCACCCCTTTTAGAATTGTCACCAATCTTATGACTATACAAAACAGGAGATAAGATGGAAGATGCGTGGCAGGACTCCCTCCCCTGCCCCCAGGCATCAAGCCTGTGACGGGGAAATGGGAGGCCCGGAGGCGGGATCCCCCGCTTGCCCAGGTGGGCGCAGGGTCACTCCCCAAGACCAGCAGCCACATCTAGCGTTGCCCCGAGTGTCGGGCAGCCGAGGGCACGGGCCCAGACTTCCTCGGCTTGGTCGGCTGACCCGGAGTTGCTCCAACTCCCACGTGTAACCTCGCGGTCTTGGATCTAAGACCCGTAGGGGTACGGGATTCGGGGACCCCCCCCCCAGGCGACCCTGGACACAGGATCAGGCGACCAAGGAGGCCTTGGAGGAGCTCCCGCAGGGCAGTGGGCGCGGGGCCGGCGGGCACAAGTGCGGAAACGGGGCCAGGCCTCGTTCCGCCGGACGCTCGGGGACTCCGGGGCAGCTCGGCCTGCGCCAGGGCCGCCCGACTCTGCACCCCCGCGGGGCCCGGCGGCGTGTGACCCGGCCGGGAGGCGCGGCGGGGCCGGGGAGACCAGAGCCAGGCCTCTCCTTTCGCTTTGCCTCTCCGGCCCGGCCTCCCAGCCCAGCTGCCGGCTGCGCGGGGGTCCCCGGCAGAGGTTCCGCCCCCACGCGAGCCTCCCCCGCGGGGCGGCCGACCCTCGGGCCTGGGCAAAGCGGCGCCAGGGCGCCGGACGAGGCCGCGGCCGACGCAGCCCGGAACCGAGCGCCCAGGCCGCGCGCTGGCGCAGCGAGGATCTCCCCGGAGCCGCTCGGCTCGGCCTGGCCCGCCGGGGCCGCTTCCTCCCGGGGAGCTCTCAGCTGGGGGAGCCCGGGGAAGCGCTCCGGGCTCCCTCCGCCGGGAGTGGGGTTGGGAAGCCGGCTTGCCCCTCCAGCACCGCCGCCCCAGGACCCCGGCGCAGGCCGAGCCCCGGCGGCGGGGACCCGAGCCCGGCGCTCACTTCGGGAGGCGTGGGGGAGGGAGCAGCCGCAACTCACTGCGCATGTGCAAGCCTCCAAAAGAATTTTTTTTTAACTTTTGCGGGTTTTTTTTTTTTTTTTTTTTTTTTTTAACATACAGTCCCAAGCCAAGACATCCCGTACATTGATTATTTTAGAGAATAATTGACTGGTCACTGACTTCTGGAGATTTTGCAAATACAGAAAAGGTTCGCAAGACTTTTGAAACCTTTGAAACCAAAATAGCTTTCCCTGTTTATCAACTCTGCAGGTCCGTTTCTCTAATAAAGATGATCAGAGCGGAGAAAGAATCGCTCTAAAAGGCAGACCGAGTTCCAGGGCGCGAGGTAGCGTGGCATGTCATTCTTTTGGAGGCACCGCGCTGTAATTTGCGCCCTCTTTTTTTAGCTATTATTACTTAAGTAACATCTGAACAGTCTAAAGCAGAATTACTTTAACTTACCCCAATCCAATATTAACCCATGTTTAATTGCAGAGTGAAGAATAAGCGTTCTTATATAGGCACTACAAAAGGTACTCTGTAAAATAGTAATAATCTTACTACTGATAAAGATGTCTTAAAAGGATTACAAAGAAATGCTTTTATTCTAGAAGTGTTTTCCCTCCTTGTTTTAAATAAAACACACAATCGCTTATTGTTTTAGAAGCCCAAGATAAAGTTCTTGAAAGTTTACACATTTCAGTATTTTTATGGGCATATTTGAAAAAAGAAGCAGCTTACTCGTGGACACTTGGCAAAACTAAGGACCCATAATGGGAAAAGTGGAGACAGAGACTTCTTGTAACGCAACTTGGTAGGGAAAAAAAATTTTTTTTAAATGTGATACTCATGATATTGTAAAGGTATGGTAAAGGTTTAAAAAGGAAGTCACATAACTGGTGTTATCTTTTTAGGAAAGGAATTCTCAGACTCTATGCACCCTAGACAAGGGAATGTGATGCACTAGGGTCTCCCTGTAACTGCAAAGAAGCTATATGCATCCTGTATGTCAGCAGTCATGAATGCCTTGCAAAATAAAGGTTGTTTGCATTATGCAGTGTAAGGTTACTTTATTGGAATGATTTCCTAAGAAGTCTTTTCCAGAATGATGTAAACATGGTAGTAAATGGCTCATTTGAGCAAAAAGATGAGTTGGTATAACTAAGTCGGTGCTAATTAATCTGGTAGCTTCTTGGGGAAAAGATGAGAGGCTGAAGAAAATCCAAGTGAAATTCTTTAAGAAAACTGTCATAAGGCATATTTAGAAAGCAACAGCTGGCAAACACATTTTTTCTCAAGCTACTCTGACAAAGTCCTTCAGTTACATTAGAAAACAAGCTGTAATGAATCATGTTCAAAGTATAAAACTCTTGCGAGCTAATTACTGATAATACTAATTTGTTGAACTCTGAACAGCTGGAAGCTGTACTGCATCTTCTCACGTGGATGAGCTTATACTTATTTAGGAAGGGTGGCTACTGAACTTCTGAGTTTTGAGAATGCTGAAAAGAAGTCAAAGTTTGAATGGCAAGATTCTAAAGAAATGTAACTTATTCCAATAAAAAAAAAAGTCTTTTGGAGGTACGTTATGGAAATGATGTGGTTGTCAGACCTAATTGCTTAGTTTTTGAGTCTTTCCAGAAGAAAGTCCACAGCTTTAGTGGTATAGCCTCAAAAGCAGCAGCTTTCCCGGTCTCAGTTTAAATAAAACATGAAATCCATCATTATTCAAGTCAGCAGTGATAATGCACATGAATATACTTGCATTTGATCTTATCCAATTGATTGGCAGACACAGCCCTAATGCAAAAGGGATGTAATCTCTTTACTTTAGCCAAAAACAAGTTGTTGGAGTCTTTACTTTCCTGAAAGACTTCAAGAACTTTTCACCAAAGCCTACTTTCCTATTTTTAAAGGGATGGTGGTGGTGGTTGAGCAAAATACAGGTTATTGAGTTTCCTCTAAGGAACCAAATAGGGCTGACTTTCTTGTTTGAAGCAAACTGTCTTAATGAGTGTGGCATTTGGTGAAGTTTAAAGGCTTTTATAACTGTAAGTCATTTCTGAAGACACTAGATTTACCTTCATTTATGATAGAGTAACTATTTTCAGTATATCTTAAAGTTAATTTGAATTAGTACATATTTCAAAGTGTCTTGTCCTAGTAGATTTACAATAACCAAAAACTAGCCCTTTGAGCATTCTTGTGGGACCATAAAGACAATGAGTACTGTCTAAGAGAAAAAATTAACTTCATACCTGTGGCTATTTAGCCAAATTTTCAAACACCTTGGGTGAGAAATTAGCAAAGTTACAAGTTCTTTTATGCAACTTACAACTGTCAGGATTCTCTCAGAATCCTAAACATGTATCAAATACTTAAAAATACAGCCTGCCACACTTGAAGTACAATTAAGCTGAAATGTACATGAATTTGGACATCTGACTAATGCCACTAGCTTCATAAAAGACACTTTTCGTTCAGTTCATTAAATATATTTAGGATTGTGCTTGTTAGTAAGGTGATGGGTTGTGTTTTTTTTTTTGTTTTTTTTTTTTTTTTTTTTTTTTTTGTCCCCCATTAGAAAGAGTAGTTGAGGCTTCCAGAATCCTCTGGAAATCTGACAAATATTTGTTGAGTTATAGTAAAAAGGACTCCAGATTATACAAGGTTAAATAAAACAGGTGTTTGACCTCAAAGAACTCTAAGCTTAGAAATTTCAGTCCATTTGCGACTTGAATGAAATTTCAGTCCATAAAAAATACTCAGCTAATGTATGGCTATTTAAGGCCATGACACATGTCAAAAACCAAAGAAATTTAGCTACGTATGTATTATAGTAACTAATTAAAAGACAGCTGGATAATTGAGGACTTTTCCTCATTAAACTTGTCTAAAACATTAACAAGAGTTGCCTTTAAAAAGTCAAGGCAGTGTCCTAATTAAAAAAAAAAAAACAGAAAGGTCTACAAAAAAGGCTCCTATTAATCACTTTATGAAATCTACTCAGTTTTCATTGCCTAGGGAGGATACGGTTCATCAAATGAAATGGGATGGGTTAGGAGTGAGCTCATCTACTCACAAATAACAAGAACTCAGTAGGCAGTATAATCTTAGACAGTACAACTGACTATATTCTGGAATTCAATGCAAAGTATTCGTGGAAGACAAAGAAGGGAAGATCACAGGTGTGCTTGTGCGTGTGGGAAACCCATCTTCAACTCAACACAATTAGCTCATCTTTGTGTCAGCCTACAAGACAGGTAGGGATCATCTTAATGTCTTTCTTTAGTACCGTGCTGATTCCTGATACCTACAGAAGCTATCTGAACTGGCCTTTGAAAAGGCATTTTGACTTAAATCGGAAAGGGACAGTGAGGTTGGAGCTAAGCAAACCGCGCGCCCTGTGCTAGGTGTGGATCCGCCCTGCGCTTCCAGACGCCGCTATTGTCTGCAGTGGGGGCAGGGCGGAGGCCCGGGAGCGGACTGGGAGCCTGGCCGTTGGCGTGGAAAGGTGAGGACCTCGGAGGGCGACGCGGGGTATCAACGAAGGCCACCCCTAGGTGTCAGATGCTTCACCCCAAGACATCCGAAAAGGCTGTGGAGATCCACGGCGGCGGCCGCGGTCTGGGTTGCCAAATCGCCGTCGTGTGGTTGCTACTGGCAACCGAGCCTCTGCCGAGCGCGCAGCCCGCAGCCGCTGGAAAGAAGGTGGAGAAGGGAAGCGGCTGCGGGCTGGGCGGACGCGTTGCTCCGGCCAGCGCCCCGCGTATCCTCTAGGGGATTCTGATGGCGGCAGTGCCCCCGCGACGGCCTGGGGGGGCGAATCCCAGGTTGGGGGGGGGTTCATCGCAGACTCGAAAGCGTCAAAATCCTGGCGCCCTTCGCGAAAGCAACATGGCAGATCGGACTCGAGGCTCGGCATCCTTCCGTCCTCCTCCGAGACGCGGGCCCAGCGGGTTTCCGGGCGGGGCGTCGGCGATGCCCGCGCCCCGGAGCCGAGCCGGGCTAAGGGGCGGCGCACGCGGATTCGGCTTGCGCGCAGTCCTCGGCCCTTTGTTCTCCACTCTGCCTCTTGGCTGTTGGGTCGCTTTTATTTTTTTTAATGGCAACCCCGAAGACGCGTTACCCAAGGCAGGGACATCCGATTCCGCCTTGCACGGCAATGACTGCGGTGCCCCCACCCCCGGGCTCCGCGACGCTCCCTGGCAAGCGCCTCTCGTCGGGTTGGTTCTTCCCCGGTACGCCTCGGCTCGCCATTTCTCCCTCTTTGCACCGCGGAGGTGTGAGGCGGAAGATGAGGGAGGGGAGATGGCGGGGATTGGCACAAAGCCGGTGATGACCCCAAAGAAATCACATCTTGTGCCCAAGTTCGGGGGGGGGGGGAGGACAGTCGAGGGCTTGGAGTTGCCCTAATGGGCGGCCCCCCTACAAACTCCCCGCCCGGCCGATCCCGGGACTTCACCAAGATGACAGGGAGAATTTGCATCCATTAAAACGGTGGTTAAAAATAAAATGTACCACGTAGACGAGCCGGTGGCGCGTTCCTTCCGCACGACGCTTACAAAAATAGCGCGATCCGCCACCAAATGGCGGTCGCTGCGGCGCGCCGCGCCGATAAAGGGGACTCGCCCGCGACGCCCACTTCAGGCCGCTTTCGCTTCTCCGCAGCCCCACGCGACTCTGCTTCTCCCCAGATCCCCCTAACTCCCTGCGTCTGGGGCGCACGTGGGCCAGAGAAGCGCCAGCTACAACCGAGGGTCCCTCACCCCGCCACCCACGTCCCCGCGGGGCCCCACGGCGAGATCCATGTCCAGATTGCGCGACTCGCCCTCCCTCTAAGACGCGTGTCTCCCCTGAGATGAACAGACTGAAAAAGGACACCCCTCCTTTTCACTCTTGTCCTTTCCACCCACCGCCCAACAAAACCAGGACGACGGCCAGTTCACTGAGCAGAAAGGACTTTGGAACCGCAGCAAATGGCGAGGAGAGGACCAAGGAGGTGATGGCGATGCGGGTGGTCGCCCCGAGTCCATCGGGGATGCGTCCACGCAGAGATCGGGGTCGAGACTCGTCTTCGCGCCTCGGCAACTCCACGGTGTGGACGGCCCCGTGGCCGGATGGGGACGGCGAGTGGCCCGACTGTGGTCGCCACCCGCCCGGGGGCTGAGAATCCGGACGCCTTTGGGACGCCAGGGTCTCCTGAGACCCACAAGGCCTGACAATCTCGCTTTCAAATTTGGCGGGAACCGCGTCCGGGGAGGCCAGGGAGGCGCGAGGCGAGCGGCGCACGCGCAAAATGGCCTCCCGGTTCCGCGCGGCAGGGACGCACGCGGCGCCCTGTCTCCCCGCGCGGTCACTCCGCACGCCCTCCGAGGGAGCACAGAAGCGGAGGCCCAGGGGACATTTCTTCCTTAGCTCGCCCCTGGCCGGGAAGACTGCGACTGAAGCCAGGTTATTTCCTCACCCCGCGAGGGGAAAAGAAAAAAAAATTAAGGTGGACAGGTGTGACAATCATGGCAATCACTCGCGCCACTCCGGCTCTTCTTGCGCGCGGGGCAGTGCGCCCCTTTTCGCCTTTGTTACCAT
Organism: Typhlomys cinereus; assembly: GCA_023101885.1. Taxonomy (NCBI): domain Eukaryota; kingdom Metazoa; phylum Chordata; class Mammalia; order Rodentia; family Platacanthomyidae; genus Typhlomys; species Typhlomys cinereus. Next base: position 10,369,203 of record JALPQD010000021.1, read on the forward strand.
CTTCAGAGCTTTGGGTCTCTCTGACCTAAGATCTCCCCTTAGGCAGGCTACTCTGTCTGGTCCGCAGTCAACAGAATCTTGTCTGTTGCTGTTGACTGCATCCCAAGTTTCCCAAGTTCTCTATTCTGCAGCCTTCCAAGTCTTCTCTCTGCTTGGCTTCTGGCTAATTAAGGACGAAGAGTCAGTCGGAGACCTTCGAATCGGCTTGGACCTCTTGAATCACACTCACTGTGAAACCTTCGTGAAGTTGGGGTTTTATTACAAACCAACAATTGGAGAGGGCAGGGGTATTTTCATTGAAGTGTAGGTGACCGAGGCGACGCCACTGCTATCTTTGGAAGTCACCTCCAACAATATCTGGTAGTAGTATTAAGGCAAGTGTCAAGGAAAAGAGTAATTTGAGTGGAAATTTTTATTGAGTGCTTCATTATTTATTTAGAAAGTTAAGTGGAACTGTGGGATGTTTTCCACTTGGATGTCTTCAGAAAACCCGCAGGGATCCTAGAGTGAGAAATTCCTTTTGATGTCCTCGACTTGATGAAGTTCTTCATGTGACAAAGACCTCCAGAGATGACACACTAAGAAAAAGAAACTGATTCGAATCGAGGAAATCCGTTTCAGGAACCAAACGAAGAAGAAAAAAAAGTTTAAAAAATCTACTGCGGAAACAGGAAACACTCGACTGTGTAAACATTTTCAGAGGCTTTCATAATCGTAACTGGGTGATCTTGAGATTCGAAGGGCTATAGGCTGACTCAAGGTCTATAGTTGGTTCCTAAACAGGTTTATTGGGAGATTGGAATGTGTGAGACCTTGTTTCTGGCCCTTATCCAGAACCCAATTTTGTAGTCCCTGTTGAGTTCAAGGGATTTTTCGCCCCCACTTTTTTTGTGGGGGAGTCAGGATCTTTTTAGAGTTAGTTTTAGAAATAATCACCTGCTGCAGTGCCCCTTCTATCTTGGAAGAATATCTTCAATTGACGCGAGTATATCTAACCCCAAGAGCTTTATTTTAGAGCAAGAACCTGTGGTCTACACATTAGGGGTCTCAAAAGGTACAAATGATTTTTGAAAAGGGTTTCAAAGATTCACAGATCTAACATGATGGAACCCTAGTCATTTATTAAATGTAATTTCATCGTGAGCTTTTTGTTGTTCAAAAAGGACGGGCCTCTTCATGTCACTGTCAGAATTTCAGATTGTCATTCTTGATACAGGAATTTATAGAAACTCGAGGATGCAAAGAGAAATGAAACTAAACCCTTCCTTCTCCCCAGGATTCTTCCAAGATATTCGAGGAATAGTGTGTATGAATTCCATCCCCGCTGAAGGTTTAAGACTGGAGTCTTCATTTCTTCCTGATCAAATGCAGGTAGTATTTCATGTGTTTCTATTCAGAATTCATTAACAAAAACTGTCTCAATTGTAATGTAATAGGCACAACAAATGAACTAATTCCAAACCTAGGAGAAAAAGGAAAGATGCAGCTCATAGCACTTTAATTCTTCCCACTGCATTTTACCTCAGGGATCCTAAAACTTGCAGTGAAGACGGAAACAAAGCAATGTGCTGAACTAGTTAAGTCAACTGAGGGGCAACTTTCTTTCTTCTACTCAGTGCAATTAACGGCCGGCAATTTAGAAAGCTAAAAGTACTTGTAAAGTGTTCTGCATGTGTAAAGCAAGATCGATTACTATTGACACAACAGCAACCAGACTTTCTTATTTTTGCAAGTAGCTAAATATCTGTGGAATCCATTTAGGCATTTTCTGCGGAAGACTTTGTTAATGTCAACTTTTATACAAAAGGCTCCTAGAATACTTTTTTTTTTTAGGAGCAAACGCCAAACTTTAAAGGCAACTTCTCATGTACCCTGTTTTGTAAATTACAAAATGAAGACCTTAAGAGAGGTACGTCAGCAGAACTTTTGAAAATCTTAACAGTAGGAGCTCTAAGAGAGACTAGTTGTTTAAGAATTCAAACCATAAAAATCTTTCTCCTGTTTTATTAAAAGACAAAGAAATTTTGGCTGAAATATCCTTTCAAGCTTAAGTAATTTTCAAGCTGAGTAAGGGTAAAAAGCCTCTTCCCAAATACAATAAATGGAAATGTTTTCAAGTATGGTGAAATACCACTAAATAAGCTATAAATGCATTTGATATTTTAACATTTTCAAAAATAAGTCCACCACGGAAGTTGAGGTGTCTTTTGTCCCAGATAACACTGTGAAAAACTTGAGAAAAGCCTAGAAAAATGAGTTAGCGATTCACCAAAATTGGCAAACATTGGTAGCTTTTACTTCAAAGATTGTAAATAAACAGATACATCTTTCAATGGCTCTCCAGAAATATACAACAAATCATGAACTTCTGAGAAACATCACTTGAAGACAGCAATGTATTTTCTTTAGCTCTGCCCTCTTGTAATCCACTATAGGGTTTCCAAAACATCTTGCACATTGTGCTTTTCATATCAAATTTTTATTAAAGTACTTAGCTATTTTCTAAATGAATACCCTTTTATTGGATATTTTTCCAATTAAAAATGAAATTTCATTTTACATCTATAATTAGAAATAACACATACATGGAACTGTACAAATTTAGGTCAAAATAAAAATATATGTATTTTGTGGCTTCATAAAACATTATTTACTGGATCTTTAAAGAAAGCAGAAGTAACAGCAATATATGTAAAAGTAATGATTTAATGACTATGAGCAAGACAAAGCAATAGAATTGTGCTTCTTTTGCAGACAGGGGACAATGAAATGTTTAGCTACAATTTCCCATACAAACATGAAACAATATTCACACAGAATAAACATCCTCACAAGTAATCCATGGGTGATGAACTCACGCCAAGTTCGACCAAAGCAAAACAAAACTGAGAACTGATGGGATTATTCATATTTTAAATTCAAAATTTGTTCTACGTAAAAACACCTGTAGAAACTCACAATAAATTGCTTCTATTCCCAAGCATTATAGAGATGGCATATGCCTTTTAACTGTTAAAAACTTAAATTTGAAAGTACTATTATACCACATGTCCATAGCTAAAATGCCTCCTTCCTGTAATTAGCTGGTTTAAAATTTTGGTTTAGAATTCGTGATAAATATGTATCTAAAAACACATTAATTCCATCATAACCAATAGAAAATTAAGACACTATTTCCATTTGCCTTAGTTAAAATTTTTCTTTACTGCAACATGAATTTTAAAAGTCAACATGTATTATTATAGGACAGTCAGAACTAAGATGATCTGCCAATTGCTTCCAAGTGGAAAAGAATTTGAAATTAGTCATCTACAATGGAAAATATTCGATGCTGGTAAGTAAGGCTCAATGTGGGGCATGGCAATGGGAAGATGCAAAGGTCGAACCAGTTGGGAGGATTTTAACAATTGAATGCATGAAACACAATGTTTTTATAGTATTTATAAATATATCATACAATACTGTTTCCTGTTATGTCATATACCAATATGGCATTGTACAACAAGCATAATGCCATCTGATTCTTACAAAAGCGAATCATTTAAACAAGTCAGTAAAAGAAACGGTAGTACCCGCTTTTAGGCATACAGATTGTAAAACTGAAGTTTCCTTTGATCGGTTTTGCGTAGCAACAGAGAAGTATAAATCAAACAGGAATTAAAATGGCTAAATATGCAAGAAATTGTTATTCACAGTGACATGGCTACATAGAATGCATTATTCTATGCTTATTCTTTCCATTTGTTGAATTTCAAGGTAAAAAGCACTTGTTTTCTACAGGTTCACAAAACAGCATAATAACAAGAACAATCAAGGAGAATGTAATGTAGGCGTTAGTTGAGATTAACAAACTATGGCCCAATGCTTCTACCCACTGCAGAACATTTCCAAATCCAGACAATGGTTACAGAAACCATTTCACATCTTTCCTAACCACAACAACAACAAAAAATCTTGTCTGCCTTCTCAGAATTCAATTCTTTACAGAAAGAATCTTTCCTTTCAATTAACATCCATATGAATATCACATCTAGCCCATCTTTTATAGCCAATTTAATGTCACTACCAAAGAAAGCAAATTGGACGAGAGTCACATGTATTAGCATCTATAAAGCTGTAATGAATGAAGATATCTAAATCAGGGATGGAAAAATTTCTTTCCTTAGCAGTCTGAGGATTCAACCAGATGAAGTCGCTGATGACCCATTTACGGATGCTTTTCGAGGTCTACTGGCAAAGGAAGATTGGTGGTTACCACTGGGGCTGTTGCTGGTTCCATTCATGGTGCTGGAAATGTGAGGAAACTGTGGATGGGGAGACTGCACGGGCGTGCTGGGGCTGGGCAAACACGAGGAGGTGGAAGGGACGCCCCCCGCTGGGCTCAGCGCCTTGTCACTCCCAGAGTCACTCTCCAGCTCCCCCGAGGCAGTCAGTCCGTCTCTCTGGCGACCGATCTTCATCCTTTTACAAGTAGGCCTAACTCTGTATTTCAAAGGCAGTGGGCCGTTCTACAAAGTTAAAAGGAAACAAACAAAAAAATCACTCTTAACTCTTTGCCACATTTGGGCAGCAGAATCTAAGGGCTGCTACTTACCCTTCTCCAGGTATAAATGTAGGCAATGTCCATTAGTGTGTAGTAATCCTTTAAAGGTTCCTCTTCATACATGACATCAATCTATTAGAATATATTTTAATTATTCAATGACAAAAGGACAAAGGTAAACACAGATTTTTGGTCACTTAAATATAATGCAAAAACACATTTCCCATTTGAGCACAGACAATCCTTTAAAAAATATTTCTAGAAATCATTAGGGATTTATTTTCTTAGACTAATAAATACTTTATCTAAAATATTTTAAGAGATTTTTTTCAACCTTACCACTAAATTTAATGTTTTTATTTTCCTATCGCTTTTTTAGGTCTAGAAGCCCAAGAGAAAAAAATTTAAAAATCTACATAAAATACAGGGTACCTGGAAAGTGTTGGGTATATCCATTTTACTTCTCAGAAACTTTCTTAAGTGCATCACAGTCATCGCTGCTGGGCATCGCAAGTATCTTTTATCATTCACCTACAAGCACATTGACAATATCAATTTTATTTCAGTTCCCAAGTTTCAAATATGTAGAAAGTTCAACTGCCTATATATGATAAAGGTGCTAATATTCAAACTAGATGCAATTAAACAATAAACTCTACTTTAAGCTTACTATTATTTGTTAAGTACTAAGTGAACAAATTCCTAACACTATTTATCTGCTAAATATATTATCACGAACTATATATTTTATAAAAATTGCAACTACAAAAATAAATTATATTTATTAAATTATCAATGTGGATCTCTCTTAAATGTCAAACATGGCCATTTTCCTCTATTGAACACTATAATCTGACTGCAGAATATTCTATACAACAACCCAACTCTTATAATCCAGAATTCAAAGTTCTCCTTCATTTTATAACATGGAACATACCTCTTCCTTAGACTTCTCTTTGTTGATCTTCCGATCCAATCTAAGAAACAGAAAATTCATTGGTGACACGAAGTGTCCAATAAACACACTGACACAGCCTAGATTTTCGGGAGAATGTACCTGTTCTGGTCGAAGAACTCAATGGACAAGCTGATTATCTCATCATCAGTTATGATGCGCTTATCTTCATCAGCAACTTCTCCCCGATCTTCATTAGAGCCATTGGCAGCTATAATGACATTTTGAAATTTCATTTAAAAAAACTAAACTTAATTAAAGTAAGGAATAGGTTAAACAATAAATTTTAAATACCGTCAGCTGAAGGATGAGCTGCATAAAAATCTCTTCTTCTCTTCATTTCATCTAAAAGATAGGGCGAGGAAATAGTAAAAAATTTACTACTATAGGAAAAACCAATTAATGTTTTTCATAAATTTCATTTAAGCAAATTACTCACTTTTGAAAAGCCCTGGAACTAATTTGTATACAATGTCTTGAAGAGTTTTATCTGATCTGAAAAAGAATAAAGAAATCACTTTTGTTTTTTAAACATTTTCTGCTATATTTTACTTGATCGTGATGCCACTAAATGCAGATAGAAACAGTGAGCAGAGGCTCTGCAGTGGCCTCTCACATTAGCAGTCACTTTGTATTTAGTGCTAACTCTTCAGGATTGTTGCCTTTCATGTTACTACACTTGCTAATATGAATAGGGATAAAGAGAGTATGGAAATACTTCAATAATTTATCTTGTCTGTCATTAAGTCAACAAAGCAATGCAAAATAATGAAAACAAATTCAATTCAAGAGATAGACATTTTTAGATCCCTGGAATAATACTGAGTTTTGTCTAAACTTGGTGACCATTAAAATGATGAAAAATTAAAGACCTACCCTTCGTAAAGTACACACATTAGGAAAGAATAAATTTTCTGTGAAGTAAAAACAAGGAAACTTTCCCTGTTTATGAATATGAAATTTCAACAATAATTACCTAAGGAGTTAAAATAGTTTCCTACCTTATATTCAGGAGTGGTCTGGTTTTGTGAACTTGGACATCACAGATAGGACAATACTTGCTGGTCTCCAGGTAACGCACAATACATGTTTTACAAACTACAAATAAGAATATGCACTTTTTGTGAGTTTAGAAATGAGAGGCTAAGGCCTACTATTAGTGTCAGAACTGAAAACCAGAAGATAGTTTTCCAAGAAAATGAACCAATCAATAGCCTGAGAACAAAAAACAAGGCCTACTTGTAATAAAAAAACAGTACCCAAAGTCAGCAATTATAAAAGAAAATAATTCCTACCACTTTGTACAAAAATCCCAAGGACTGTGGACAACATTCAGTTCTGCCACTTAGGATGAGCACTGAAATGTGCATGACACAAGAAACCAAGGCTGGGTACTTACAGGAATGTAGACATTCTATTATGGTGGTGGCATCAATGAAATACCCTCCACAAAGCACACACATAAGGTGGGGATTTAGCTCGGTGATCTTGATTCTGGTTGTTCGATGCATTTTTGCTTGATAAAAGATCCTGCAAGACACAGAAATAACGACCATAATCCACAGAAAAGAATGTCAATCTCAATCTCCACAACTCCAGAAACTACACTGAAGCGCTGAGGATTTCAGAAAACTCGTTTTAACACTCTGCAGCTGTGACCCCACATTTTCCATAGAAAGGATTTACTAGAGATCCGAATAACCTCTACTGCAGCAGTGGAAAAGGATCCAACCAAATTTACTTCTGGCCTCTGTGATCCTCCTGCAGGGAAACGCAAAGGTCTGGGGCGGGGCGGGGCTGGGAGTTGGATTCTGGTCTCTTGCAATTGTCCTCCGGCCCTGCTGCCCCGAGACTGGGGCGGACATCACGCTGTCCCCGAAGACAGCCGCCAACCCAGGGCTCCTTGTAAGCCCCCAAATTCACCGCAGAATCTTCCTCGAGGATCGTCAATCTCAGATCCCCAGATTCTTGCTTGGACGGCTCCAACAAGGCGAACGTGGCTAGTTCCAGGCCACACAGGGACAAACGCACAGAGCCCCGTCTGCGCCCGGGCATTTCCGGACCCAACGCCCGTGGGGCGAAGCACCTCTGGGCCCCGGGCCGGGATGCCAGGGGCGGGTCCCGCGGCGCTGGGGCTGCATCTCCTCCGCCGGATTCGGAACTCGCCTCCGTCGGGGTTTCCATAGCAACTTACACTTAGACTTGGCATCCGGCCACCGCTGCAACTCGGCGCGGGCCAGCCGACCGAGCCTTCACCGATGGCGTGCGGGGCACCCGGGCAGCGGGGAGGGCCGGGGGCGGGGCCGCGGGAGGGCGCGGCGGGGCGCCCCAAGGCGGCGGGCTGGTGACGGCCACCGCAGGCAGCCGGGAGGGCGAAGCAGCAAACCGCGCCCCCGGCCGGGGCGGGCACTCCTGGGGGCCTCGCTCCAGGTGGCCACACTGCGAAAAGCTGGTTTCTTATCTCGCCTCTTCCGTCTGTCCTGCGAGCAGTCGCTAGGTCGGAAGTTTCACGAAGGGATCTTTTCAGATTTGCCAGCTGTGCACTTAGCCCAAACCCGCGAGGCTCGAGTTGCAGACATAGTTATTGAACCGAACCTCTTAACACTTCCTTCTCTAGTAAGTTCGCTGGTAGATTTAGATGAGCCATCCAAAGTTTTTGGAAGGGCTGAATACGGAAATCAGCTTTAAAAAGAAGGAGGAGGGGCAAAACTTCATTTGAATAAACTATGCTGGAGGCAAGAAAGCTACTTTAATCCTTGGGATAGCGGACAACATGCAAAAAAAAAAAAAAAATGTGCCCAGTCTTATTCCCCAAGCTTAATCAACATCCTGTCAATCCAGAGAAGTGATAGGAGAAACCAATGCCATTTTCTCATCTAACTTCCATGCAAGATGAAATGATAACCCCAACAGATACTATTACAGAAAAGTCACAGTAGACAACTGCCAGCAACAACACTCCAGAGAACAACAGGGAAACCAACCACCTGATAAGCACCACTGGGACAGCCAGCTTTCTTAGCTTTTGCTCTCCATCCAAACAGACCCTGAGTCAAGACTGAGCTTATACATACGATGAAAGCACACCCGTGAAGCTGTCTGCAATGGAAATCTAGGAACTTGTGAAATTTGTAATAAAATGCACCTGAGGCTTTCTTAGATTATTTTAACGCAGAAGAGGAAAATAGCAATGAACATACCCTGAGGGCTGAAATTAACTGTTGAGTACTAAAAAAATTTGGCCCAAACCGAGCCTCTCTTATGAAAGTGAGCACAGGGGTAACCAGCGACCTCAACTTAGAAAACTTGTGATCTCTGTTACTTTTGAAATGCTTCTTTAGAATACTGACAACATAATATAAAAACTAAGTGGGGTAGGAAGAGGAGATGTGGATGAAGCAGTCTCTAAAGAGCTGCAGATTCTAGTCAATTACACTTGGTGGGTACAGACAAGTCGGCCTGACTCTTAAAGAAAACTCTCCTTGTGAAACCACACAGGATCTTTCCTAGAAGGATGGTCAGCGAGATGATACTCTACCTAGGAGATCCTATTCCACTTACACCACCCATTATGAAGTTTGCCAAAGGGCTCCAATAAAACCAACTGCCTTTATATTTTTTCAGCTATCATACAGAAAACACATAGTCTATTACACAAACACAAATACTAATCCAGAGAACAATCACGCCTCCATAGAAAGTTATTGACTGGTTGTCTTTGAACATTCCAGTCACATGGACTTGATCAAATCCTTTCAAATTCATTGGAAGTTTCAATCCACACAACTTCCCTACCTCTGCTGAGAACTGGCCCTATTCCTGTTACCATTCAACATGCTAGTAAGTTATCACTTTGTTACTGTTATTATCAGCTCTTAATTTTCTTATGCAATTGGATTGTACTGACATTGAGTAAGACTTTCTGACATGCTTGATGAACTTTAAGGAACAATCTCTCAAACCTTAAGGGCTGAACATCTTCAAGGTTCCTTCACAGAACCTGCCTGTAAGCTTGTAAAAAAATGCACGAAACCTACAATGGTGAAAATACTTGGTTAAAACTTGCCTTTACAGCTCACTCAGTAGGGACTGTAAGTTTTTAGTTAGAGGCCTAACACCAGTGATGTCAAAATGAAGGAAAACAGAAGCAAGCTCTACCGTTTACAATCAGCTTGACTACTGCAACCTAAGAAATGCAAATGAACTCCCTAATCCCAGTTGGGACTCCCAGCTCTAGTACTAGCAGGGGTAAAATTGGGGTTAGCTTGACTCAGGGAGAATCTTATCTGTTTGGATACTCAACACATCCAAGAGTATTCATGGGTTTATCAAACACATTTACATGCTTAATTTTCTTACCATAGATTGTGGATACATGTGACTGTATACACATGGGTACACAGTCTTTCACATGACTGTACAGATACAAGAGTAAAATTTGCCCATGTAGGCTTTTTCAATCATCTCTGTAATTTGAGGGAGATGTATGGAAATGAAGTCCTGCATATATATATATATATATATATATATATATATACATATATAATTTTACTAAAAAAGTCAACCTCTGAGAAATTCTATGTAAGACTAAATTATTACTGTAGTCATAATAATCTGCCCATAATGCAGTCAACAATTGTCATCTCTGCCCATCAAGTCTTTCCTATATCCTGTAACATGTTTGCAAAAGATGGATAAGATACATTTTATATAAAAAGGTTCAACTAAGATTATACATTATCACCAATTTACACTTGCATTTAGGTAAATATGACTGGAATTTTGCCTATTTTAAGGGAAGGAGTTAATATACGATTCTCTTTCAGATAGTGAACCGTGACCACTAAGCCCACTAAATCCTTTTATTGCAATTGGGAATGATCAAAGACTGTCTTCTTGTTTATTTCCAATCATTAACTGTAAAGCTCTGGGGAAAAGATCATGCTCTGTCGCTGTCAAGTCCAAATGACTACGCAAACACAAGCAATCAACTTCTCAGCGTTCCTTTCTAAAGCATCCCTTTACTGTACGATCTACGCCTGACATTTGGCAAAATCTATGGGATTCGGAGGGGGGGCAAGTCACAAGCGCATCCCTCCGCAAAGAGGAAAGTTGCGGTCGCTGCGAGAGAAGAAAAGAGGTAAAGAGAAGTAGAGAAAGGAAACCTCCAGCAGGGTTAGCGTCCAGTCCCTACCATCAGTCCCAAACAAAGCTCTAAATCTCAAATGCCCACTCCCCAGAGACCTCGCCCTAAGTACAGGGGAGCACTCGTCTAAGACCCCCAACCACCACCTTTGAAAACTTCACCCTTTTCAACACAAACGCGCAAGAAGACCTTGGAAACAACTGGCAACCGCCATCTTACCAGCCATCCAATTTCACACAAGTGTCCCTCCAACTTAAGTTAATAACATTTTTGTCGGGGCTCCCAGCAGCCTAACACCCACTTCGGCGGGATCGCTGCCCCCCACGGTACTCGTCCCTATAAAATGGGGGCGTTCCCTGGAGGTGGCGAGCCCTCCGGAGCCCTTTCTTCGGGAGAGGAGGGGAGCCACTTGACCCAGGCAGCGCCCGATCTCAGGCTCTCGTCCCCGTTTCGGCCAAATCTACCTCTCAACAAAGGGCGCTGCGGCCGCGGGAGCCGCGCAGGCTGCGAACGCAAGCGCTGCGCTCCGGGACCATGTGCGGCGCGAGGGTGCCGAGGGGCGCGAGGGGGAGAAAGGAACTAAAACGTGGGGCGGCGCGGCGCGTCCGGAGCGCGGGCGGCGACGGCTGGAGCGGCGCCGAGCCCGGGCGGCGGCGGCGGCGGCGGCGGCGGCGCGGCGCGGGCTTGCGGGTCGGTCCCGGCGCCGCGGGAGGCGCGGCGGGGCGCGCGGGCGCGGGCGCGGGGCCGGCGGCGGGCTCGGCGCCCACGCTGTCAGCGCGGCGGCCGGCGGGGCGCGGAGGGCGGAGGTGGGGGGGGGACCTCGCTCCCGGCCGCCCGGCCGCCCGACCCCCGCGCCGCCCCCGCCGGCCCCCCGGCTGCGGCCCGCCGGCGCCTCGCCTCCTACGTACCCGGAAAGAGCGGCTGGCGCGAGGCGATCGGAGCGGGCGGAAAAGACAATGAAAGTTAAAAGTCGTTCAGCAGAAAATGAATGTGAGCCAAGCGGCCATCTTGAAGCGAGCTGCAGACGCCGCTGTCAATGGGCAACGAGCGCAGCCGAGAGGAGCCGCGGCCGCCGCGCTCGGCTCATGCCGCCTCCCGAGCCCGGCCTCCTCCTCCTCCTCCGCGCGCGCCGCGGCCTCCTCCTCCTGCACGGCCTCCTCCTCCGCCTCCGCCTCGGCCTCCAACGCCTCCTCCTCGGGGCCTCCTCCTCCTCCTCCTCCTCCTGCTCGGCCGCCGCCGCCTCCTCCCGCTCCGCGCTCGGGGGAGGGCGCGCGCGGAGGGGGCGCGAGCGGTATTATTCTGCGGGGCTGGAAGGTGTTTCTAATCCGAATCGGGGCTCCCTCGCCCACATCCCCATTGTTTCGCCCCGATCTCTGCCTTTAATACTACGATTATTATTTCATACTCGCGTGGGGGGGCACGGGGGGCGCCGTGTGTGCGTGCGGGCGGGCGCGAGCGGGGGGAGGGGAGGAAGGATAAGGAGGGGGAGGGGAGAGTGGAAAAAAAATGCACCGCTGAAGGCAGAGTGGAAACTGACACCGGCTCCAAAATGGCTCAGAGTCCGCCCGCCCCCTCCCCCCCGCCGTCCCCCCCACCGGGTCACGTGCTCCCCTCATTCCTTAAGGGCGGCCTGGGAATTAGTGTCGGTGTAGTCGGGCCCGTGGCCGCCCCCTCCCCTCGCGCCGCGCGCCCAGCCCCCCTCCCCTAGCCTGCGCCGCGGCGGCGGCGACATTTCTCCACAGCGCCCCACGCGCCGCCCAGCTCTCGGCGCGGGCATCGCTCGGGCGCCGCAAGCCTCCCCTTCCCGCCCCCCGTTATTCTTTCCTGGGCCTCCGTCCGCGGCGCGCACGTCCACGGGGCCCCAATGGGGGCGCCGGGACGCCGCCCCCCAGCTCGGCTCCCGCGGGGCCGCGGCCCGGACGCGGCCGAACCTGCGCGCGAGTTGGGCTCGCGGAAACAACAGCGGCCGCGCCGGCCCCTTCCCCGCCCGCCGGCCGCCGAGGCGGGGCGCGCGCGGGCAGCGGCTGCCGGGCCGGGCTCCGCGCGCCGCGGGTAGGGCCGCCCTGCGCGCAGGTAACGGGCCGGCCGCGGGCCCCACGCACCTTCCCCATCGCGCTGCACCCGGAGTTGCTCACGCTAGCCGCATCTACTTTGCACGCAAAGTATTAATTAATAACACACAGAGTCCAAACAAAATACTGACACTCTTTGTGGGAGCACCACCTTATTATTTATTCAGGATACAATACTTTCATGTGACTTGAAAAAGGCGGAAATAGAAATGTAGGTAATTCAAATACGTGGGCAGAATTTCTAACCCTTTCACACTCGTGTACAAAAAAACTGTCAGACTTGATGCGCAGCATACATTTACAAAGACAGTTCCTTTCTACTAAAAACGACGATGTCCGGCTTGCACAGTCGACGGTCACGCAGAATACCAGGCAGTTCTGCTTTTCCTACAGATTGCATCGTTAGCTTCACCAAGCTACAACTGAGTTGCTCTTTCCAGGCTTTTGGAAGCATCTTTAAGTTTCCCCACCAAGTCCTAAAAGAGTGTATCATGCCAGTTTTTAGGGAAAAGCATGTAACTAAATAACCAACTCCTGACAGTTGCAAGGGAAAAAAAGTGAGAAGAGCACCTGACAAACACGTTTAAGATGCGCTAGGACTTTAATTCTGGAATCACTGTCGGGTCTCAAGAAGTTTCCTCTAAAATATCTTGTCTTCAAATCAGCTATTTGTCTACAGTTTGAAGCATAATTTCCAACCGAATCCTCTTTAATAGTAAGATAGTTGAAATTAAATATCTAAAATTACCTAACCAAAGTCATGCTGCATATATTTTTTCTGAAACCTTAAAGTTTGGCTAATATTTACATTGAAATTACTGGGCAGAAGTCTTTTGAGAAATTCACTTTTACCTAAATTTCCAGGAATCATTATTGGTTAAGAAATAAATTCGTTGTCATGTACATCATTCAATGTAGTGATCTATTTCTTGACAATATAAAGTTTCAAGAACTTAAGTGTATTTTCCCCCTTACAAAGTACTTAAAACTGCTGTTTCAGAATGTAATTTTGAAGGTTTAATTTTTGAAAGGCATTTCAAAATCCTTGCTCTTAACTTTTGTCTTATCTTTATGAATCAAACTTATCATAAATTAAAGGAGTTTGCACTAAACACTATACTTTAGAAATATATTTTAATTGAAAGAACAGCAATATAGACCACTGGAAATACTAATAACATGTTACTTTCAAAAGTGAAGTCTATGTTAAAAATAAGTTTTTCAAGCCAGACTTCATTATCTGCTGGTAGATAATTATTTTTAATTTATCATGAACACAGTTCTCAAACATCTATAAAACACAGGCATATTCAGAGATCCTAATACCATACCTGTAATTGCTCCATGCTGCAACTAAAACTAATCTCTGGGTGGGACTGGCAATCATTCTAGAGAAGAAAAAAATATTTATTTAAATCAAGGAAAGTTGAAGTTTTGTTACACACTTCATTCTTAGGCAAGGATTATCTACACATACCTCTACATTTAAGGTGACCAAATATGCAGGCCTGTACATCTTATGAAGTTGATTGGTCTAAAACAACAAAACACACCTATCTTTGAGCCTAATTTTTTAAATTAAGTCCTCCAAATCCTTCTGTATTAGTTTGTTAAAATTTTACCTTTATCTGATATTCCAAGCGCCAGGAAACATCAGTTATATGAGGAAGAGATCTACCTATACTGAAAGATAGAAAGGAAAATTTATAATACCTACAGAAAAGAACTTTCAATATCAATCTTCACTAAGAGTGGTGTCTACCTTTGCTTCCCGCACTTTAATCCATTCTGAATTTAAAGTATGGTTAAACTTCATTTTCAAGTGCTGAAAAGTAAAAGCACCTTAAAGTGATCTCAAGCTTTAGCTTTAAAAACATTAGCGTAACTTCAATTGTTTCACTTGCCCTTTGGCCCCCTTTTGGATCAGAATCCCAGGGGCTTTTTGCCCTGTTTTGTTTCACACCAGCACGCTCCATTCATACCTGCAAGTGAAAAGTGCCTCAGCTTGACACCTTATACAGTACCTACCTTCCCAGTAGGATTTCTAAGGAATTCTTATTATTCTGGGGAGGGAAGAAAAGCAAATAATTTTTTAAAAAAAACAAGAGTAAGGAAGAAGAAAAAAAAAAAGGTCACTGTTAATTAAAACAAATAAAAATAAGTAACCTGATATTCTGTGCAAAACAGTTCTATTCGCTCTTGGTCAAATTTACAATCTTCTAAATAGGCGCTGGGGGTTGGGAAGGAAGAAACCAAAGTTTAGCTCCATCTTTACAACTGAAATTAGAAAAACAAAGCTACCATTTGAAAAATATGTGGACTCAATAAATCTTGTACCTCAGAGTGGATTCATCCGCGCGGTGCTTTCCTGCCTCCAGTATGTAAGTTGCAGTTGCTGTATGGCAGTGCTTTAAAATCACTGGGTCGATATGTTTCAAGTCTGGGTGATCTAAAATAAATTAGTTGCTAGTGATAATAAGTTCTACTTGTGTTCCTAAAAAAGGGCATTTGAGTTAAATCCCCTTTTAAAAAGTTACAAAAAATTCCATTATAAGGACTGTCAGTTGTTAAGTGAATGAAACGAACAAGGTCAATTGCAAAACAATAAAGAGAATGCATCAATAATTGGCTGTCAATCTGTTTTCAAACACCTTTTATTTTGCCTTAGTATGTTTAATATTTTTAAAAAGAGTTCATACCAAAGAAAAGGTAATTATATACAGTGCTTGTCCTAACACTGGATTGAATAAATCAAAGGAAAAGCCGAAGACAAATATTTTTACTTGGTCTAAATTTCAAGATAGTCGACTTCCAAAAAATGATGACATTTTATAGTATTTCATCTGTGGACATTAATGCACCAAGGAAAGCTGCAGGAAGGGTATAAATTAGAATATGTAACAGAAATTTCAAGATCTTATCAGTATTCTCAGGTTTTGACAGCTACTCCTTGTTTAGAAATTAACCCAGGTGGTGATTACTATTTTTGCTCGAAGAACAACTTCCACTTTCGTACTTTTTGAACAAACGTCTAGTTCACGAAACCAAGAGCCAATGTAAATATGGATTGTTGGTGTACTTTATTTAAGAAAATTATCTAAAAGTGATGTATCGCTAAAAAAAAAAAAAACTCCTTTAATGCAAATCGATACTGCATTTGGCGACCAGACTTCTTAAAAGTGACTTGCCTCCCACTCACTGTGGAAAAAAAAAAAAAAAAAAAAAAAAAGCGTCCTTCTTGAGGTTTCCAGGCGAAAACCCTGGATAAAAACCCAGAGCTGGAGTGTTTAGTGATCAGAGAATCCCGAGGTTATGAGGTCGGACAACGTCAATGCTATTTGACCTAGGAATTAGTTCGGAAACCTAGTCCTAGCTTAGTGCTCCGAGCCTGAATTACAGGCAGCTTCCCAGATGAAGTCCAAGTGTCAGAACAGTCGCTGCAACACACCAGGCTGGAAACCTCGGGTTTAGGCCACAAACAAGACTTGAACGCGGCTTTACAAAGGAACAAAGAGACTGGGAGGGAAATCAGGCCAGCAACGCGGATCTGGCTGAGTGCAAGTACCAAGCGGGGGATGCACAACAGTGCTGGGGGTCCGCGGCGAGTCCAGGAGCGGGCACTTCTGCCCCGCGGTGGGGCGCGGCGAGCGCTGCCCGGGGACTTCCTCCGGCCAGGGCTGTCCGCGTCTCGCCGGGCTCGCGGCTCCTGCTCCGAGCGCCCCTCCACCCAGGCCGCTCGGGCGGCGGACCGAGCCGCTTACCTAACACGGCCTCGTCTGCCTGAGCGTCCAGCAGACTCTGGAAAGCCGCCCGGAGCAGAAGCGCGAAGGCGTTAGAGTCGAAGAAGCCGGGATCCGCCAGCGTCTGGAAGCCTCTCTGCACATACTCGGAGAGCTCCATTGTGAGCGCGCCGTGACCTTCGACACGCGCACCACGTGACGCACGCGCGCTCTCAGCTGACCAGGCGCGCGCTCCCGCGCTCGGGTGGCTCGGGGAAGCTCGGGCTGGTTCGGGGAGGCTCGGGGAGCCTCGGGCGGCTCGGGGCGGCTCGGGACCGCTCGGGAGGTTCCGGGAAGCTCGGGGAGCTTAGGCTGAGGGCCTCCCCGCCCCGGGCCTCCCCGCCGGCCTCGCGCGGGTGCCCGCCGCCGCCTGCCCTTCCTGCTTTACCCAGGAGCTTCTGGCCCCGGCCCGCGGCGGCTCACGGGACGTGAACGCGCTGGGCGCTCTCGCGGCGCCCGCTCACCTGAGACGGTGGCCCGCAGGGTCTCGCGGCGCCCCCCAGGTGCTGCGCGCTCCGTGCCGCGCCCGCGGGGCTCAGCAGAAACCCGCGTTTCAGACCTGGGGTCCTCTCCGTGGGTGTTTCAACTCACCAGCTTAGCCCCCGGAGCACAGCCTTTTTTGTGACACTATAAACATGAAATCAATCTGATTTCACCTTCTCTTTTTGTCACTTCGAGAAACTGGGCATTAGCTGCTCGCGCGGTGTGCACAGCGTGTGCGTGTGTGTGTGCATGCCGAGCCTCGGTAACTGCGAGATTAATACATTATTCATGAACATATTTGACAGGATTATTAAAAATTTTATATGCCACGGCAAATAAATACCTTTCAAAAGCAAACTGCGATGTAAATTGTGTGCTACTACAGTAACTCACGACATCTGTGGTTTTAATTACCCCACAGAGTCTTCATAAATATATATTAGTTATCTTGGAAAGCACGCTTGGCGACGGCAAGATCTTTATTAGAAGTGAATTGTTTTTTCGGATACTCATAACTTCAAAGATTTAAATCCTGTATAAAGTTTAACTTCCCCTCTATTTCTACGAAGTTGATTCGGAGAACAAGAGTAATTTGTTTAACTGAAATAAAGCACGGTAGTCATTTTTTCTTTTTAACCAAAAGAGTTTGCATAAAAGAAATGCCAAGTTTCTGAAGGTGAGAGGAAAGGACCACAGAGCAAGTTAAATGTTTTAAGTCTTCACCAGCGAGTGTTTCCAACGTTAAATTCACCAGGAAACAGGTTCTTTTTAGATGTCTACTTGGAGAAAAAAATGTTATTAATGTGTCGTCACCATTTAACCGTTCCCTCTAAAGACTGAGTATCTCTCTCCTCGACTACAGAACGCAAAAGCAATGATTTAGCTTCAAAGTAATAAGCCCTGAGCAATGCCATCCAGCCGTGCTTTGGAAAGCGCGGGAAACATTGCCCCTTCCCTTGGTAACCATAAGCTCAAAGTTTGCTTAGGCTCTATATGAAACAAACACCTATTAATCATGTTCATTTTCCTTTCCACCCCAAGCTTTCTTCCTAAACTCCTTAATTTTTTTTTCTCAGAAACAGCAAAATGTCAGCTGGAAAATTTCAAACTATCTGATTTACCAGGGAATGTTTCACCAGACAGAATTGTGTAAATGCTGAACAATGTTAATAATACCCAAATTTGATCTGTTCATTACACATGCATCTTATGAACTGGTGTAACACAGGAATGTGAATAGTCTAATGGAATGTGAGTTGATAACTGACCATACTGTAGTGTTAAACATGAAAGCACCAGTGTTTGAGAACTGACTTTTTCAAAGAGTGTAGCAAACACAAGTTGTAACTTTGTGGCCATAAAAGTTAGGAAATTCACAAGGACTGTTTCCACCAAGCTTTCATGTTCCTCTCTTGCCCACATGCCAGAACTTTCTGTTAGAAGATGTTTGTCCTTTTCTTCTTAAACATATTCACATGTTAGGCCCAAGTAATGGGCACATTTCCAGCTCACACAAAAGTTTTTAACTATAATGTTTTCTGATGTCAAAAACTGAATTTGTTAAGTATAAGTAGATCAATTTTAATTCCTTTTGCTAAAGGTGCAGAATTAAGTATTGATTTAAGATGTAGAATACTGGTTATCTCTGGCAAGTCATTGAAACATAGAAGCATGTTCATTAAAGATATGATTTATACTTTCTTGGTCTCAGCCATAAAAATGTATTTTTATGTTTTTAGAAAAATGAATAATACATTCTGAATGCAAAAGGACTACTTAAAAATGTTTGCTTCGATCAACAAAAATAGCATTTGAACTTTCACTCAACTTTACAAATTTTTGCTAGACCCAAAGCCAATGGGAGCTCAAAGGACATTTTAAACGAACAGTTATTTGCAGCCAAAAAGAACAATATTAAACATCTTCACTGCTAATCATATGTCTTGCTTTTAAGGTACAAATATTAAGGTGTTAAGTGCTTTTTGAGACTCTAGATGTTATTTCAAGAACTGGAAAACATCATTTACAACAGCATGTCTGAATTTCAATGTAGACTGTATCCTTGGAATTGGTTGGTTAATTGTTTTCAGGAACAGCTTCATATTGGTCCCTGTGCTGTGATTACAATCAAAATTGACCTCAGCTTTTGTACAATCTCTGTGGCCAGTTTTCCCAGAGGCCTTATTACCAATGCATTTGTTAGTTTTATGAATTAAAAGAAGTGTTTTCAAAGCAAGTAAGTACTCTTGCTTTTATGCAAAAAAAAAAAAAAAAAAAAAAAAGACATTCCCTGGGATTGAAGAGCTCATTGAATGTCTGTGAGAAGAACACTACCAACAACCAAAGCCAATATGCTTAAATGCCAAGGAGATATGCAGAATTTTTTAGACATGTAATGGTTTGCCAGACTGTGGGAGAGGATCTGACTTACTCCTCCCCATCAGCAACGTGGTGGTCTTCTAGAAAGAAAATATTTAAGAGCTACCTATGTAGAAGAAATCATTCTTCTATATTTCTAATATTGATTCTTGGTTGATTAGTATGTTAAAAATCTTAGGATACTTACTAATGAAAACGCATTTTGTTCAAAATATTTAAACCACAAATTGTCAGTTGAATAATACATGACCTTTGAGGGTTTAGGTCAAAAGAATTACAGTGAAGTTTATTTGACGTATTTACATGTATTTATTTTATTAGGCATCTTAACTTAGTATGGCATAAATTGATTGTTGCATTTGAATGGTTGGGATTTTGTACATTCATCACAGAGATGAGTGGTCAGACATTGCATCTTTGAATGGCTATATTGCTAAACACTAAGTCGGATATTAAGAAGGGACACCAAGGCTTGAAGTTCCTGATCATTTCTAAATGGTCATTGCTACAATAACTAACATAGTCACATACAACCATTCTTCTCAATTTAATTTAGTTTGTATGCATGGATTTAAGAGCAAAATGAAGAGTCTTTCAATGGAGTCGGAGTCTTAATTTTCAAGGAAAAATAAAATGCTAGGTACACTAAAGAATCTATGAGCACGAGAGTAAAAAAAAAACAATTATACAAGTTTTCTAAAACAAAATTCAGGATTATGATAAATAATTTTTCTACCAAAATTTAATTTAAGACATGAAAATGAAACATTGAATGATTTAAATTCCTATTTTGATATTATCTTCATTTACAACATTTTATATGATTGATTATAGCAGGGAAATATAAAGTATATAACTTGAAAAATCTAATTTAAAAATGAAATATTTTAAATCTAAGTTTTTAAAGGTTGCTAAGGTATTTTCCTTAAAAGGGCAAATTTCAAGGCATTTCCTTGAAGGACACTAACTGTGTTTGAACTTTGCAAATGAGAAATTCTATAGTCAAGATCCTAGTAAGAATAATCTTACATGTCTGAAGTGAAATTCAGGAGCTCTCCTCATCCCTGCCACAAGTTTATGAGCTGCTATCATAAAAGTAAGATAACTGTGAAATTAAAGGAACCTATATAACATCAAATTATAATTTTTAATGTCAAGTCTTTGCATATAACAAATCTATACTTTCAGAAAAACTTTCTATTTCAAAAAAGTATTGTCTTCCCTATAGAAGAAACCTGATTACTTATTTTCAGGCAAAGCAGTTAAATTACATGGGAACATCCGACCGCTAAGGACCCAAGTTGTGGAGTCTTTGCTAAGAAGAAAAGGGGAATTGCTTTGTGAAAGGGAGGAAATAAATCATCTTTGGCAAAAGATGAAGACAGGTATTTCATTTAAAAGCAAGGGAATCAGGAAGAACTGGGAAGGAAAGCAGTCACACCCCATGTATTGTTCAATGAGGCAAAAACAGGCCTGAACTATGCATCTTCAACTTTCTATATAGAGAAATAGGAAACAATAATTTGCCTTTAAATTCAGGAAGTGAGTTACACCATTAGCTTACTTATCATCTTAATAGATAAGTTAAAACCAAGTTTACTTCAGAAATTCTATCTTTACTGGCCAGTCATCTAGCAAATTCTATCAGATAGACAATTTAGATACTATGCAGAGTTATGCTCCTTAGTAGAGTTTCCTTGTCGTTTCCCCTTTGCTTCA
Organism: Typhlomys cinereus; assembly: GCA_023101885.1. NCBI lineage: Eukaryota > Metazoa > Chordata > Mammalia > Rodentia > Platacanthomyidae > Typhlomys > Typhlomys cinereus. Next base: position 10,390,279 of record JALPQD010000021.1, read on the forward strand.
ATTGCAAGGATCACCACTTTTCTTCCCAACATCATTGGTCTGGTGTCAGCCTGGGTGACCCCGCAGCTTGGCTGAAAGGGGGTAAAAGGGACGCACAGACATCTTGTAATGAGTTCACTTTGACTAATATATCTAGTTCCTTATGGGCTCATTACTTTGTCAGCCTATTTTTAGAAAAAAGAGGGAGGGGGGAAAAAGAACCAGGAACTAAAAAGGAACAAAAGAGAGTATCAGAGCAAAGGAGAAAAGAAAGAAGACAAGTTGGGCTCTCCCTCTTTCAGAAGAGACATCAGAGAATTTATGTGTAGTTAGTTTTCTCTGGACGTCACAGAGTTTACATGTGCTTAGTTTTCTCTGGCACATCCACAAGATGTTTCTAGCTGCACCGAGTTCAGCGGCAAGTCATAGTAACACAACATGAACCAGATCATCAACTTCCACATCCAGACGCTCACTGGCATCCAGGTGTCCACCAATCAGGCAACGATGGACACTAACCTGATTCTCTTCCTTCTTTGCTTTGGGGCTTGGAATTTATTCTAACAGTATTTTCTTGGGCCTCAGAAATTAGATTATATCCATGAGTTCCATCAAAAACACACACACAAAAAAGAGGGCCTAGTCAGTCTAGCACAACTGTCCATAACAATCATTTTAAAGTTTGTATTTGGAAAGCAAACTTTACGTAGTAAGATTTGAAAAATTGATGAATGATATATATTTATTTTATTTAAGTGATTTAACATTTAAAGGCAAATGAAAACAAAAAATGAAAGAAGGGCTTTATAGATTTAAAGATTTATAGATTAAAACCCAGATATCAGGAAAATGTCCTTGCTTAAAAACTGCAAGATTTAATCACATTCACGTATCAAATGGAGCATTCCAGAATGAAAATTATATAGAGAGGGGAAGTCATGAATTCAATACATTATAAACTCTAAAACCAGAATAAGATGAGCTTATTTAAAATAAGTATTTAAACCAAAATTCAATTTTAAAAGAGAGTGGGAATGTAGTTTAGCAACGGAATACTTGTTTAGCATGCCTAAGGCCCAGAGCCAACCTTTAGCATGGCAAAAAACAAACAAACAAACAAAAAACAAAAAAAACCTTCCCAATATAAAATGTTTAATAAACTTACCAAATAAAAGGCCTAGATAGGGGTTGGAGAGATGGCTCAGGGGTTAAGATTCTGAAATCCCAAAGCAAAGCAAGAAGGAATTAAAAGAAATCCAAGATGATTCCTGAAGTCACTCTTGTTCTCCACAGGGACACACAGTGTCCTCTGATACACATACACACACACACACACACACTGTAAATAAATAAAAAAAAATTTTAAAGACCCGGATATTTGTGTGTGCATATATATATATGCACACATATATACACATATATGTCATATATTATTTAATACTCATTTAGAAGCTAATGCTTTAATTATGATTATTAATGAACATGTTATTTTCAACAAAATGCATATTGTTTCTTCTTTCCATATAAAACACAGACTTGAAATACTTTTTTTCATTTTCTTAATTCTTTGACACTTTCACAGATAAACACAATGAATTTAGGTGTCTTCACCCCTAACTACCCAATCCCATCCCCCTTCCTGTCCCCCTGCATGCTCTGGTGGCCCACTGGATTTTGTCTGGGATATCTGTACTGGCATGTGTTTGAGCATTTGCTGAAGCATGGATGACTTATCAATGGGTAACTCCTGTCTGACATGAGCCTTCAGCAGTCTCTCCGAATGGTATGGTATTTCTTGAGATCATTCCTGACTCATAGTGAAATGCTGATAGGTGGACAACTGTTCAGGTCTGGACCTGAAACAATTTTATAGATAATTCAGTCCAAAAATTGTTCTTTGAAACTTTAGTGGAATAATTGGGTTCGACTTTGTTGTATTTCTTGCATAGATAGAATTATGCATAGCCCACCTTGGATCATTCTACATACCATGAGAATGCTTCAGAAAATAATTTTATGAACTGCTGAGAAAACAAGTACCAAGAAAGTAGATAATTTTTTTTTCCTGTAGATCCAGTTTCTTTCTCCTGAAATGCTTTTTTCACTTTTTCTAATTAAGGTTAATATATAAATAATGCTTTAATTGTTTCAAATTCTGTTTTCAGTATTGGGATTCTTTTTTCTTCCTTCTTATTTTTTAATGATGGGAAACAAAAAACACTTGAAACCAAAGCTTCTGGAAGAACCACTTGTTCTTGCCTGTCTTTGTATCTCTCCTCAAACTTGATCGTGGCCTCCCACCTGGCCTTGTGCTTCAGAGTTGGGAAGACATCTTTGTTGACAAGGTTTTGTCCAAGAGGATGTCCACAGAGTACCTCGTGGGCATGAGGTGATTGTAATTATAAACTTTTCCAAAAGACTTGATCTTTGACCTCTTGGAGATTTTCTTCTTGCCCATGCAGATGTCACCGTGGGGGGATAGCAGTCAATTCCAGCCACCAGAGCGAGGCTGCACTGCCAGTCTGAAGTTCCATCAATGTTCTTCAGGATGACTGCCTTGCTTCAGGAGTAGCGTCCAGCCCAAACCAGCACCACTTTCCTGGGTTTCGTGAACTTGCCCATTTTGACAGCAGCCAGCAGGGACCCATGGGATTCATTTCTTTGTACTACTGGAGATTAAAGCCTGGCCTTGTATCTGCTGGGGAAGTTCTTTAACCCTGGGGTACATTCCCAGCCCTAAGTTAGAGTTCATTTGTAATTTATGGAAAGAGATTTAGTGGCAGAGGGGGAACAAATTTTACAAAATCTCCCCCTCTCCTGGGTCTGGGGTTCAAACTGAAGGTCTTGCATGATCAGCAAGAGCTCTACCACTGAACTTTATTCCCAAGCCCATAAAAATCTTCCAATTCAATAAGATACCAAGAAAATAATGGTAAACCATTAACAATGTGAAAAGAAAAATTGTACAGTCAATTTTAGCCCATGAAATTAGAAACATGGACCTTTGTTAGTATAATATTTGCATAACCATTTAAATTTGTGGAAGTTTTTTCGATGCAAAAGGGAAGAGGCTGAGACCATTTGGAGTAAAATAATAAAAATAATCAGAAAATTGACAATTAATTTTTAGTATTGTGTGTGTGGACACACATGCTGCAGAGTACATATGAAAATCAGAACTTGGCTTTGTGGAGTTGGTTCTCTCCTACCATCCTCTCTTGGCATTCTGAGATTAAACTTGGATCATCAGGCTTGTGTACTAGGCCATCTCCAGAAATTTGACAATTTTTATCTAATTTGCAGTTCTCTGTAGAACACAGCCCAAGAACTGAGAAATTCAGTAAAGAGTAATAGTACAGATGGAATATGTAAACAGTCTTGGGAAATTCTGAATTTTTATAGGCTTTTTTGAATTTGAAAGTGACGGAGAATGGCAAACAGGGACCCAAGTATGATTTAAGAATTTGTCTTAAATTGTTTTGATAACAAGATAAACAAGAATCAAATATGAAATACAAATATTTATAATGTATCTTAACCAATGACTAAAGAACACTTTCACCCTGAAGTTGGAGAGAGGAAATCAGGAGTTTGAGGTCACTCTCAGCTATGTAGCAAGTTCAAGACCATCCTGGAGTTTACAAGAGTTCTGATGTAAATAAATTAAAAGTAAATAAATAGTAAGTAGAATGGAGGTATAGCTAAAGACAAAGTGTATGCTTAGTCTGTTCAAGACCCTGTTACTTTTAAATTAATTCACATTTCATTTTACCTTTATTATGTTTCTAAAAGTTGCTATGATCAATATTTGTCTGTTTGTAGAAACAATGGTTTTTAATGGTCAGGTTGAGTCATAATAATAGTCTATTATACTAAAATCAAGAACAACCTTAGAGTCATATTGCAACAACACCCTGTGGTACATATATAAGTGTCAGGCTCATATATTTACTTCAACTGTATCTTCCCTTTGACATAAAGGGTGACAAGACAAGCTAATTGCATTTATTTTAATTTTTTCTCTTAGTTTATCTTTATTTTATTAAAGCTTTAGAAAATAGCATAAAGTCTTTGTTAGATTTAAATATATAGTTTCAATATGTATGTTCAGACAGTACAAGGAATTCTATTCCCAACACTACAAAATAAACTAAAAAATTTAAATTTAACAAAACTGTTCATAGAGTTATCATTAAAATTTAAGTGATATAACATATAAAATATAAAATGTTTAAATGTTCATTCTGGCTACATAAAATAAAACATGATATCAGGCAAATAGCCAATGTTACTTTGTGTATTATAATATTTTGCCATTCTTTAAATGAAAGCAATTGTTAGTCTCATTTTAGTTAAAAGGTATCTGAAGAATTATAGGATTAATCCTTGGGGAAAATAAAAGGGATTTTGAGTTTATTTTCAGTTTCAAGTGAACATTAATGTTTCTGATAACATTATTATAGCAAAGTGTATCGAAAAGAAATATTTAAAAACTCTTCTTAGGCAGCATTTAATAACCTATTTTTAAGCAGTTTTCTTTTCCTTTTGTTTTTTAAATATGTTTTGCTTATTCATTTAAGAGTGTACACATGCATCATATGGCATAAGGATGGGGAACACCCATTTTCTGCTTCCATCGTGTGGGTGCCTGTGGCTTGCACCCTGGTCATCAGGTTTATGTAATTTTCACTTTATGGCTACCTTCCTCTGGGAATAGTTTAAGGCCCTTTAGGATTTTTGTCCCCAGTCTGACTTAACTAAGATGTCGTGTAGCAATTTGAAACATCCCATCCTAGGAGACAGAAAGCTGAGCAAGTAAACAGCTCTTTAGATTCAGGAGGGTCTTGAAACTAATAAGATTGGGGGTAGGGAGCTTTCTTCAAGGTGAGGAAAGTAGTAAATAGGGGAGAGAGTCTCTCCTGGTAGCTAAGAAGTTCTGGAAAAGATACTGCGCAATTCAGAAGTCTGGTGGAGACTCTCCTAGCTGCAAGTCATATAGTTGAGAGCTTGAGGGTTTTGGTCTGTGAGTCTCACCCATGCTGGGGTGAGGTTTTGGTGATGGAACTGCCTTTGAGTCACCCCCTGTTTCTGTAAGTCACCCCAGTGGTCACTGTGTCATCAAATTGGACCTCGGTATACTTGCTTCTTTAGTCTGTAGTCCTATCTGGAATGGATAGAAAGTTGTGTGGTGCCTCCCAGAAAAAGTGTCACACAACACTCACTGAGCTCTCTTGCTTCTAGCTTTTCTTTAAGGGTTTATTTTGATCCTCACCATAGTGAGAGTTTTAGTTTCATTTCCCTAGTTCAGGAGGAAAGGGTTTAATTGCCTCACAGTTCCTGGTTACAGTCCATCACAGTGAGGAAGCTCAGGGGCAGGAGCACGAAGCAGCAGATCACATCTCATCTACAGCAGAAGTCGCGTTACTTTTTTACTTTGCTCTTCTTGCCAAGAGTCCTTTTATTAGACAGGTACCTGGTGTCTAATTGACAGTCTGTGAGAATCCATTCAATGAGTGAAGGTAGGTAAAGTACGGAGCGGGGCGAACTGGGGTCAAATCCTGACCCCACCTGCTTTCACTTCTGGAACCCTGGATGACAGACTTTTTCTGTGAGTCTCATTTCCCTCAAGTGCACAGTGGAAATAACAGCGACATCTCTTTCATATGGCTTCTGAAAAGCATTCAGAGCGAGGCATGTGTTCCATGTATGGAGTTACAACCAAACGGGATCCTGTAATCATGAATTCTGTTTGTCCAGACATAGATTATTTTTTTTCTCTTAAGTTTACAGCTGTTGAGCATGTGAAGTAGCCATTTGTGGCCCTCAAATCCCTACTTAGAAGATGAAAATGAAAACCTTCTGGGCTGTTTGGCACATCTTCCCTTTCGGGGACTAAGAAGTGAATCTTTTTAGAAGCTTTATAGCAACAATTATATCATACCTTCTAAAGACTTGATTACAATCATTTTCTTACCCAATCATCTTTTCTCTCTGACGCTCCAGGAACCTGGAAACCCACCAATGCCTATTGTAGCCAGCCTACCTGTAAATACCTCCCTCTAAAAAAGGCCTAGGGAGCCATTTTCTCTCTTTACATTGCTTCTTAACTCCATGGTTTCTTATTCCTTTTCCTTTTGTTAATTTCCCTTTAGGAAGTCTCAGGAAACACAGTGAAGGTCGATTACAACTCATTTGACTTCAGAGAGCCACCATCATTTTTACATACACTATCTTAATATACTTGAATCATCATCTACAAAGACCCAGTTGCTATTTAAGGCATTGAGAAGACAAAGCAAGTTTATTTATTTATTTTTGCACATAGCGTGTGCATGTGTTTTAGAAGATACTTGATTGTATATGCCTGTGGAGGCCCAAAGGTTACTTCAGGACTCATTGTAGATTGTTCTACAGTACTTAACTGCTTAACTGCCCTGGTCTCTCCCAGGCTCTGCCTTCCAGGTGCAGAAGCACAAGAAGCCACCATTTCTGACTGGCATTTTTATTCAGGATCTGGGATCTCAACTTGGGTTCTTCTGCTTACAAGGGAAAGGTTTAACCCTTGAGTCATCTGTCCAATCCTACTAAGCATATTTAGAAGCAATAGGACCCTCACTCCCATGGAGCAAAAACACATCATTAGCACGCAGAGTTTGAAGCTCTGACTCTTAAAACATGGAATAGATCACTGAGTAGTGGCAAATTGTGGAGTCATACAACAGCTCAAGATAGAATTTTCCTACAACCTCACCTGCCCCTGCTCTGCTTCCCAGACCCACCCTGACCCCAGGACACCACTGAAGGGCTCGGCCTGTCAGTCACATTGCCACTTCCAAATCACCATAGAAATGGGATCATGCAGTAGATAATCTTTCATGTCTGGTTTCTTTTATTGCATGTAACCATTTTGAGATCTGTCCCTGTGGATAGATTTGTAGTTCACTCCTTCCTATGTCTGGTTTTCCATAATTTGATATTCCAGTTTAGCTTTCTTGTTGATGAATACATGGATTGTTTCTTTTTTTGACAATTATGAATATAGTCTTACATTTGTGGACAAATTTGAGTGGAGACACAATTTAATTTTGTTGGAATAAATTCCTAGTTGTAGAATTGTTGGCTTCTGTGATACATGTACACTGAAGTATATGAGAACTACCAGTTGTTTCCCATGGTAGTTATACTGGCACTGTATAGAAACCAATAGAAGTTTAATTATTTCACATCTTCTTCCAAGTGTGATAAGAGTTTTTCTTCTTAAAAAATTAATAAAAGGGTGAGTGAGATGGCTTAGTGGGTAAAACCACTTGTTGCCAATACCAAAGACCCAAATTCAATTCCTAGAGCCCACGTGGTAGAAAAAAAGAGGACTCTCACAAGTCATCTTATGACTTTTACATGTGCCTATGACATATGTATTCATAAACACACATACAAACACATTCACATTTATTTATTTTTCTCCTTTCTTTTCTTTCCTTTCTAGATAGGATCATGTCCACTTTAATAGCTATCTGGTGACATGTTATTATGGCTTAAATTTGCATTTTCCTAATGACCAATGACATTTAGCCTTTTTTCTGTTCGCTATATGCAATCTAAATACTTTATTAATGAAAATTCTATCCAAATCTTTGGTTCATTTTCATAGGTTCTTTGAATTATTATTATTATTATTAAGTTTTGGCTGTTGTTGCAGTTAGCCTAAATATTGCTAATAAAATCATGACAAAATTGCTTAAGGGAACAAGGAGTTTATTCTCTTACGATAGTTGGATTACAGTTGGATCTCCAGCTTGCAGGAGATCATACACTATCACCAAAGGGCAAGGGAACCATATCCATGTAACAGCTGAGAGAGGACCATCCTCACTTGCCAGACCAGCATGTCTGGTCAAGAATACACAAGGATGCCAACTCCTGTATTTTATTTACCTCTCTAGGGCCTAGTTCCACCCATCATGGGTTGGGCCTTTCCCAATAACTAGACAATCTCCTGCAAGTTCACTTTGGGCTTAATTCAACTACTAATTACCTAAAAATGTGTTCAGAGCTCAAACCCTCAACCATCAAGTTGACACCTGTCCCTAACTGTGACAGCTATTCTTTATACATTCTGAATGCACCCCTTTCAGTAGATGCATTTTTGCAAATATTTTTGTGGATATTCTATGACTGGATCTTATGTTTTCATTTTTTATGCATATCTTTCAAATAACAGACATTTTAATTTGGGCTAAGTCTAATTTTTCAATGAATTTTGTTTTTGATATTGTATCTAAAGATCACAAAGATTTTCTCCTATATTATATTTTAGCAGTGATCTAGTTTTAGATTTTCCATTCATGCTTGTGATCCACTTTGAATCAGTTTTTACATATAGCATAAGGTGAATTAAATTATGGAATTTTGTTGTTCATTTTTTTCCATATGGATAGTCAATTATTTTGTCATATTTTAAGATTATCTGATCTGTGTTGAATTATCTTTATTCTTTTATCAAAATTCAATTGACCATATCAATGGAAACTTATTTCTGAATCTATTCCACTGATATCCATACCTATCTTCTTGCCAATATCACATCATGCCGATTATTATAGATTTATTATAAGTCTTAACACTAAGCATGAATTTTCTAACTCTTGTTTTTCCTTCTCAAAGTGGCTTTGACAATTTCCTTTTGCTTTTTTACATTAATTTTAGATTTATAAACAAACAAAAAAGTCAACAGAGACTTTGTTTAATATATTGGTTTATTTTTATTTTACTCCTCCTCCTCTAGCTCTTTCCCTTTTTTTTCCTGCATTTCCTTCTCCTTCTTTTCCTCCTCCTCTTCCTTTTTTCCTCCTCCTATTCCTCTTCTTCCTCATTGCTATTTCTTCTTATTGTTGCGATTTCTTTCTTCTTATTATTGCTATTAGTAGTATAGGCATGGACTTGCTACAGTACACATACAGAGATCAGAGAACAGCTTTTCGGGAGTAGGTTCTTTCCTTCCACTTTGTTGAGGCAGAGTCTTTCTTGTTTCTGCCACTTTGTATAATCTAGGGTAGCTGGCCCATGAGTATCCCTCCCAGCTCTCCTATTTTCACTTACCATCTCTCTGTAAGAGTGCTGGGGTTACGGATCTAAACCTTCACATCTAGCTTTTTGTGGGTTCCAGGGATCAAACTCAGTTTGTCAAGTGAATAGCAAGTACTTTTACCAGCTAGCCATCCCGCTAATCATATTATTTTAAACAGAGTCTCTCACTATAGCCCAGGCTGAACTCGAATTCACAAAAATGCTCCTGCCTCAGTCTTCCAGGTGCAAGAATGTGGCTTTGAATAATGGTCTTATAACCGTATTAGAACTCATTTATTAGTTCCAGACATTTTTATACAGTCTATACGAATTAATCAACAATTATCTACTGTTCATGCTTTAGTATTTTGACGAGGATCCCCAATATGTTGCTGAATATGAATGGTGAAAGGGGACATAATTATCTTACTCATATTCTTGAAATCATGTCTGTTTTCCAAGTTTAGATCCACTAGCTACGTTTGTGTTTGAGTTTTACATATTTTATGTTTTATTTTATAAAATAAGGGTATTTGTCTTGCCCCCAAACATAATATTAAAAATCATTTATGGTTTTGTAATCCCAGCACTTGGAAGGTTGAGACAAGAAGATTACCATGAGTTCAAGGCCACTCGGGAATAAATAGTGAATTTTAGACCAGCTTGTTTGAAGTTAAAGCTCACATAAACATTCCCATATGCACCCTGTTTGTTCCCAGTCTGTAATATGTGTGGGGATATGGGGGAGGAAGTAGCAAATCATAATAATCTTATCAAAATATTATTTGAAAAATAAAGAGAAATGCCATAAAATGGATATTAAAAACTTTAAGTAATTTCATGAGACAACTATTGGAGACTATATACTAGTTATCACACACTGGATCCTTGAGACATGGAGATTCTCCTTGGTTGGTTTCCTGGGTACTAGTTCACAAATGAGGCCATCGAGGTTAAGGGAACTTTAGCTCGTTATCTGAGTAACATAGCAAGGTTTATTTCAACTTGTCAGGATCTACATCATTGAGGAGACAAGCCTCGGAGCCTGCCGGTGAAGAATTATCTACATTAGTAGGTGGGAAGACCCATTTTAACTGTGTATGACACCGTTCAATGTGCTGGCTGTCCTGGAATGAAGGGCAAGGAGAACGTATACTGAACACAGAGCATACATTACTCTCTACTTCCTGGCTGTGCATACAATGTGACCCTCTGTTTCCTCTAGCCCTGTGGCCATGATGGACAATATCATGAATTATGAGCTTATATAAGCCTATCCATCCCTAAATTGCTTTTGTCAGTTATTTTATGATGGCAATAGAAAGGCAACTATGACAAGCTCCTTCTTTGAGACTTCTTAGAGACGTAGTGGCTTCATATCACTGCATTGTGCTAATGCAAGTAGGGGGTCTTGCTTTCCACAACCTTGAGTCCAGCTTTCCTTATCCTCCTTATCCTCAGTGACTTGAGAATGATCAGCAGGGGCAACATGGCTCCTGATACAGGCTCCCAAATATGTACTCAGGTTAGGGCCGCTATTTGGTCCCCTAGCTTATCCCCTTCTCTAGAGATCTTCACATTCAGAGCTCCCACAAGGCAGAAAAAGTCTGATTCCTGCAATCAAACACTTCTATGTTATCCCCAACATTTCTGCCTCCCTGATTAAAACCATTAACCAGGGGTCGTAGCTTAGTATTTAAGCCTCCGCCTCAAAAGCAGAAGGACCTGAGTTCAGATCCCAGGTCCCACGTTAAAAAGGCTTGGCAGAAATGGTGGCAGCCTATACTTCCAGCCCTGGAAGGCAGAGCCACGGAGGCTCCAGAGCAAAGCCAAGAGGAGGTAGAGAAATCCAGGATGATTCTCAAAATCACCCTTGGGCTTCCATAGGCCCACACAGTGCATTTTGATACACACACACACACACACACACACACACACACACACACACACACGTGCATACACCCAAAATAAATAAGCATTAAAAAAAATAGCCAGTGCTTTCTTTAAAAAAGCATTAACTGGTACATGCAGTAAATAAATTCCTGAGTAGCTCTCAAGTCCATGTCTACCTAGGGCTGACACACATGTCAATATTTCTTTTACATTAAAAATAAAATTAAATGACAAATTTATATTGACATTTAAGCTTGTTCTATGGTTATTAATGGTATAATTGTTTAGTTGCTACCTTATTTCGGTTGGTATGTTTTGTAGCAGTTTCAAATCTTTTGTGTTTCCTAACACATATCATTTTGAGTGCAGTTGCTGTGTATTTATCATCTCCTTACTAAATAATAAATTTCGCTGAGGACCAAACTTTACAGGCTGTTTTCTGAGAGCTTCTATCACAGCATTTGGAAAATAGCACCTATTCAATAAATGTGTACTACTTTTTATGTGAGTAATTAATTTAATTGCTCACAAATAAACAAGATAGTTTCGCATGAAGCTTGTATTTAAGGACAATAGGTATACCTCATAATATATGGGAGAGACATTGATGTTGAGTGATATATAAAGGTGAATTTTTTGATGATTTTTTAACTTTATTTATTTTATGTGTGTGGGGGTGTATATCAAGAGAGTATTACATGTCTTTGTGGAGGACCAAAGGTGACCTTGGGAATCACCCTGGATTGTTTCTGCCTCCTTTAAATTTCCCTCTGGAATTTCCCAGGCTCTGCCCACCAGGGCTAGAAATGCAAGTGACCTTCATTTCTGCCTGGCATTTTTACATGAGGTTAGATTTAAGATATTAGATTAGAACTTAGGACCTTCTGCTTGCAAGGCAGAGTGTTAATCCCTGAGCTATCTCTCCAGCCCATAAATGAACTTTTAAAAAAGTTTCATGTACAAGTATAACAAATTTATGTTTTATGTTATGCTACCCCTCTCCCTCCCACCCTACCCCACTTTTCTTTGCACTAAGTGTCTCTCAAACTCCCCCATTTGTTTTCAAGATTTACTGGACCCAATCTAGGATGCTGGAATTGACAGGTGTACATTTGTATCTTCTGGAATATGATTGTTTTTTCCACTCATATGAACTTGATAGGTACCCCATTCCCCTCCCTCCCTGCACCCCTCCCTGGATCCCCTTGCTCCCTCCCCCCTTTTCCCTTCCTCCTCTCCCCCTTTCTCCTAGTGCCCCCTCCCCCCCATTCCTGGAGCATCCTTTAGTGTGCATGTCAAACTTTCCTCTGGGTCCTCCTCTCTGATGAGGTGTAAGGACTCAGTAGCATTACCTAGAGCTCTTTCTTGTGTTCCCCTTTAGTATAGGAACACTATTGTGGCTGTTAATCCCTACAAAGGTGAATTTTGAGTAAGCATCAGACTGCTATTCAAAAGGATTGGAATATATTTGTTGCAAACTTAAGCCAAGTTTACAGTGAAGTACAGAATCCTAAGTCTAAGCCTGATGGTGCATGTCTGTAGGCCCAGCACTTAGAGGATGGTTTATGCAGCGCTAAGAAACACAGGGCTTGGTACAGGCTAATCAAGCACTTTATCAACTGAGTTGATCCTGACCCCAGGGAACAAAAAAGAATGTTGAAAAGACAATAGGCTGCTCTCAGACTGTCTGGATCACAGAATGAAACTCTTGGATAGTAAAGTTGCAGCTCTAGGAAAAAGGCACCTTAATTTTTGTGCTGTTCACAAGTGATGGTTGTAGACTTGACACTCTTTGTTTTGTTTTGTTTTGTCATGTGTGTATGTGCATGAATGTTTGTGAATGCATGTGTGTATGTGTGTGTGTGTGTGTGTGTGTGTGTGTGTGTGTGTATGTGTGTGCGCTCACTTGAGTGAGTATGCCTGTGGAGGCCCAAGGGTGACTTTGGAAATCACCCTGGCTTGTTCTTCCTCCTTGTTACTTTGCTCCGTAGGGGTGTCTGTGGCTCTGCCTTCCAGGGCTGGGATTACAGGCCGCTGCTATATCTGCCCTGATTTTTTATGGAGAATCTAGGAATTCATACTCAGGTCCTTTTGCTTGCAGGCAAAGGATTTAAAACCCTGAGCCATGTTCCCGATGGACTTTATATTCTTTTAAATTTAATCTGCATGCCTCTATCACTTAAGCTCTAGAATATCAACACAATATTAAATCAATCCGATTGAGTTAATTACAGTGGAAAGACCCATCTTAACTGTGGGTGGCGCTGTTCAATGGACTAGCTAGCTCTCTTTGGACTAAATGAAAAGGAGAAAGCAAGCTGAATATCCTCACTCTCGGCTTCTTGACTGTGGATGCAATGCCACCAGCTATCTCCCCAGCCCTGCGGCCATGATGGAGGACACCCCTGAGCCACAAATCAATATCCAGGGTGTAAATGCTCCTGTCATTGCCAGACTCAGGCTCCAAATATTATCCTCATTATGCAATTGAATATGGAATTGGAAAGAGACATATGAGAAAGAAATGGTAGACATAATATTATGTCATTCATAATAAAATCATTAGAAAGTCATGAGTGTTGAGTATTTATTACAAATTAAATGTTTGAGTACTTACTCATAAATTTATCTCATTTTTTTAGTGCTGCATTTATCAACAGTTTCACAAAATGTCTGGAAATTTAACAATCAGCTTTGGCAAATTGATACTACTAAATTGAGACTGCCAAGTCAGAAAATACAACTTGACCATAGCACTGACTGGACAAAGTAAGGAACATCAGGAGACAACATTTGCAGTTGTCTTTTGTAGTTCAGAAAACATTCAGAGTTGGGTTATGTTAGCAGAGTATTACATTATATTCCTCCTTTCAATGCACCAAATCTGACAAGGAACTTCCCATTTTCAGCTTTATAGGCAGCAGGCTCTGCCTCATGAAGGAAGTTCTACAGATAGAGAAACTGAGATCCTAGACCAGTAGCAAAAAAAGTGCTTGCCAGGACTGCATTCCACTCCTTTGATTAGTTAATGCCAGTGTCATGGTTAGGCACAGGTGTCAACCTGACAGTTAAGGGTTTGAGCTCTGGGCACATTTGTAGAAAATTAATGGTTGCGTTAAACCCAGAGCAAACCTGCAGGAGACTGTCTAGCTGATGAGGAAGGCCTAGCCTATTAAGTGGGACTAGACTCTGGAATAAAAGACAGAGAGCTGGTTGAGAAAGTTGGCATCCTTGTATACACTTGGCCAGATATGCTGGTCTGGCAAGTAAGGATTGTTCCTCCCTCAGTCATTATGTAGAAATGGTATGGCCAGTTGGTGCATGTTCTCCCACCAAGCTGGACTACAGACTGTAACCAGGCTATCAGTAAGAAAATAAATCCTTGTTCCCTTAAGCCATTTGATGGTCATTTATCAGCAACCATGCAGGTGAACTGCAACAGCCAGCATACAATCCCATATGTAACTAGTCAGCAAGAAAAGGAAAGAGGGTGCTTTGGAGAAAGAGAGAGAAAAAAGAATCTTAGGGGAAAAAAAGAATCTTGGGATGAAAACAGTGATTTTAGTTAATGAGGTGAGCCCCACTACATGAAAGGTGTTTGCTTAATTGACAAGTGGGTGAGCTTCAAAATCTCTAGAAGACTGACTTGTGGGTGTGTCTGTCTAATCTTCCAGAAAAGAGAAAGGGAAATCCACTTTATTGAATTTATTGAATTCATAGGAATAACTTATTATAAATAAATATAAATATAAATACATTATTTTATATAAAATTATATCACTTCAGTTTGTTTTTAGTGGTGTCACTGATTACACAGAAACAGTGACGACTTGGGTCCAACGTCAGCAAAATGTAGTAGAAACAAAGCTCCACGTTCTGGCAGTTGTAATGTGAACAGCCTCACCCTGGCATGACAACGATGGCATACCCCCCTGTAGATAAAAAACTGTAGGCCGCTGTGTTATTTTGTCACGTTGCTAAAGTCATTTACAACAGCTTCCTTTCCCAAAGTGATCAACCCAGTAACACATCACTGAGAGAATCAAGTTTCAGGTCTGAACCATGTGCATTTCTCTTCCTGTTTCCAGACCTTCCCATTCCAATGTTCTGGAATCTATGGACTAATGGACAAAATTAATCATGAGATTAATTTAGAACATATATAAAATAATGGGAGGTAAAGAGATTTGGGGAAAATGGCAATTAATGAAAACAGTTCTTAGTTATGTCATGAATCACAAGGCAAAAGCAAGATGTTATCACTATTCCCTACTTTGTGTCTCGAGTTCTTTTCATCTAGCACTTTGTCTGCTTGACATTCATAGCCTATAGGGACAAACTCAATCCATCATACCTGAGATATGTGAGCCTTTCATGGTATTGCCTACACAGGATTTGTCAAAATTGTCACGATTGTAATAGAAGGTAACCTGGTGTATTCTCAAGAATTTTTCCTTACCCTTGACTTAGTAGCAATCTTATTTCCCCTTAGTAATTGATAATATTTAGTACAGAAAACAAGGCAATAACTTTATTGAATTTATTGAATTCATAGGAATAATTTATTATAAATATACATTATTTTATATAAAATTATATCATTTCTAGTTTTGATTTTTAGTGGTTAAGTGCACTGACTTGCAAAGCACAGAAAACAAGTGACCGTGGACTGTTGGGTCCTAAACAGAACATTTACCTCGTCACTCTATGCCACAACTCCCCCCAAGGTTTGAACAGCATCCAGGAGAGAGGCCAATAAGATTGTAAGAGCTTGAGCCAGACATTGTCTTCTGTACATGACAGAGTTGTTGCATCATAAACTCACCACATCCAAGTATTCTTCCACAAGATGCACATAGGACTTGGCCTATCAACATTTCGCCATGGAAAGGAAAAGATTTTAAGAGGCACTATACCTTCCCTGAGATAATGCTGAGTGTTGATGCTGTACAGGGGAGTGGTGCTTTCCTCAAGGTGTGTGTACCCACTGCTGCGTGATCCACACTCCAGCAGTTGCGCAGGCACCGTGCACACCATCTGGACTCTGCTCCTCCCAATGTCAAGGCTGCGCTCTTAATCACCAGCAGGCAAGGCTCCTTCTGTGTGGAGGATGGGGTCGAGGCAGCTCTGCTCTGATCTTGACACAGCTAGATGAAGATGAGGCTCAGTGGGCCACAGGTGTGAAGACAGGAAGATACGAGGGAGACTGGTAGGGAAGAAGAAGGTTTGCAATGGGAAGGAGTTGGAAATGGGATTGGGGAATTAAAGTGTGAAAATGGCACAAATTCATCATGTTCATGTATGAAATTCTAAAAGAATAAAAAAAATGAAAAAAAAAGATACCAGCTTGTATGATCTTAGACAAGTTAACTGATCTCTGCAAGCCTCATCTTTCTCATATATAAAAGGAATCTTTTGTATTTCTTGGTTGAATGAGGTTATCATGAGAATTCGTTGAGATCATCTGTGAAGTGCTCAGTAACACAGGCTAAAAACTCAGCAGCTGCTGACCTTCTGTTTCCTAGGCAAAGCCTCTTGAGAATTTGGAAGGCACCCAGTGTCTTCAGGAAGACATTTCTGAATGACCACTAAATGCTTGAGCAGGGGTTCAGTTTCGCTTGCTATCAAGCTGTTTCTATCCACCTAATGTTTTACAACCTTTCTTCCTTCCTTTCTTTCTTCCTTTCTTCCTTTCTTCCTTCTTCTTCCTTCCTTCCTTCCTTCCTTCCTTCCTTCCTTCCTTCCTTCCTTTCTTTCTTTCTTTCTTTCTTTCTTTCTTCCTTTCTTCCTTTCTTTTTTCTTTCTTTAAAATGCCAGGGGAGAGAGAGAGGGAAAGCGAGAGAGAAAGAGAGAGAGAGAGAGAAATAATAGTCTCCAGACTAGAATATGAAAGATGCAGTGATATTTATAATTGACAAGTCACCAAAACATGTAAAAACTACTAAAAGTTGGGTTGGATAGATGAGCTTAGGGGTTAAGATTCTGCCTTGCAAGCAGGAAGTCCTGAGTTCAGAGCCCAGGTCCCACATAAAAACATCAGGCAGAAATGGAGTTGGCCTGCACTTGCAGTTGGCCCCAATGCAAAGCAAGAAGGGGGTAGAAACAATCCAGGATGATTCCTGAAGTCACCCTTGGTCCTCCAAAGGGACACAAGTATCTTCTGATACACACACACACACACACACACACACATACACACACACACACATACACTAAATAAAATAGCGGGATTTTTAAATACTGAAAGTCAAGGAAAAGACACAATACCAATTAGAAAATAGACAAAAGACTTGAAAAGACTTCCACAAAGATGATGTAAAAATGTCCAGCAAGCCTATAAAAAGATGCTTAACTTTACCCAACAATAGGAAACAAATGAAAAACACATTGGTTCAAACAAACATCTGAAGAAGAATTAACACCAATTCTTTTAAAACTCTTCCAGAAAACAAACTGGACGGAAACACTAACTCATTTTACATGACCAGCCTCACTCTAATACTAAAGCCAGACAGAACACCACAGGAAGGGAAAACTGCAGATCAATGTCCCTTACCAGTATTGATACAAAATTCCTCAACAAATAACATTAAATGAAATCCAGCAGCATAGTAAAAGAATTATACATGATGACTGAATGCTTTTTTTCTCCTTGTTTTCGGTCAGGGTCTTGCTGTTCTACTATTTGGTTAGCCTCAAATTCCCAGTCATTCTGTCTCAGCCTCACAGTGCTGAGATTCCAAGTATTTGCTATCCTTGACCAGTGGGTTTAAACAAGGAATGCAAAAGTGGTTCAACACAAGAAAATCAGTGTACTATATCACACTAACAGACTGAAAGGAGAAAACACATGATAATTCCAATTGATGTTAATGAAAAAGAATTTGACAAAACTTTTCATTAAAAAAAGGGAAAAAAGCTCAGAAAACTTTTTCTAAAAAATAGAAAGGAAAATTCCTCAATGTGATAAAGGGCATTTGTAAAACTGAGGATACAGCTCAATGCAGAGCATTTACCAAACATGCACAAGGCTGGAGGCTCAATCACCAGCCCTGCAAAGAAACAAAACATTTGTGAAAAACTTACAGCTAACATTGTACTTACTTGTGAAAGGCTGAACAAATTCCCTCTAAGATTAGCAACAACACAAGGGTGCTCAATGTAATTACTGTTATTCAATTATTATTATGTTATTGCTTTGTTCTGAGGTTTCCCAGGCTCTGCCTTCTAGGGCTAGAATTATAAGACACTGCCATATCCATCTGGAATTTTACAGAAAGACAGAGAAAGAGAGAGAGAGAGAAAGAGAGAAGGAAGAGAGACAGGAGAATAGTTTACAAACAGAACATGAACAATGCAATATTTATAACTGACAAGTCAACCAGAACATAACAAAACTACTAAAAGTCAAGGAAAAGACACAATGCCAATTAGAAAATGGACAAAAGACTTGAACAGACTTTCACAAAGATGTTGTAAAAATGTCCAGTAAGCCTATAAGAAGATGCTCAACTTTAACCAACAATATGAAACAAATGAAAAACACATTGGTTCAAACAAACATCTGAAGAATTACTACCAATTCTTTTTAAGCTGGCTGGATGCAAAGTCCATCCAGAGCAATTAGGCAAGAAAAAGAAATAAAAGGCATCTAATTTAGGAAAGAAGTAAAAGGAAACCTACCTCAAAACAGAGGATGTCAATATATATAGAAAAATCTTAAAGGCTCTACCAAAAAATAATAAATGCTGGTAGATCTACTAAGCCATTTCTGCAGTTATATAGAGTATAAGATCACTATTCAACAGTGTTGTTTTTTTAAAGGATGGGGTCCTGCTATGCTAACTAAGCTGGTCTTGAGCTCCTAAGCTTAAATCATCCTCCTGCTTCAACTTCATGAGCAGCTGGGATTCCAGGTACAGGCTATGGCAACCAGTTGTGATCACCTTTCTATAAGCCAACAAAGAATAGAACAAGAAGAAGCTTGATAAAATAATTCCCAGACTTCCAGGTAAAAGGATAGACCAGAAGCTGCCTTTATATGACCCAATGAAGATAATCAGAATAACAAAAAATAGGGTCAGAAAGATGGCTCAGTAGGTACGATGCCTGTTCACAAACTTGGAGAGAACACATATTAGCAGGAGAGAACTGACTTTAGAATGTTGTCTTCTAGCCTCCACCTGCATGCTGCAGTACATGTTTCTCTCTCTCTCTCTCTCTCTCTCTCTCTCTCTCTCTCTCACACACACACACACACACACACTCACACACAGACGTATGCAAGTAAGTGAAATATTTTCAGAGAGAGTAAGAGAAAATAGACTATTTGAAAGAGAAAGACTGTCAGGGAGTCAAGAAACTACCTGTTTTTTTTAATTTTTTTTTTAAAAGCTGTTGACTTAACCCATCTTACATATGCCAGCCAAGTGCTCTACTACTGAGCTTCATCCCCAGCCTTGCAGTTCTACAAATTCCTTTTCATGATGGACACCTGAAACAGGGAGAGAAAAAGACTGATGGGCGAGAAGGAAAGTGGATTCTGCCTTCATGAGTCATTGCTCCAGGGAGTGTTGATTGTCAGCTTGTCAGAACCTAGACTTCCAAGCAGACGATGCCTCTTATCTTGATCAGGGTGACTGTGGCGGGAAGATCCTTCTCTGCGGAGGGCACAGAGTTTCTCCCTGAGTTGGTCCTGGACCTGAGCATTAGGATGCATTCATCACTCTCTGCTTCCTGACTCTGGCTGCAATGGGGCAGGCTGTCTCAAGCTCCTCGGCGTCCCCATCCTGGTGGCTGTACTGAGACCAAACCTTTTTTCCCTTAAATGCTCATGCCAGGTTGTTTTATAATGCCAACAAGAAAAGAAGCCAAGATCGTCCTGCAAAATAAATTTTGAGACCATAAGTTAGGGGGCCCTAGTGGAAAGAGATGGGGAGTCCTACCTTCCTAACAAGCCTACGGCTCCCACGAACCTCAAAACCAATTGTGGTTTCCACGATAGTGATTCCCACCACCTCCGTGGACAGGTCAACTAGAGAGAAATCCCATTCAGTATTATTTATTCCCTGTGACTTCAACAGCAGCGACGCAGGGCTATCGTGAGAGAAAATCTAGTGTTTGAAGCCGGGCTACCTTGGGGACCTGAGAACAGGGAAGGGTCACAAAGGGGAGCCTGAATTCAATCTACTACAGCCCTGGGAAGCATCTGTAGGCAGTGAAAAAGGCTGAAAATGCAAACTAGAGAAAGTCCGAACTGGCAGCAAAGCGTCTAGAGTAAGGCAGCCCAAGCCTCGATTGCCAAGGGCAGATCCATCAACTGATAATAACCCTGGAGTTTGACAGCCCTAAGCTGCGCTCACTGGGTGGATTCACCAATGAGCCACCTGTATGCCCTTCACTGCTACAAAGCTTGAGGATCTGAAGCTCAAGTTGTCTATTTGACTCTTCATCTGTCGAGGGTGATTAGAGCTCAAGAGGTCTTAATAAGACAGAGACTGGGTTCTCCACCAGTACATATCTCGGCGCTGTGATTTTTTCTCACACTCCTGATACTCTTGAGAGGCACTTCCCAGCTAGAACACTGCTTACCCCAGAGGGTATAAGCTACAGTCCCAGTAGCAGTGAGAGAACGACTAGCCTATGGACTGCAAAGCTGAGTGTGGCCAGCAGAGGCCCCTGCTTGCAAAGAAGGGAAAGAAGACAGAGAGGGCAGCTCAGACAGACACCAGACATTTGTCCAGTCCACGTGGACATCCATGTAAACCAAAGAACACAAGAGAACACATCACTGACCTTCCCTTCTGTGCCCATAGCAAGCAGCGTTAGCTTTCAAAGTCTCTGCTCCAACACATCAGGTTTTTTCCTTGCTTTTTCCATCGTTAGATTTTTATCTGTATTTTCACTTTGTAATATACTAAAACATACTTTCACTTTTTATTCCCCTTCATACATGCATCTAGTTTTGCATACACACTTTTTCAGTATCATCTTTTAGTGTTTCTTTTTTTACTTTGTATTCCCTTTCTCTCATACTTTTATACTAATCTTGTTATTCTTGTTGGATTTCTTTAATATATAAAAAGCTCTACTTTTTTTCTATTCTCCTTCTTTCATTGTCTAAGTTTTAAACATTCTCATTACTGGAAAAACTTTTTAGTTTTTTTCCTGTTTCCTTTCTTTTCCTTTTTATCTTCTCTAATCTCCTTCTTTCTTCTCTCTAAAGCATTCTTTCCTACTGTCCTTTTCTACTTTTTAATTTTTTTTATTTTTATGTTTTTGCATGTATATGTATCTGTGGCTGTGTATAGAGGAGGGCACTGTGTCTATGTGTGTCTGTGGAGGCCCAAGGGTGACTTGGGGAATTACCTTTTATTACTCTACCTCCTTATTGCTTTGCTCTGAGGTTTCCCAGTCTCTGCCTTCCAGGGTCAGAAGTACAGGCTGCCATCACTTCCACTCACATTTTTAGGAAGAATTTAAGATCTGAATTCAGGGCCTTTTGCTGTTAAGCCAAAGGCTTTAACCTCTAAGTCATTTCTCCAACCCCTTCTTTATTAAACATTGCTTCTCCTTTATTTCTCCCTTTTCTATTTCCTTCCTTTATATCATTTATTCACTATCTTTACATTTATCCAAAATCATTTTTAACTTCTTAGAATATTCCACACTAGTTTTACCTTTATGTGGCTTATGGTCATAAGTGATGTATTAGTGGGTTCTAATATTATTTACATGCATTTCTATGTTTTGGCAATTTGATATTGTTGTTATAGCAGTTTGCTTTCTTCTCACTGAATGGTTCTGAAATTGAGGTCTCAGGAGAAGGCTGTCCAATAAGAGGATCCCCAAGTAAAACTGGGAGAGGTTCCCATAGCAGCAAATGTGCGAAGTGCATGACCAGACCTACAGAATGTTCCATCTAACAGAAAGAGAGCACACATGTTCCTCCTCAACCCATGGGATCATAGGCCGCATTCTAGGTCACAAAGCAAGTCTTAGCAAATGCAATATAATCTAATCATTTCCTCCATTTTATCAGATTGTGATGTAATATAGTAATGTAAAACTAGAAATTAGTAGTAAGAGAAACTATACAAATACTGAGAGATTGAATGATACACTCTTCAATGACCAATATGTCATTGAAGAAATCAGGGGAGTAATTTAAAAATTCCCAGAATTAAATGAAGAAGGAAAGACATCACATGCTCATGGATTGGCAGAATATGAAAATGGCTCTACTACTAAAAGTGATTTCCAGATTGAATGCAGTCTCAATCAAAATTTCAGTTATATTCTTGTGTAATATGGAAAAAATTCCTAAATTTTATGTGGAAACACAAAAGATCTTGAATAACCAAAGTAAGCAGAAGACTGATGTTGGGGTGTGGATCTCAAATTATACTACAGAGCCATAGTAACAAAAATGTCTGAGACTAGTCAAAAACAGACATGAGACCAATGGAAGGTTATAGAGGACCCAGAAACAAACCTACAGCTACAGTCATCTAATAAAAAAAAAAAAGATGTTGAAAACATATATTGGAGAAAGGACAATCTCTTCAGCAAACACTGCTGGAAAAATTGGACAGGCACCTACGGAAGAATGAAACTAGATCCGTATCTCTCACCCGGCATGAAAATCCATCTGAAAGGTATCAAGACCTCAATGTAGGACCTGTAACTAAGATACTGCAGAAGAAATAGAAGCATAGTGGATCACTTTCTGCAGAGGGCTCCAACAGCACAAGAACTGATCCCGAGAATGACAGATGGGACTGAAATTCAAAAGCTTTTGTTCAGCAGAGTTGAAATAATTACCAGAGTGAAGAGACAGTCACAGAATGGGAAAAGATATATCTGCCAGTTTTCCACTTGACAGGTGATTAATATCTAGAATATACACAGAGCTGCAAAAATTACACACCCAAATAAATCTCACCAATTAATAAAAAAGCACAGTTCTCAAAGAAGAGATAAAAATAAGAAATATGATAAATATTTGAAAAGATGTTGGACATGCTTAATCATCAAAGATACAAATTAAAACCGATTTAAATTTTCACCTTACCCTAGTCAGAATGGCTAGCATTAAACAAAGAAGAAAAAATGACAACAAATGGTGCTGAGCATGTGGGGGGGGGGGAATCCTTACATACTGCTGATGGGAATGTAAATTTATGTAGTCACTAAGAAAATCAGTGTGGAGGTTCCTCACAAGATGAAAATGGAGCTACTGTGTGACCCGGCTATGCCACTTCCTGTATGTCCTCCAAGGACGCTAAGTCAGCACACCACAAAGGTGCTCCCACATCCTTTTTGCTTGTTGCGATCTTCACAGTAGTCAGGGAACTGACGCATACTAGATATTCAACAGATGAATGGGAAAAGAAATGTGGCACACACACACAGTAGAATTTTATTCAGCCATGAAGAAAAATGGAACTTTGATATTTGGAGAATGGATGTAATTGGCTGTCATCCATGTAAAGTAAAATAAGCCAGACTCAGAAAAATGGATACTACATGCTTTCTCTCATATGTGGACTCTCTCTCTCTCTTTCTCTATACCCCTTGCCTCTGTTTCCACATATACATTTATGAATATAGTTAGATAGAAAGTTGTGGATGAAAGTAGAAAGACTGCGACAGTGAAGGAAGGCAAGAGGAAGCAAAACAGGGAGAGAAATGAATGAAACCAACAAGACAACTGAAGGGGGGATTTGTAAAGGGGAGGAACAGTACCTGTAAAAGGGAGCAGGAGGAAGGATGGCAGTGGGGAAGAGAGGAAGAAGAATAAAGTGTAATCACACACACACACACACGCACACACACATGCACACACACGGCATAACACCTATTTCTTTGTATGCTAACTTTAAAAAACGAAATACAAGAAACCCAATTCAAGTTCCAATAGTATTCATAAGAATAAGCGGCCTAAAGATAAATTGAACAAGAATGTGGAAATTTACACAGTCCAGTCCAGAAGGCTTGTTGAAGGAAACCACAGACTTAATTAGTGAAGAGATATTCTGTCTTCGTGGGGAAAAACCTCATAATATCAACATCGCCATGTAGCCTGGCACAATCTACAGATGAAATGCAACCTCAACACTTTTGCAGAAACAGAAAAGCTTAATCTCAAAGTCAAATGAATTACCAGGTACTCTGAATCGTCAAAAGAAGCAAAAAAAAAAAAAAAGACTTCTCAATTTCGAACAAAGCCACAACAGTAAAAACTACAGGTGACTCACATAAGCCATGAAGCACTGTAACAGAACTGAGAGCCCACAAGTGAGCACATACATCAAGGGCCAACTGATCTTCCATAAGAATGTTATTCACCGAGAAAAAGACACTTTACCAACTTTTAAAAATTTTGTTGTGTGTGTGTGTGTGTGTGTGTGTGTGTGTGTGTGTGTGTGTGTTGGTGCTCTTCTTCCACCTTGTGAGTTCCAAAGATTGAACTCAGGTCCTCGAGGTTGTATGCAGTCACTTTTACCTGCTGAGTCATCTCACTGATCCAGACAAAGACAAAGATAATGAATTAAAACACTTATTTCCTACTTCATACTATATGCAACATTGATTGATAGTGAATCAGCATCTATGAAGTCAATCTCTTTTAGATTTAGCAAGAGTAAGATCATAATCATATACTTGATAAAACTTTGGTGTCCGGAATTTACAAAGAACTCTTATAATTTAATAGCGACAAAAAAACAAAATTTCAATTATAATGTGAGCTAAGGACTTATACAGTTCTACAAAGATGTGCTAATGGTCAGTAAACCATAAAAATGGATTGTTAACATAATTGTTTATTAGATAAAAACAAGTAAAAATTGCAATGAGGTATTCTTGGGATGGCCATGTGAATAATTTAAAAGACAAGCAAATTAAAATGACCTCAAAGTAACAAGAGTTATTTTATGGCAAAGCTGTGGCTATATTCCAGCCATAGGTCATTTTCATACTAGGACCATAAAATGGCTCAGCTGCTATAATTAGTGTGGCATGTCCCCAATAAGTCGAACATAAAAATACCATATGACTCTTTCTCAGCCTTTGGTCAAAAATACATGTTAAAGTATCACATGAACAAGGGATTTCTTCTTAAATATAGTTCTCCCAATTGAAAAGAAACACTCAGCCAAGTTTGTGTGCAGACATATTCATAGCAAGCAGCATCATCTCATGAGACCTTAAAGGTGGCCATAGCTGAAGGGCTTGTCAGCGGATTTGTGGTTAAATTAATTTTGGTGTACATATAGCATGGAATATTATTCAACCATTAAAAGAGAAAAATGCTGATACTTGGTGCAACTTAAGCAAATGTGGAAACGGTTATACTAAGTGAAAGAGGTTTACACAAAAAAGTCATATGTGCATGAATCCATTTACATGAAATACCCAGAAAGGATATAACCTTAAGAATCAATGCAGGTTGGTGATTCTCAAGGGCTGACATTGAGAGTAATTGCTTTAATGGACAGTTTCCTTTTGGGGTGATGAAATGTTTGAAACCAGGTAGAGGCCATGACTCCCATTTCTGTATTTCTTTGAGAGAGATTTCAATAGAACAGTGTTGTGAATGAACTAAGTGTCGCTGAATTGTTCAGTTTCGAAAGGGTAATGATCTGTTATATGTATGCAGTATCAATTATTGGCAGAAATGTGTTCTTGTAAAATGGTGGCAGGTGCATGAATGAGTTATAATGACCTGGGAAAGTTGGCGATGTCTACTAGCGCTGAACCATATGAATGCTTTCTGACCCAGAAAACCTACCCTTCCATATTTGTCTAAAAAAAAGGCTCCTACAAGACATTCTCTGGAATGCTCATGGGTGTTCTATTACCATAGCCCAAATGTAGAAACTAGCCAAATGCTTTACATAGAAGGCTAGACAAATATGATACTAAATGGAGGAGAATGAACATTCTAGACTACCTTCAAAAGCATGGGCAAATCTCATGGATGTATGGCTGAGTGAAAGAAGTCAGGCATAAGATTACATGCTATATGATTCCAAGATTCCGTTCTGAACATGAAGTTCAGAAGCATTCAGGAATCGTCTGTGCTGGTGAAGGAGTAGTAGTTTGAGGGGCCCTGAAAGGGAGCAAGCTAAGGTGTGGGGAATGTCTGCTTCTTGGGCTGTTGGTGTCTTCATGTTTGTGCTCAAAGCTGCACACACGATGTGTACCCTGCTTCTTCTGTTCATGTTGTTCTTCAAGGAAAGGGATGAAGTCATTTCTATGGAGAAGTTTTAGGGGATAAAGAAAGCCTGCTTCTAAAAGACCTTTAAGGGATGGGAGGTAGAGCTCAAGATCTTTTCCTTATGGAAAACTCAGGAATTCAGAACAAACAGGATTGGACAGGGGAACCATTACTCTGACTACCCTGACTTCCTTGAGGTTATACTAGCCATGGGCAAACATGCATTGCAGAGTTTGCATGCTAAAAGAAGAACATCATTTCATTTATTTACATCAGAAATGAGGGATTTATAGGCCAGCAAAATGACTCAGTGGAAAAACTTGTGTTTGATCCTTGGAACCTGCGTGGTGGAATGAGAGAAGCGACTTCTTAAAGTTTCCTCAGACCTCTGCATGTGCCGTTGCATGCATGCACCTACTCACTCCCTCTCTTGTGCTCTCTCAAATAAATAACATGCTTTTAAAAAAGAAACAAGGGATTTATAGCTAAAGAGATAGGAATACATAATTTGAGGAATATGCTAGAGAGGTAGTCAGATCTAACTCCTTGGTTTTATTCACTAGAGAAAAATCACAGAGGAGAAATAGAAGAAATGATAACCATGAATAATGCAGGCAATGCAGTAAGTAGAGTGCAAAGTTAAGCAATGCGCACATGTAAAAGAAGCCTTGTGATTTCTTCTGTGTTCAGGATGATGCACTGGGAGATTCTGAAGCTTACTCTTGCCTGTCCCCCCCCACACCTGTCGCCTGCCTTCACTTCTGCTTGTCCCCCACTCCTACCTGCCTCCCCTTACAACTGCCTGCCCTCCACATTTAAGATTCAACTGTACATTCCTAAGATTGGAAGCTATTTTTTTGAAGGAGAAATAGAAAGCACTAATAGAAAGCTCTTCTGGATTAGCTTCCCTGTTCCCAAAGGAACAGGAAGCAGGTCTCAGGCACTTTTGATATGTAATGGATTGTTTAAGTTAGGAAATTCACTTTAAATGATCTGTTGGGACAAATTTCCTTAAGACTACAAGTGACCATAGCATAGGGAGCTGAGTGTGCCTAAGGAGTTTAATAAGAAAAGAGAGACTGCTGATTTGGTAAAAGGAACAATTTCTGTATTTCTTTTTTTTTTTTAATTTTTTTTTATTATTATTATTTATTCAACTGTGCGCATGTGCGTGTGTATGTGCGCGCGCGCACGCGCGCGCGCGCGTGTGTGTGTGTGTGTGTGTGTGTGTGTGTGTATGTGTGTGTGTAGAACCACGGACGAATTCGTGAACCACCATGGACGCCCCCACCTCCTTCTGCCCCGGGATTCACAGGCTCCGCCCTACCAGGACCAGAAGCGCAGGCCGCCCCCGCTTCCGCCTGGCGTCTATACGTGGGATCTGGGATCCGAACTCAGGACCTTCCGCCTGCAAGGCGGAGGCTTAACCCCTGAGCCACCTCTCCAGCCCCAATTTCTGTATTTCTGTAAGTGAGAATTTGAATTCTCAGGAATCGTAGAGAGGAGCTGGCATATCTTCCCGCTCACAAGAAGTCACCAACTCATTTGTGTTATTTTCATAAATGACAAACTTAAGTTTCTGCCCAACATCAGGCGGTTTTCTGATATTCCAACCCATTTATATGCAACAAGGCAGACATTGACTTACGCCCTTAGCCTTAGCTGGAGACAGACAGCCATTCTGATCTTCTCCGCTGGAATCCCTGTTCTGAACACCTATACGGGATCCACATACATGGTCCTTTGGCCGGCTTCCCTGTGCCCATCTGCTGGCATGGCTGGCTGCCCACCCACAAGTTTGGACTCTTGCCCTAGTGTGTAGGTGCCAGGAAATAACAGTTTATTTACACCAGCAGCCTGGGCAACCGTAGCAGGGTGTTCTCCACCAGTGTCAGAGACATGTGTCCGTGGCACCTGGGCACTGTGTACTTGTCTTTATGAAAGCACATTTTTTACCATATGCTTTTGACAGATGAAAGGTGGAAGACAGTTATGGGGTAGGGAGGGGAGAATGAAGGACAGGAGCTTCCTGGGCTTTTAATGTTTAAAATGCGCAGGTTAATTTCCCTGGGGCAGCTGTGAAGGTCAGCAGAGAGACAGACTGGAGAGACAGCTTCACCTCAGCAGCCAGCTGAGCCACGGAAGACGTTGAACCATGCTGTGGCAGGGCTGGTGACCCGGCTCAGCATGTAAAGATGCCTGCGTACAAATCCAGCGACCCGAGTTCAATCCCTGGAAAGAGATCTGATTGATGAAAGTTGTCCTCTGATCTCTGCCTGAATCTCTGCCTGTCCACTCCCCCCAATAAATAAATAAAATGTCAAAAACAAATAAATTTTTAAAATTACTCAAGAGTAAAAACTGCACATTCCCCCGGAACATTTATTTTGGGGATAGAGAGGGTTTTAGGAAGTAAAAATCCAGGGCCATGCTAAGTACTAAGCAGCAGCCCTAACCCTAAAACATTTGTGGTATTTTGTGGTATTTTTCATATCACTTTTATGGAACATGAGATTTTTCTTGGTGTTTCTGGGCTTCAGAGATAACTAAGAGTTATTTTAGCATGCTCGAGGAGCACATAATCAAAATATATTCCAGAGTCTCCTCCAATGTTCTCTTAGCAATGTTCAGTTGCAGACAATGATTACTTGCAAGCACAAGGTCCTTGAATATAAATATCATGCTATTTCCTACATTTCATAGTATCTAGAAAATACTAGCAGTATGTAGTGGAATGTCGAAG
This sequence comes from Typhlomys cinereus, assembly GCA_023101885.1. NCBI lineage: Eukaryota > Metazoa > Chordata > Mammalia > Rodentia > Platacanthomyidae > Typhlomys > Typhlomys cinereus. The sequence goes on from JALPQD010000021.1 coordinate 10,419,183, forward strand.
CATGCAGGGTCTTATGCTTCTCAGCCTGACCCCGAAAACCTGTATTCAAGCTCCCCTACTTCCTCAATCTCTCAGCATCTGGGTATACAGGCACGTTCATTCTACCCACTCAAACGTAAGGTTTTCAACTTTTCTGAAAGACAGTTTAAAGTCAATCCCTCTGACCTTTCACACATGAAGGAAAATGGCTAGGACCTCACATACAGAAGGAAGCATGGGATCTTATAAGATCTGATGATTTATTCTCTGGTTTAGAAGAACATAACTCAAGCTTTGAAGCTTGGACATTCATTAATTTTGTAGAACTCCCAGGAAGTGGATAAGGTAGCCTTATATTAGAGGAACAAATGTTTAAAAAAAAAGCTTTTGTACCTTAAAAATAAAATACTTATACAGTATGATGATTAGCATGACTTAGGGATTAGTTTTTTTTCTTTCCCTTCTGTTCCTTCCCCACTTCTCTCCTTTCTTTGACCTGCCTCCCTCCTTTCCTCCTCCCCTTCTTTCTTTTACCAGTTTTGAGTCTGTGCATTAACCCATTGTAGAAAGAAGCTTATCTGACTGAGTTTGACAACGGCCTTAATCTATGGGACAAAACACTAGAAGGCAGTTTGGCAACATGTCCCTCTATTGAAACAACAGTAGTGATTTCTCAACTAAGGTCTTATGCCCTCTCCTGCTATAGGTTTTGAACAGGTTTACAATACCAGGTGTGAATTCCCTCCTGGGAGCAGGCCTTCAATACAATCAGGAAGTTACCCACATAGTAGTCATGTCACTGATGGGCATATCTTGCCTGGCAGGTCAGTGTTTCAGTGTTCAGGATCAAGCACTGGGTAAGACCATTGTGTCCACCCCCCCCAAAAAAAACCCGAAGACTGTCATAGCTCCTTCTGGCACTGTGGAAGCTCATCAGCAGGGAGAATGCTTCCTGGTCAGCTCAGGCTTCATTTCTCTGTGCCCTACAATCAAAGTGAGTGGTGTCTTCAGCAACAAGGTCTTACCATCTAGTTATGGTGGGCAGCCAAGAGAATGGTGGGCATTAGCCAGTGTTATTTTGGGAGCCTTGGGGTCCTCTCTGGCCAATAACACTTATGGAGGTAGCCTACATCTGGCTCCTTCTTTCTTCTTGATAGGGTCTCATACTCAGGCTATCTTTGAACTCACTGTGTTGTTGAATTTCTGATTCTTGTGTTTCTGCTTCCGGAGTGCTGGGATTACAGGTATGTGCTTCAGTGGAGCTGAGAAGGAAATCCAGGGCTTTGTGTGAGCTCACAAGTACTTTAACAACTAAGCTACAACCCCAGCTCCAAAAATAATTCTTTTCTGCAAAAAGAATTATCTTCATTCCAATGACCAGCACAAGTCAGGGTAAAGGAATAAACCCATTATTTCACTTTAATCAGTTAGAGAAAGCAATCAATTAGAGAACTCTAGAATGTGTTAAGTAGTGAAATTTAAAACGGATTCATTAAATTACTAATAATTATGAACACACATCTGTGAATTTGGAATCCGAGAATCAGTTTTCTGGTGTTTGATTCACTGTTTACTATGAAATCAATCTCAGGCAGGAACTGCAGATCTGTAAGGCGGACAGATTATAGAATATTTGCCCAGCATGCATGGAGCATAAGGTTCAATCCCAGCACTGAGAAAGAAAGAAAAATCTAAAATTAATTACCTACTTTGAATTTTAGCTTTCTTATCAACCAATAGATAATGTTAGTCTTGGTGTCTTTAAAATATTTTAATTATTTAAGAGAGAGAAAGGGTTTTGGGAGAGAAAGAGAGAGAACAGGTATATACATGCCACCGCAGGCACTGGAAGTCAGAGGACAACTTTTGGAAGTTGATTTTCTCCTATCATGTTGCCAGGTTTGTGCAGAGATGCTTTTATCCACAGAATTAAACAATTAAAACTCTGTGTGTGTGTGTATGTGTGTGTGTGTGTGTGTGTGTGTGTGTGTGTGTGTGTGTGTGTAGTCCAGAGACGGATATTGAGTGTCTTCCTCAATTGCCTGTCCACCTTATTTTTTTAGGCCTGACCTCTCACTGAGTCTAGAACTCACCAATTTAACTAGACCAACTGACCAGCAAGCCCTAGGGAGCCTCCTGTCTGCCTCTCTAGTGCTTGGGTTACAGGCACACTGTTGCACTTTCCACAGGTGCTGTGAATCTGAACCCAGATCCTCATGCTTGTGCTGCATGTCTCCCTAGGCTCCTGAAAACATTTTTCTATTACTAGGAGGAAGTAATATCACATTTCCAGAAAAATGTAATGTTTAGAAAACCTTGTTAACATCCACTCTGAGGACAAAGTCTGAAAGCACCTCAAGTTATGCTCAGACCAAGACAAGGATCATTGGGTTGTTTGTAAACCAGAACTATCACTTTCCCAAGACAATATTATGTTTGTTTCTCACATGCTTGGCACTATGTGAACAGAGAATTGTTTCTTTTTATACACTAGATTCCCTTTCATACCCTGTTTGGATGTTATTGAATAGTAACTAATAAATAATCAAGTAATAAATGAATAAATAATCAGTTGTTGAACTAACTGACCTTTGGAAGAGTCCTCATGGTCCATTCTAGAATGTCAAGTGTTCTGGCTTTTAATGATTAAAAAAAATTATTACTGGAATGCATGAAAATTAAATTCTCAGCCCAATTAATTAAATATTGATGTTTTATTAAATAAATACACTCAAGGAGAAATTTCTCTCCAGTCAGTTTCAGTGAGAAGCCAGCTGATACTTGAAGTTGTAGAAAGTCTTTAATGCAGGAATAATGGTAATCCTGGGGTCTGCTGGTGAATACTACGGCGAGAGTTGTCAATTCTCTTTACATTGAGGTTTTCCAGTTAATTGAGTTCATTACTTGCCGCATTAAAGGAGATTAAGTGTGTCAACACTCACTGTGGTCTAGAAGATTTGCTGCGAGTTGGTGATCAACCTTGGAGTTCAAATTTCAATTTCTAGAGAACAAGGTCTAAAAGTAGGAAAGAAATGAAGGAATGAGTTTTAACACTCGGGACTGACCATGAATGTGAGCATGTCTTTCCACAGTGCCCATGTGGAGGTCAGAGGACAGCTTCGGGGACCTGTCGTCTATTCCATCTTGTTTGAGACTGGATGTCCCTTGTTCACCACTGTGAACTCCTGGGGATTCTCCTGTCTCTACCTCCCATCGCGCTGTCGGAATACAACACACCTGTAAAACGATGTGTATAACTTTATCTGAGTTCTGAAGATTCTAACTAGGGTTTTGGCAGATGAACCCACTGAACTATCTCCCCAGCTCCACAGGACTGACTGTGTATGTGTCAATGCAAAGTCAAGAGGGGAGAGATTGCACAAGATATTTTCACTCTTTCAGTGCACCCCCTTTGCAGGCAGCTGGCACTACTCCGGTCTCCCCGTTTTGATAATCTCGCTGTTTACTCATGCTAAATCCCCCAAGGAGTCCCTTTATTTCATCAGAAGCATTCCTGCTAGGTACAGTTGGTGTCAAGCTGGTTTCAGTGGAGGACACTTGCGTCTAGTAGGCAGACACCATCTCATCGAATCTCTACTTGAACCAGGTGTCACAGACACTACTTTTGTCCCCACCCTAAACTCTCTGCTTTTCTTTCTTAAAAACTATGGTTTCCTACTTTTATTGCATCTACCTTTGAATATACTCTTATAACAAGACTCTAGTTTAACAGTTTTTTATCTCTGGCCAGGGGGTGACATCCAATACCCATCAGGATGGAGCGAAGGGCATTGCAGGAGCAGCAAAACCACAAAAGAATCAACAAACCACAATCCAGAACTTCAGAGACTCTGTATCAACCACTTAGAACTAGGCCAGACTAATCTCTCCCCATCCTGAAGCTCAGGGAAATTTGCGGAAGAGGGGGCGGTAAGATTGTAAGAGCACAAGGATGGGAGGAGCAATGATATGCAAGATACTCCACACAAGTTAGGGCCGAAGCAATCATAATTGGACTTTACATGCCCTGCGCAATGTCCAACACACTATTGTCCCCACAAAGTCTAGCATCTGCTAAAGGCACCAAGATCCTTGGAGACAAGGGATTGACAGCCAAAATAGTGTTCCTATGCTTAAGGGGAACACAGGAAAGGGTTCAGGGAAATGCCGCTGGGTCCTTGTATTGTCATCGGAGAGGAGGGCCCAGAGGACAGTCAGGCATGCACATTAAAGGATTCTCCAGGGATTGGGGGAGGGGACGGCACTAGGGGTGGGGAGGGAGAGGTGAAGGGAGGAGCGAGCAGAGGGGTGGGGGGAGGAGGAGGGAGGGAGGGAACCGGTGTACCTATTAAGTTTGTATGAGCGGAAATAATAAAAAATGTTTTAAAAAATTATCCTAATACAATGTTAAATGACAAAAAAACCCATTTTATTTATTTATTTATTTGTTTTTGTGAGTGAGTGAGAGAGATATAGACATAGAGAAGATACACAGAGATAGATAGAGAAGCTTCCAGGGATTCAGCTCAGGATTTCTAGAGTCTTGAGCAGGAACTTTACGTACTGAGCCGTCTCACTGGTCCTCTCTCTATTTTTCTTTGTTGCTGCTATTATTGTTGTCGTTTTGCACATGTAGAGGTATGTAGGATGCATGCATGTGCATTTATGCATGTTCACATGAGTATGGGCACACGTACATATATGTGTGTCCTTGTGCAGGCCTAAAGTTGATGTTGAGTGTCTTCTTCAATCAGTCTGCATTTTATTTATTCAGGCAAAGTCTCTAAGTAGAACCCAGAAGTGGCCAATCATGTACTCTGACTAGCCAGTTTGCCCTGGGGATCCCCTGTTGTTCCTGCTCAAGTGCTCGGATTATGGGGAGCTGCAATGGCTGCTGGCTTTTATGTGGGTTCTGAGGATCCAAGTTCTGGCCCTTTGCTCCTGCAGGAAGAGCTCTTACCCACTGAGCATTGTCCCTCCCTCCCCCTCCCCCAGCCCTAGTCTCTCTCTCTCTCTCTCTCTCTCTCTCTCTCTCTCTCTCTCTCTCTTTTTTGATAAAAATCCCTGACTGTGATAAGTACAGACTACTGAAGAACCACTACTTTTGATGTATGTACCACCTCTTCTGACAACATAACAATTATGAGATTTGAAAAGAAAGAAAGAAGAAAGGAAGGAAGGAAGGAAGGAAGAACGAAGGAGAAGGAAGGAAGGAAGGAAGGAAGGAAGGAAGGAAGGAAGGAAGGAAGGAAGGAAGGAGGAAGGAAAGAAAGAAGAAAGAAAGAGAAAGAAAAGAAAGAAAGAAGAAAGAAGACGAAGAAGAAAAGAAAAGGAAGGAAGAAACGAAAAGAAGCGAAAGAAAGAAAGAAAGAAAGAAAGAAGAAAGAAGGAAAGGAAAGAAAGAAAGAAAGAAAGAAGGAAGGAAGGAAGGAAGGAAGGAAGGAAGGAAGGAAGGAAGGAAGGAAGGAAGGAAGGAAAAGAAAAGAATTTCCTTTTCCAGAAATGTACCTGGACACATGTACTTAAAAGATGGCTTCATACTTTGGTGAAGGCCCATGGAAATTTATCTGCATTTCTGTTAGAAAAATTTATGAAAATATTCAATGTAATAAAGCATATTGAACATGTCCAATGTCTTTTCCACAATATGTCCGTTGTCTTGGATGCTCCTTGGAACCATGAATTGGATATTTATGTAGCAAGTACTTTGGAAGAGTCTATCATTTTTGTATCTGCCTACCATCTATTTATCATCTATCATTTATGTGTCTATCATCTATCTATAACCTACCTAATATCTATATAGTTATCATTTATCTGTCATTTGTCTACTATCTCTATATCTATCATCTATCTATAATATATGAATCTATAATCTATGTAATCTATGTTCTATTAATCATATTTAATTGTAATCTATCATAGATTTATCTACTGTTGATCAATAATCTACCTATGTAGTTTTAAGTTGAATGGTGCTAGTAGCTCCTTTCTTGTTCTCCTTCAGTTTCCCAAATGTTTTATTCTCCAGTTCTGTCCTTTCGCAGTGACAATATGAATGAATTTGAGCAAAGGCCATAAAACAGAATCTCAGTGAAATGGGATCTAAGAACTTCTGGTTTTCTTTCTTCCTGTCTCTGCCGATCTAGGGGCTCAGGATTATTTAGGGAACTACCTTTCCAGGTAAGGGACTGGAGGCCAGTGTCCTCAAGAACAATCTTGCATTGCTGAAACCATCGTGGGCTGCTCGTTTCTCCTCTCTGCATTGAATCTGAATTCTATTTTCATTCCTCTTGTAGCTGTAGCTATCTCACTGGTCCTCTCTCTGTTTTTATTTGTTGTTGTTGCTGTTATTATTGTTGTTGTTTTGCACATGTAGAGGTATGTAGGGTGCATGCATATGCATTTATCCATGTTCACATGAGTATGGGCACATGTATCTATATGTGTGTCCATGTGCAGGCCTAATAGCTGTCCTGTAGCTGTCCAAATGTAATTTCCAGGACTCCCAAACCAAACCCTCAATCTTCTTAGGAATGACTCCAGAAACGCTGCTGACTCCTGCCTCTGCAATTTTGCTTATTTTCTTCCTCCAGCTGAGAATATGTCTTGCTCAAAGTTGCTGTCTGAAGTCTGTTTCTCTCTTAACTGCCAGCTTAAAATTCACCCTTTAGCTTTCGTTTTACTTGAATATACAAGTACCTGGGGGCTGGAGAGGTGGCTCAGGGGTTAAGCCTCTGCCTTGCAAGCAGGAGGTCCTGTGTTCGGATCCTAGACCCCAAGTATAGACGCCGGGCAGAAGGGGGGGGGGCGGCCTGCGTTTCTGGTCCTGGTAAGGAGGAGCCTGTGAATCCCAGGGCAGAGTAAACAAGGAGGAGGTGGAGGCGGTCCATGGTTCCCGAATTCGTCCGTGATTCTACACACACACACATATATACACACACATGCACGCATACATGCACAATTGAATAAATAAAAAAAGAATATACAAGCACCTGTTAACTGCTTTCTTTAATTCTTTTGCATTTATACTTTTTCTGTTTTAATTATACTTAAATGATCTCTGCTGTTTAAGTCATGTCTGCCACCTAAGTAGCTTAATTATAATCTCTCAGCGACATGCATTGCAGCCCAGTGCTGGGAACAGAGACCAGAAGCAGCTGAAATGATGGGCAGCAGTTTCAGTGAAATAGAAAGAGTGGAGAGTGATAACGTAAAATACCTGAAGTCAACCTCTGGCCGCCACGTGCTCATGCATGACTGAGTGAGTGCACCTTCATATATGTGTGTACAAGCACATGCACGTCACACACACAGAATGCATTTGTTCAGTATGTTAGTGTGGTTCTGTTTTTCAAATCACTTTGAAATGAGCCAAAAGCCTACTGTCTGCCTATATCATTTAAAGTGATTGAGAATATAGTTTCTCTATAATAAACATGACTTATTTGGAAAACTCTCTTGAAACTTCAGCTGGTACCCAAAATCAACTATTAGAAATTGCAATTTATTTGAGAAACTTTCAGTTTTATACAGTTTAGAAAAGTTCAGCCTTCCAATTTTTGTCTGAAACACAGATTATATTGCAAACTATGAGTTTTACCAGCAATTATATATTAATAACAAAATTTAAATAAACTGTTGGAAACAAAGGCTATGTGAGACTAATTGTAATATAAAGAAATATGTTTTCATTGAGAGAAGTTTCTGACCTACTTGAAAAATACTGGCAGCTAAATATTCTTTAGAGAATGCTGCAATATTTTGGTACTCCTCAATAAAATGCTTCTAAAATTCTAGAAAGTTTACTACCATAAATAAGGAAGCATTTTGTGTGGGATCTAAATTTTCATTTCGATATCAGTATAAGTTCTTAAAATAAAACATGTCAGTGTAAAATATGCTCATGATAAGGGTAAAGATAAAAATCAAAATTGGCAAGGTATAAATTAAGTTGATGTGTTAATTACTCTTTCCATTGCTGAATGAACAGCACCTCCTCCCCCCCCCAAAAAAAACGTAGTTGAACAAGAGGTTTTTTCCCACCTTATGATTCTCAGTGACAGTTCATCAAGAGCTAAGGAAATCAGCCACACAATTTCCACAGGATGAGCTGAGAGAGCTTTAATTTAAGATGAATATCCCACTAAGTGACTTAAGAAAGAGAATATTTTCTTTTTCCAATAAGGTCAAGACTAATTCTAAATTCATAGCATCATTTTAGAAGAATTGTATTATGAAAATGGTTAATTTTTATCATAGCCTGGAAAAACTTCAAGTTTGACTTCTAGAGGTTAATGATTGATTATGAAAAGCAATTGGCACTTATCACTGTTTTATTCTAGATGTTATATTAGGTTTTGGAGCTGGCATTCTGGATGCAAGAGGGTTTGAAAATTCAAGGCCAGTCTTCATCTGTAAGGAGAAAAGAAAAGAATTATCCTTTGATTCTAGAATTCATGGTTCAAACTTCTGAGTTACATTACCAAATAATTAGAAAAAATAGAAGTATGTATAATTTTTGATTTTATTGTTAGGAGCAAACATGTGGTTCCTTATAGGACCATCCAGTCACACACAAGACTAAATTAAAGTTCATCCTAGTTCAGTCAATGTTAGTGTTTTAGGTCAGTTATTGCTATTATCATCATCATCATCATTACTAGTAATATGTTACATTAGTAGGGATTGAACCTAGGTCCTTATGCATGCCAGGCAAGTGTTCTACCATTGAACTGTATATCCCTACGCATTTTCTTTTTTTTTAATTTTTGTGATGGGATTTTGCTAAATTGCCCTGACTACTCTTGAATTTAGATTTTTCTGCTACTGGGTTAGCTATATTCCAGAATTTTGCCATAAGACTTAGTTTTATGGCCATTATTAAACATGCAGGACAAAGGATTGCTTCTTGAGATAGTGACATTACAAGATGTGTAAATAGCCTAGAGGAACACGGAGCTGCAGGCATGAAAATATATGACCTTCTGGGCAGGAGTGATGGCTCTGTAGGAAAAAGACACATGCCTTGCAAGCCTGACAACTTGAGATCAATCCCTCACACCCTACCCCCAAAAGTCAAATGTGGTGGCTCACATCTGTAATCCCAGAAACCCTACAGAGAGTTGGATATAGAGCTAGGAAAATCACCTAGAAGCTTGCCAGCCAACTAGTTCAAAGGACTAGAGCAGTAAAAACAAAAGAGACCTCAACAAGGTTGAAGGAGAGAACAGACTTCCAAAAAATTCTCAAGAAAATTATCCTTTGACCCCCAAACACCATGGCAAGTGTGCATCACTCCATGCACCACACACATGTACATATACACACACACAATAATAATAACAATAATAACAATAAATATTTTAAAAAGAACTATGCAACATTTCAAAGTAATTTAAAATGTGCAAATATTGCCATTTCATTTAAACCATTTGGTCTAAAGCATGTATTTCTACTTAAAATAGCTAATCAAAAACACTAACTGCTTCGAATTGCATAGCCCTTTCCCTAACTAATCTTAAGTTGTTGAGGCAGCTCCATCAGCAAGTTTGCCACTGCGTTTCAGAAGCTCCAAGTCACTAAAGGCAGGTGCTGGGAACACTACATTAACATACTACTTTTTTTTTTCCTCCAAGAGCTTTGTTTATTTCTGCCCTTTTTTTAAAAAAAAAATTTTTGAACCCAAAGAATGTCACATAGCCTTACACTCGAGACTAATAATCTTATTTTAGAACAACCCAATAGGAATACACAGAAGCCTGGAACACAAGAATGAAAAGAAAACACCCAGATCTTGGCCAATGAAGGGCATCTGTGGGAGTGACCCCCATCTCTTGATAGCCCCACCATTGCTTAACCCTTGAGTTTAGCCGGAAATATGCAGCCCAATTCTGATGACTGTGGTGTAGAGCAGACTGGCAGCCATGGTGGCCTTCTCAAGATGCATTTCTGCAGCTGGTCTTCACTTGTGGGTCACCTGTCCTTTACTGTCCCTTGGATCATCGACACAGAGCAATACCAGCATCTATGCTGATCCTGACCTGCTGAAGTCCTCAATCCAGCATCCCCCCTAACAAATGTAGAAGCCTGACAGTACCCACTTAGGTGAGTACCTAGCTAATGGACCCAAATGCCTGTGTCTCAACAATGGAGGTACATGAAAGGTATGCTGCTTTAAGCTGTTAACTTCAGGGAGTAACTTCTCATGCAGGAATGTACAAAAAATTATAAAACATCACTTCTGACACTTTTCTTAACTAAAACCCTTGGATGGAGTCCCAGAGGAGCCAGTTTGGGATTATAGTCTACTCAATATTTACCCATACTATATAATGCCTGGGGCAGGAACTTACCTCAGCTCAGATACACATCTTATTTATTTCTTAATTATTTATTGTGAAGATAGGAATGGAGTCCAGAACTCTTGAGTCACACTACTAACTACACACACACACACACACACACACACACACACACACAGAGTTTTTGTTGTGCAGCCCAGGCTGGCCCTTGAACTCACAGTTTTCTTGTGTCAGATTTCTGGTGCTAGAATTTCATGTGGACATGGAAATGCCTAGCTGTTATGTATTTAATGTGAAATTCTATCTTCTACAAGTCAGTCAAGACTTACATTCTAGAGTCAGACAGCTTGGGCTTCAGTAATGGATTCTATAATTATCAAGTGTATAAATTCAAACATATCTTTTACCTCTAATTAGTGCCTTCATCTTTAGACCATAGACCTGCTGGGAGAACTGAACAACATAATTCATTTGAGTGTTCACGGGGCTGGGGACGAACCCTTGCTTAGCATGTGCAAATTCTTGGCGTGGCTTTCAACACCTTAAAACAAATGAAATGAACCACTGATACTTCCATGCACATAGCACATCCTCCTTAGCTCAAGGTAAACATATTGGCAGCTTCAATTCTTGATATTTTTCTTCACATCTTGAAAGTGGTCTCTTAAGTCGTTATAAAGTAAAAATAACACTAGCTTCTTAGTCTATAGGGCTGATGTTTGTTTCAGGTTATTACTGATAGGCAGCTCTTTGTTCAGAATATCTCCATTCCTTTTTTATTTTAATTTTCCATTTCTGAGTGTGCTTGTGTGTGTGTGCACATGCATCTCCCTTGTTCAGCATCTACCTTGCCTAGAGATGGGGTCTGTCACTGCCTCCAGAACTCTGATTGGCTAGCCTGGCTAGCCAGTGAGTTCTGAGGATCCACCTCTTTGTGTCCCGCTCACTATGGTACAAGCCATGACCTACTTTTTATGTAGGTGCTTGGGATTTGACTCAGGTCCTTATGTATGCAGTGGGTACTTTACCAACCATCTCCCCAGTCCAAACAGTTCCATTCCTCAATTGACTGTTTTGATTATCTGTTTCTGATGAGCCATGAGGAAATGTTCACATGTGCAATGTGGGATAAAAATACAAGTAGCAGAATGCCCTGTGAATAGGATACTTATTTTGGGGAGAAAGGGAGCTACATTTTAAGAGAGATGAATGCCATCAAGGCAAAAAGTATGTGTATAAGTGAGTCTTCCTTTTTTCCAAATACACAAGACTATCCACAGAGTGGACTGTTTCCTTCAGAACAATAACTCTCATTCATTCAACACACCTGTACCCTGCTCCTCCTAGGTGTGCACTATGTGAAGGACACAGCAATAAGCCCCATACTTACAGTTGGAGACAGAACAGTGCACACAAGCAACTGGAGGACAACCTAGCCTCCGGTGGAATATCATGAGAACAGGTATGAAAGAAGATTCTGGAATGGAGTTCAACCCCATGGAGGCAGGTCTTTAAAAGTTAGCCAGCTGTTATGTGTGCCTTTCCTGGAGAGATGAACGATTGTTTAATTCACCTGAGATAGGCCGCCAATGACAGATCAAAAGAATGATTCCACTTCAGCGTAGCTTGGTGAACAGTGTGCTTGGTTGGGGTGACCTGGAGTACACTGGAGAGGGGTTACTCTGAGGACTAGTGAGGGGTTGCAGGGCCAGGACAACACATCAGCAACCACACCACTGAAGAAAAAGCATCTCTTCCCAGCAAGCACCTTGGGGAAAGTTGAGATCTAGTGAGCACACGCGCCTGATAACCTTTAGCTGTCTAAGTCTTCCGGGAGGGCCAGGCTTCCTGAGCCCTTCCCAGCACACGATGACAGAGGTTAATGGGTCCAATCTTGTGCAGGCTTCCTGCTGATATTCAGACTTGGGAGAGTTCAAGAGGGCAGTAGCTAGAGGATGATGCTCCACAGTACCAGTCCTGGGGACAGGAGGACACTTCTGGAAGGTGGGTTACTGTCCATTCAAGGCAGACATTTAGAGGCCAAAGAGCCCTGGGACCGTTTAGGACATATGGTGTCACTGAGCAAGGCCGATCTTGATATTGTGAGCAAATGCAGAAACCAGAGACATAGCTGGGGGTACAGGCAGGATTCCCAGTATGCAGAATTGGACGTGCTGCGTCAGGCCTTTGGGGTGGTATTCTGAGACACGGGGGTGGGGGAAGAAATGACTGCAAGGACTGTACTGTTTCTGTGAGAGCCACATAAGGCTCTTCCATACTGCATGGACAGAAGACCTCATAAGACCTCTACAGATCTCTGTGGGAACAGGCTTGATGCGATAGATCGGGTGAAGGTTTCCAGGCTGAAACTGGGAGCGGGATACGCTTCTATGGTGCACAGAGAGATTGCATTTAGTAAACAATGCTAATGATAAAGGGCAATTATTATTTGGGGTCAAAATTTCCTACTTCCAGAGCCATGCAACTGACTTTTTATCTGGTTATTTTTCTGAGCTCTGGCGATAGCACCACGGGTATGCAAGGCCAGAGTGAGGCCACTGAGTTCCACCCCAGCCCTCCAACATCTGCTTCCCACCGCATTTCAAAAGACCAACATTTACTCACCTGTGTGCTTCTAAGTGGCTCAGCGGTGGCAGAATTGAAGGAACAGCAGCCTGGGGAATCCCTGAACTGGGTGAGGAGTCCATAGTCACGGCCTCCCCCGCAATCTGTGTTGCTGTCTAGACTCCCAATCCATCCACCTCCCAGGGTGACTTTCCCACCTGGCAGTATTGTCTATCTAAAATATTTTTTTCCTGTGCTCTGCTTTCATGTAAAGTATTGGCAACAAACCAGCTGACTTCTGCTGACCTCTGTGATGTGTGTGCTCCCTAGAACTAACCACAGTGAGAGGATAGAAGACAGCAATGAACACCTGCCTTTCGCCTTCACCCCCCTCATCCATCTATGGCAAACAGGTGTGGAGAAAAGCCCGCATCTTTCTCAGGAGCCAACAGAGACTCAGGTTTGGAAGCCACCTAATTACTCTACTAAAATGATTTTGTAGCTATAAAATGCATACCCTCCCTTTTCATGGTGGCAGCTAGGGTACTGGTAGTTTTTCCAGTTTGGGTGATGATGTGGCTTTAGCTAATTCTTTTTCCTGGCTGGCACACTTGATTTTATAATCCTGTCTACTCCCAGCAAGAGAATCAGGACAAGAAGCTAGGCTAAGAGAGAGATCATCACACTGTGTATCAAGAAGATTGCCCTTGGCACATGTGTTACAGGAAGACTGCCTCTGGAAAGAGAGTAGCCTGTGTGCCTTATACCTGCCTAAGGCTGAGAGGAAAGCAAAGACTTTGCCATGATTTCCAGAGCCCAGTTCTTTAGATAGATCACTGGACTGGGCTGGGGAGATGACTGAGTGGGTAAAGTGCTTGCTGCGTAGGGGTGAGGTCCTGAGTTTGAATCCTCAGAACCCATGAAAAGCTGAGTGCAGTAGCAGGTGTCTGAAACCCCGCCACTTCTTTCAGGTAAGGTGGGAGGTGGGGAAAGGAAAATCCCCGAAGTTCACAGGTTAGCTAGTCCAGCTCATAGCACACTGCAGAGGGAACTTGTTGTGGACAAGAGGAAAGCAAGGACTGACCCCCAAGGTGGTCCTTTGGATTCCACATGCATTCATGGTAACTGTGACACACACACACACACACACACACACACACACACACACACACACACACAATTAAAAAGAAAAAGAAGGAGGAGGATCAGACTCCCATCTATAGCACCACTGCCAGGAGAAGTCCTTCAGTTTTTAAAAAAAAAAATTTTTTTTATTCATTTGTGCATGTATGGTGTGTGCGTGTGTGCATAGAACCACAGACAAATTCGGGAACCACCATGGACCGCCTCCACCTCCTTGTTTACTCTCTGCCCTGGGATTCACAGGTTCCACCCTACCAGGACCAGAAACGCAGGCCGCCCCCACTTCCTCCCAGCATCTATACGTGGGGTCTAGGATCCGAACTCAAGACCTTCTGCCTGCAAGACAGAGGCTTAACCCCTGAGCCACCTCTTCAGCCCTAAGTCCTGCAGTTTGATGTGGAGACAAGAGAGTGTTTTCTTACTTTAAGCAGCGCTCACCAGCCTGGAAAGTACTTTATTGAACTGGGCAACAGTCCTTATTGAAACAGCTGGAGGAAAAAAAAAGCGGCAAACAACACCAAGTTAATGTAAACAGATGATCTGAAGTGCACTACTAAGAGAAGGAATCAAAGAAGTGATTTTTTCCCCCCAGAATTTGCTTCTTTCATGTATGTATGCATGGGGCCTGAGTATGCACATATTTCTCTGTGGGTGGGTGTGCTGGTGTATGTATGTACATGAGTATTCTTGAGTGTATGTTTGCAGGGGCCAAAAGGTGATGTTAGGAATCACCCTTGACCACTCTTCCACCTTTCTGTTGTGAGCCCAGATCTCTACAGCCAAAGCATCCCATTAAGGCTAGTCTGGCTAGCCAACTTGTTGTGGGGATTCCCAGGCCCTGCTTCCCAGGGCTGGAATTGTAAGTGGGCTGCCACATCTGCCTAGCATTTTTACTAGGCAGGGATCTACTCAGGTCCTTTGCTTGTGAGGCAAAGGTTTTAACCACTGAACCATCTCTCCAACCTAGAGGCAACTATTTAGTGTCTTCAGAATACATCCACCGCTCAATGGCATGACCAAGTAAACAGTTGTACTCAACCTCTCTCCATGCTCCTCTGCGTTCTTCAACTGCCAGAAGGCTTGGGAAATGCCTTACTAGCGTCTCTTCCTCTGCTGAACAGGAAAGCGTGACAGAAGAAGATTAAGGGGAACAAGAATTCCAGTCCTTCTGGAATTGAGTGGTGTAAGTATAGGCATGGACCCAGTTATTCCTAATAAGATATCCTCTTTTTTGTGGGGGCGAGAGAGAGAGAGAGAGAGAGAGAGAGAGAGAGAGAGAGAATGTGAGCATATGCACTGTGGAGGTGGCATTGGGAATCATCCTGTATTGCTCTACCTCCTTATTCCTTTGCTCTAGGATTTCTCAGGCTCTGTCTTCCAGAGCTCTGATATTGCAGGCCTTCACCTCCACCAAGCATTTTTAAGTGGATCTGGAGATCTGAACTCAGGTCCTTTTGCTTTCTAGGCAAAGGCTTTAACCCCTGAGCCATCTCCACAGCCCTCAAGATATAAGGAATATATTCTGAAAGGTGCTTTACCTCTTGAAGAAACAGATAAAATTTCTGAAGGAAATCATTCTTTGCTCTTACCTTTCTTCTTTGCTGGAGCACAGCAGCAATTTAATAGCCATGTGGAGGTCACAAGATAAGAAACACAAGATGCAAACCAATGCACTAAAGATGATAGAATGAGGGAGCCTGGGTCCCCAATGTCATTGCTGGGTTAGTCTGAGGAGAGCAAATAAAATTTCTCTGTTACAAAGGTGTCTAGTTTACTTATTGCCCAGTACAGAACAGCCAGTATTCCTGATGGAGCACCCAGACTAGAAAAGGAGAGTAGAAGAAAGTGCTTAGACTCTGGTTGTGTCTTGGAAACCAAATCACCAGGACTTAATGACAGTTGATTGGCTGCAGCATGAGGGAATGAGAGCAATCAAAGATGGCATCCAGGACTGGGGAGATGGCTCAGTGATTGAAGACTTGGTCTTGAAAACAAAAGGACCTGAATTCAGAATCTAAGATCCCACTTTTGAATGATGAACAGGGGCTGAAGAGATGGCTCAGGGATTAAGGCTTTGCCTCACAACCAGAAAGTTCTGAGATCAGATCCTGGATCCCATGTAAAAATGCCAGGCAGAAGTGGCGGCGGCCTGTACTTCCTTCTGGCCCTGGAAAGCAGAGCCTGGGAAACTCCAGAGCAAAGAAGCAAAGAGGAGTTAGGGCAATTGAGGGAGACTCCCGAAGTTACCCTAGGGCTCCACAGGCACGCACACAGAGCCCTCTGATACACACAGACACACAAACACAGGCACACAAGCGAAAACAAAAAATTAAAATAATAAAACAAAGAAATCAGAAGGACCTATGCTTAGATCCCAGATCCCATGTAAAAACCACTGGATTGAAAAGGTGGCAACTTGCACTTCTGGCCCTGGAAGGTGGAGCTTAGGGAACTTCAGAACAAAGCCTAGAGGAGGTAGAAGCAATACAGGGTGATCCCCAAAAATCACTCTCGGACCTCCTCAGGCACACTCAGTGTTCTCCAGTGTACACACACACATTTTTAAAATCTAAGTAGAAATGGTGGTGGTCTTTAATTCCAGCTCTGGAAGGCAAAACCTGGGAAACCCCAGAACAAAGCAACAAGGATGTAGAGCAATCCAGGATGATTCCTGATGTCATTTTTGTACAGGTGCATTCTTGCACACACACACACATACACACACACACACACACATACACACACAAGATGGCAACCAGTTTTATGGTTAATCTTGTTTTCATTCAGAATGGGAAACACTCTCCCAGCTGCAGAAATACCCGAGGAAGCTAATGCCATCTTTGTGTGGATTCTTGACACCTGGTTCCCATTGAGCCGGAGGCAAGATTGGGTTGAAGTTGTGTTTAGCATCTCTGAAAAGGCTCAGAGATATCTGCCATCTCCTTTGAACGCTGGAGCTGGAACGCACGCCAACCCCTCGGAGCCTTCTTTTCCCATCAGGGCCCAGGTGGATGAAACTCCAGCCTTCTGTCCACGGCGGGTTCTGCTTTTTATTGCTTGCAGGAACAGATTACTATAATACTGATACTTCTAAAGAATATATTAACTTCTTGAGCCAGTAAATAATGTTCTGCAGCTGGATCAAATAAACATTCCAAACCAGGATATTTTTTTAAGAGGTGTTCTTCAAAAACATCTATTGCCCTATATATAATATGATATAATATAAATATAATATAATATAATATAATATAATATAATATAATATAATTAATATAATATAATATAATATATAATAAGAGGAGTATATGAGAGCAGGCATACATCTGTATAATAAAACAGAAGATTATTTTATATATTTTGTACACATTTATCATGAACTGATTCCTCAATTGTTCTGAAAAACCTCCTTCTTACTCTGTGGCACAATGCAGAAATGGTGGAATCTATTGGAGGTTGGGCTTAGTTGGAGGCCTCTGGGGTGTTCCTTGAAGGGGATATATTAGGGCCCAGTCCCTGTCCCACCCTTCTCTTCCCTTCCTGGCTGCCACAAGGTGAGCAGCTTTGTCCACCATGTGCTTGAAGTCATGATGTTCTTTCTACCTACCAACAAGCCCAAAGCAACAAATCCAACCAATCGTGGACTGAAACCCTCAAACCCATGAATCAAAATATTTATTTTCCTTTTTTAAAGTGGATTATGTCAGCTGTTTTGTTACAGCAATGGAAAGTCAACTGACAAAGCATTGCTTGCTAAAACATTTATTTTATCGACAAATATACCAAGAAGGCCCAACACACTGCTTGCTCCAATCAGAGGAGAAGCTAGATATAGTGACCCCCATATTTCCTGAAAGGCAGCCCCGGGCAGGTGCTAGCCACACTAACCCCTTCATCCTATGTCCCAGCCCAATGGACAGAACATGTTCTTTTCCTTTCATGTATGTACGTATAGAATGTGTGTTTGAGTGTGGGTGGGTGCACATGTGTTTGCAAGTGTCACATGTGTTTACAAGCGTATGTACATGAGTGCACCTGAATGTGCAGTGACTGTGGAGGCTCCAGGATAATTATGGGAATCATCCTCTATCCCTCTTCCATCTTATTGTTGTGAGCCTGGGTTTAGTAAACACAGCACACCATCAGGGCTAGTCTTGGCTAGCCACTTGCTCTGGAGATTCCTAAATTCTGCCTTCCAGGGCTGGAATTCCACACCTGCCACTACACCAGCCTGGCCTTTTTACATGAGATTTAAACTCAGTTCCCTCTGCTTCCTAGGGAAGGATTTTAACCCCTGAGTCATCTCCCCAACTCCATGACAACACTTCATAGGCTTGGGATGATCGCTTAGTTTCTCTCTCTCTCTATGTCTCTCTCTCTCTCTCTCTCTCTCTCTCTCTCTCTCTCTCTCTCTCTCGTCTCTGTCTCTATTGCTCTCCATGTCTCTCTCAATAGGAACTCTAACGTCTGCATCCGTTCTTAGCTTACGGTGACATTTAAGTTATGAGGTCGACAAGCAGAGAGAGAACCCAGGTGCTGAAAGAGAAACTTCAGATTAGCATTCTGGCTGAGAAGAGACCAGGCCAACCCACCCTAACAGAGGAAGGTTCCTTCGGCTACCCTCCTTCCCTGCCCACCCTTCAGAGGCAGGAAGCCCCGGCTGTTGCGATGGCAGGAGGGGCATCAAATAGCCAGCACCAGAGACCTCCAAGGGAGTGAGCCACTGCCCACCGCCTCGTGGCACCCGCCATCCAGCCTCTGTCCTGCGCCAACACCCCGGGGAACTGCAGCTTCTCTGAAGCAGCCCCACCCGCAGCCCACTCCGCTCTCTTTTACACAGTAAACAGCCAGTCGTGGGGCTTCATGTGCTCCCTCGAATCCTGGGCGACCTGAGAATTAACATTCGCAGCACCCGAAACACGGGATGTTAGTTTCTCCCAGGCGAACCCTAAATCACGCCCAGCACTCCGCTGGGAACCCCGGTGATCCGTCGCGTTCGAGGCCCTGCGCGGCGGTTCACTTCTGTTCTGGGGCCTTCGTCCCTTCGCGCTGTTTCCTCCAGTCTTCCTCCCCCTCGCTGTGCGCGTCGGCGAGGCACAAGCCTGCCCTGAACAAGGCGAAGTTATTTGATCACAGCTCGGGTCAATTCCAGGAAACGGAACAAAATGCTATTCCAGGGACTCGAGGTTCAGGCCATGCAAATTGAGATGTGCACACTTAATGCAGCGAGCCGATCGCTCCGGCTTCTGGCTTCTGCGTGGCTCACGCCAGGAATCTGTCACCTGGGTGCAGGGTTTTGAAAAGGACCCAAAATGCAAAGGGTTCTCTTCTTTCTCCCACACTCCCCTCGGCCTACGGGACGCCCCCGCCCCTACGCCCGCCCCCGCAGGATTTCGTATTTGCATTTAAAAGACAAGGTGTCACCTCCCTTCCCCCCACTTATGGATCTGCGGGCGGAGCTGGGTGAGGCGCCCGGGGGAGCGGCTTTTATTTTGGCTTCCAGCCCAGCGGGGCTTCCGTCTCCTGCCATCCCTGTTTCATAGTTTCCTAACTCTTTTAGTTTCCCTGTCCACCGAACTTTAACCAATTCCGGTCCCCCCATAAATTAGCTGCTAGAACAAGGGGGCGGGGTCAACGATACTTCTTCCTCTTTTGTTTGCCAAGCGCCAGAGAGCAGACTCACCCCTGCCGAAGCTCTGGCTGGTCCTTCTGAGGAGGTTGGTGGGTTGAGAAGTGGATGAGCTGAAGGGGTCGTGGAAAAAAATGGAAAGTTCTCCTGGGGCAGGGATGGTTACAGGGACGACTCGGCCGGAGAAGCTTGTCCTGTCCGAATAGCGCTTGCAAAGGCCCCGACCAAGGTCCTCATATGTTCTTTGCATACGCGTGGAATTTAAAGCAAGACCCACGGAGGGAAAGAAAGCCTGCTGAGCCGAAGAAACTGGAAAGCCCAGTGCTTAGGGAAGAATATAGTCACTGTAGTGTTGGGACTTGTGGGCCATAGTCGGGGAGGGGGGGAGGGAGGGTTGCATTTTAGTCTAAATATAAATGAAACCTTTGAGAGGATCAGGCAAAGGCTCATAATTTAGTGCTTTTTTTTTTTTTTTTTACAAAATTGATTTATACTAGGTACATGTTTGGATAAACTGGCTTTTGGCCACAAAATCAGAACAGCACTTACATCTCAGAATGAGGCAGGTGGAGAGGGCTGAAGGAGGGGCAGGCAGCCCTGTGTCCTGGGTGGGTATGCAGGTGGATTTAGTCTGAAAACGGCTTGACTGTATAATGTTTTACAAGCTTTTTAAGTTTTATTTTTATTATTTAGAGTTTCATACATGAATACAACGCATTTGTAGTATTTCCAACCCTTATTACTCACTCTCGTTCCCTTTCTTTTTCAACTACAACCCTTCTTATCAGTCTCCCTTCCAATTTCATGTCTTTTTGTGTGCGTGGCCAACTGCCTTTCATCTGGGTTGCCTTTGATGACATGTGGCTGAGCGCCTGCTACAGCATGAATTATATATTGGTGGTTTACCTTTGAGGAAAGTGCCTCCCCACATCATCATCATCAACATTAACCTTCATCAGTCTGTCAGGGAGTTGGGGTGCAGGGCTCTCGAGATCTTTCCCGTTCTTGGTAGAATGTTAATAGGACAAATCTTGTGCAGATGGAAGGGGGAGACAGGAAAATGTCCTGAGAGTTCACAGGCCAGCTAAACTTCTTTGTGTAGAGTTGCTAAAGCAAGAGACCCTGCCTCCACAAGGTAGAAGGAGAGAACTGTTACAATTTACCTTGCATGTTGCTGCTAGATTCATGACCAAACAGCTTATGGCAATGAGGGGTTTTATTTTGGCTTAGGATTCACCATTCTTAGTCCAATTCTGCAGAAGAGTTCATACGATCATCAGGAGTTAGGGGTGGGGGATGCTGGCCAGGTCAAATTCACAGAACTGCTGAGAGAGGGACAATCTTCACTTGCCAGCTTTCCTAGCCAACTTCCTTAACCAGCTCCCTCCATCTTACTCACCTGCCCATAGCCTAGTCCAACCCACCATAGGCTGAGCCTTCCTTATTAATTAAACAATATCTTGCAGACTTCCTTAGGGTTTAACTCAACTACTGATTCTTCACAGCTGTGCCTAGAGCTTAAGCCTTCAATTGTCAAGTTGACACCAGTATCTAACTATGACATACACATAGCTCCAGTGAGTTCATAGATTTGCAAACTTTTATGTAAAGTTTTTACTGGAAACCAATGTCAGTGTTTATAATGGCCAGTTGTACAAGAGATTTCAAGGGCCAGGCAGAAGAAGGCAGATCTCTTACATTGGTGAGGGTTTGAAGTGCTGTGGAGACCATTGAAACAGGGAAACATAGAAAGAGACAGGTGAGCTTTTCCAGAAGCTGGTGATGGGCTGGATACAGGCACTGGAGAAAAATGTTTCTCAGGTTGCCATTTTCATAACAAAACTCCTGAGACAATCTATTTTAAAACAGGGAAGGTTTGCTTGGGTTTCCAGTTTCAATATTTATTCAGCTGGTCCTACAGCTTTGGAGATTGTGTGGAGACAATCCTAGGTAGGAAGCTGCTCACCTCATGGGGGACAGGAAGCAAAGAGAAAGGAAGATATCAGTATCTTACACCATTCTTTGAAGACATGTCCCCAGTGAACTAAGACTGTCCACTAAGTCCCACCTTTTAAAGACTCTAACACCTCCCCAAAGGTTCATGAGTAGAAAGGAGCATGACCTTTTGGGGGCTCACTCAAAACAACAGCATTCCGGCTTTCTGAGGTGAGCAACAAGACAAGGAGTGATGCCATTCACTGATCTGTAAGCCAAAGGATTCAGTTTGATGGATACATGCTCTTAGACGCCCAGCAAGCATTCAAGCTCCTCAGGGCATCGGGTCAGTGAATGAATAAGTTAGTGGTCAGTAGCTGGAGGTGAAGTGCTGTTTGCCTGCAGATTGTAATAGAGGTGGTGAGAATGCCTGGGGCAACCAGGGAAAGAATGGAGAGGGCATGAAAAGAAGAAAGTAGGGAGCTTGTCTCAAGGGATATCATCAAGGGAAGTTAAGGTGAAGGAAGAGCATTGGCAAGGGAGACCAATGGGATAAGAAGAGAACTGGAGATCTCAGTGTGGACTTAGGATTGCTTGAGTACTGCCACAAAGTCCAGTAAGGCAGGGACAGGAAACAAGGCACTCATTGAGCATGGACATGCATGTGTCTAATCCCAGCATTCCTGAGGCTGGGCAAGGAGGACAGTGAGTGCAAGGCCAGCCTGGGCTACAGAGCAAAATATATACAATGTACACACACTCATGAATGCTCATACCACACACATGCACACACGTACACACTCACACATGCATACGAACAGGTACCACACACACATACACATGCACAGCTGTGCACACACATACACACTCAGAAATGCAGGCATACACATGCACGCCACACACACTCACACACACACACACACACACACATACACACACACACACAGAGGGAGGAAGGAAGGATTTGCAAATGTGAATGTCACATCGTACCAATCATAGTCTTAGTGACATTACTATCCTAAGCTTCCCTTCTGTAAAATTTCATAATTGCCTATGCTTCCCAGGGGGCTTGTACATAAGGCATTTTGCATACTGAACACAACACCTGGTTAATGTGCTTAGTTACATCAGTTTTGAGTAAATGCTTGCATTTCTTTAAGAGAGGTTTGGTAATACCCTCCTCATAAACTTGGTATGAAGAAAAAAATGAATTAGCCTGCATTTCAGAAAACAAACTGCAAAAATGACTAAAAGTAGTTCCTTAGCATGTCTCTCCTTGAGTTAGGAATAACTGGATAGTCTGGGAAGAAAAAGAACAGTACCAAATTGCTGGCCTGTAAGGAAGTGGCAGGCCCAAGAAGGGGGTTTGTCTATGCCACTCATGTGACTATGTCAGCAGATAGATAAGCATTTGTGAAAACAGAAATCTGTGGTGAAGAAAAACCTAGTGCTGAACTCCTACAATTGCATTGCAGGCATTTGTCAAAGATTCAACACCAGTTGCCATAGGGCCAAATGACAAGGAATGCTAGTAAAGATCAAAACACAGCGCCCCCTACAGTTTGTAAGCACCAAAGCCAGGGCACCAGTAAGTTACACTAGGGTCTTGTTTGAGGCCTTCCTATCATTCACATTCTACCCCTGGAGGTGTGGGCCAAAGGTAAGCAGGCAGCCATTGCTGGGGCTGGTCCAGTACAGACATAAAGCAATGTATTGGGAAGGATGTTCTATTTCCTTTCAACGAAAGTGAACTGATTTAGCCAGGTTCTCAGAGGAAGCTGCTGAAAGAAAGCTTTTGGTAACTAACAAACTGGAGAAATATCTCGTGCCCATGTAATTAATATAGCAAAATGGGAAGTTCAAACACAGCTGAGGAGCCCTGCGAAAGTGCTGTACTTTCTTGTCTATGCTGATGGAAATACACGGCTACTCAGATACAAACGACTTGGTGTTACGAGTAGCTGAGAGATACATATGGTCTACAGATCCTCACTGGAGGGGTCAGGTGGTCAGTTAGACAGGTGTTGAGTCACTAGATCAGTCTTCCTGGGGGAGCAGAATGTGACCTCAGAAGTTTGCAAGAGCGGGCAAACATCGAAATGCAAATCTGTTTTCTTGTGAAGTCAAAGTTAGAGAAATGAGAATAAAGAATGAAGTCACAGTAACAAAATGTCACAAAATAAGAAGCCAGAGTCCAGTTGGAGAGGAGTGGAAAAGCTAGTAAACTGTTAAAAATTGGACTCAGGAAGTAGCAACCAGCCAGGAAGGGTTGAGGATCTCTGGATGCCTGAACATATTGAGGTTGTGTCTCCTCCCTTCTTCAAGGCCCAAGGTGTAAGTTAACCATTCCTGAATGAATCAGCATACATCTGCTCCCAAGTCAGCAATATCCACACCTCTTGAATTAATGTCAAGAAACCCTGAATCGCTGAGTTCCAGTTGTTCGGATTTACAGAACTGAGGTTTTGAAATGCACTTCTGTTACTGATAAGTTATTGAATTAAAAAAGTAACAATCAATTGCAAATGATAAATAGATTAAAAACTATATCTCAGTTTTTAGGTTTAGCCAATTCAATAATTAGCTGATATTTGTTCAATATCTATGGACAAGGGATACATATAAACTACAGTTTCTGTCACTAGCATTTTGACCAACGATTTATTTTTCACTTAAATGTGTGAAGCTCAACTTAATTACTGATTATTCATTAATCTTCATTTGTTTGAAATTAGCCTGGAAAGTGCTAATGATTGCTTTTCTGATGGAATCTTGAAAGGGTTGGAACCAGTTTATTAAGGGAAAAACTCTGAGATTGATGGTTTATATTTGAAATAACTATGATATATGATCATTTTACTATCTTAACAGTTGGTTTTTTAATTGATAAATGTTCTAATTTTTATATAATGTGAAAATCTGTCACAAACATCAACAATGGGAAGATCACTAACATCTACGCTAAAATGATTGAAGATATGATATTTAGTTATGATACTTATTAGTGCAGCTTATATAAAACTGAAATTTAGCATTAATATGGTGAATTCAGTTTCTGTTATCTGGCTGCCAAATTCAGAGCAAAAGTAATATTTCACTTTCATTTTAATGATCTGTTTTGTTTAAAACTAAAATTTAGCATTAACATGATGAATTTAATTTCTGTGGACAGATAAATTATCTGGTTGCCAAACTCATAACAACACTCAGTCTAATGATCTATTTTACATTTACATTTGCACCTAAAATCTCTAATTAATTCATTTCCCATTATACCTTACAGTAATAATTTCATTGCTTAGACATAAAGGATTTACATAAAATGCGATGATTATATATTACTAAACATCAATATTAGTGAGTTGATTTTGACCAACCAAACCACCTGGTCCACCAACATTTGCTTTGGCCACCAAAGGTATAAATAATTGATAACAGAATGTGCATTTTTTTTCCAGAATATTTAGATTTTTAACTAGGTTCAAACTTTTAAGTTACAAAAATAGTGAAGGTATCAATAACTAGTGATGAGAATATCTAGGCAAAATAAAATTTTTGCGATCGCTCTTAAACTTGCCTTGTCCATCTGAGAAGAATTCTGCACCCCTTTTATATCACTAAATCTCCTTTGTTTTACATAACCAAGACAATTAATTATCTCTGTGTTTGTTTCATTTCTATTTTTTCTGTGTCATTGTAAGGAATGGCACAGTAAGAAGTACAATAGAATTTTGTGCTCAATATTCCAAATTAAGATATGCTCACAATTCTAGATGCCATTTCAAAGGCTTCATTCAGAAGGATAACAGACTGCTTTTGGAGTTTTTTCACCAGGTTATTCAGGTTTTTTTAAAGGTAATAATTAATTCCTGTGTGAATACTCAGTTATAAAAGTAAGCAAAAATATAATTAGAAAACAACTGGGAAGGTTTATTATGGGTTATTCCCAGTGCAATGTAAAATTTGCAAATACTTATTCATTTGTTAAATACAGAGACCAGCATTTCACTATTCACTGGAAACAGCTCATAGTCTATTGTGTAAAGAAACAAAGCATTGTTCTGTTGTCAAGAAAGTTAATTATGCTTTCTAATCTTCAAGTAGAACACATGATTGATTTATGAAATCCTATTATCATTGTTTAGGTTCTCAATATTAAACAAGATTTTTCACTCATTTCTTCCTATTTCTAATGTATGAAGTCAACTGATTGTTCTTTGTGTTTAAAACTAATTCCACTCAGAACATGTGTGTTTATTATAACAAAGAGGAGAATTTAAAATAATTTATGTGAAAACCTTTCTGTGTAAATCACTGTCAAAACTTGCTGACTTTTAAAACCTAGCATTTAATATGACAATACTTTTTCATTCAGTAACATGAACAGGAATTTTTTTTTCTGCAACATTTTGTACAAATTTAGTCATGCCACTTAAGATCACAAGCTCATAGGTACTTCTTTTTGTAATGTGAAAATGCTAATATTTTAGCTGATCAATACTCTTTTTCTGTTTTAATATTAGATCTTTACAACTACCTAAAAGATTGCCCAAGGCATTAAACATATTGCCAAATTTTTAGGTGTAAACCAACAAAAAATATTTTCAAAGAAACATGGAAATAAAACTATTATAGATTACTCTGAATGCTTTTCCTCTTGACCATCTCTACAGCCCACACCAGAAATGCTAAACACATTTTTCTTAGGTTATTCGGTCTCATAGTCAATTTTCCTAAAGCAAGAGACATTGCTAATAATTTCTTAAAGACTAGTACTTCTAAATCCCCAATTAACATAAAGAGCACTAACCCTTTTCACTTCCCATATAACAAAATATATTTTCCAGAATGTTCATTACTCTGGTGATTTTAGAACTCTATTTGTTTAATAAATGCAGCTAGAATTTATCACAATTTTAGGTTTAAAATTGTTAACTATATCAGTTTTCCATAAAACAATTAAGAATCAGGAGGAGATACTAAAAAGGGAAATTAAAATATCTTGATTCAGTTAAGCTGTCAATAAGGTATGTAGTACACACCATCAGTTTGCATTAGGTTCAATATTTTGGTACAGAAATGAGGTCTTAGTAACTTGGAAATTTAGGTTTCCAAAAAGGTTTTTAAAATAATTTTGCAATTCATAGGATATGAAACTCTTTCCTAGGCCAATTTCTATGACAGTATAAACTCATTTTAGTTATCTACATTTGAGTCCTATTGGAAATATATACTGATACTGAATGTGTTGTGTGCTAATATAAGACTGTGTGTGATTTTCAAGATAATGTCCTTCCAAAACATGTAATATTTCAATGACGAGTTATTACTTGTAATATGATAAAGAAGACAATTATAAAGGATTACCTTATAAGTACTTAGTATATTGCCAGTATTAAGATTTTGAATGCTATACAGACCAATATTAAAAACAGGACTCAGGATGGTTTGGCAAAAATGTGTGTACTATAAGTTAATCATCATTTAAAGGACATTTGGGAATTCATGTTGCATTTCTTAGAATTACTTTGTCCCCCAAAGCTTCTGATGACATTTTGTAGCATCTAGTTTCTAAATATATTTAAGGTAAAACTTAACAGTCCTGCTTAAGAGTTTGCTTGCGCTTCTTATAAAGCATATGGTAAATTTTTCTGTTGTATGATGTATTACTAAGCAATAGTTAAAACAAGAAGTCCTAGAAATAGCATACTTTGATAGGAGAATTCTGCTCCACATTGAACATGGGCTTCTGAAAGTAAATCCAAGTTTCTCTTAAGAAATTAATAAATGCTTTTGCAATGATTTTTAAAACAAAAGTAGGCCTCAAAACTAAATCAGTCAAATTCAATGAGTGGATAGAGTATCTACCAAGAAAGCAACTTAAATGTTTTATTTTAGAAGGAAATAATCCTCAAGAGATGAGGAACAAACTTATTTTAAGCATTAACTCTTGCATTTGTCTTCCATAAAAATGTCTTTTTCTAAATGGTTTTGGGACTTGTAATTTCTTTTCAACCCTAAATTTTGAAAGATCTGGTTGAGTAATGAATGGTAAATTTTCTAATAAAAATAGGAAGCATAAAAGACTAGCAAAAATATCCAGAAACAGAACAGACATTATTAGATGTCTGGGCCATGGCTCAAGTTCAAATGTCATCTATTGCCAAGTGATAAGTATCTTTGCCAATTATGGACAACTTAATTTTAAAAATCTCAGTCTTTGAAAAAATAATCTATTTCAGCAATAGGATTTCTCAAGTAGGCCTTACAGCTTGTCACAGTTTTCGTTTTCAATGTTGTGGAATATTCTGAAGTCTTCACTTTGCTATTTCAATGTGAAATTTTGGTTCTAGCAGTTTAGAAAAACAGGAAGGAAAGGACCCCCCCACACACACACCTTTTTTCTCCTCGAATTCACATCACTTTTCTAACAAAAGGATAGAAAAAAGTTTTTGTTTTTTTTTTTCCTTAATGTTTGAGAAAGACATTTCCTTTTGAAAAAGTAGATACAGGAAGGGAGAAAGGCTGAATATAACTTAAATGTTCTTCCAAAAGTCAAAGGCCAGTTGAGAAAACAGCAAGGCATCCAAAGTCTAGACATCCCTGGATTCAAGGACAGGGTCCTCTGCGCACCGGGAACTTGCAGGGTGCCAAGTTTGGGGTTCTGATAACTCCGGGGCCTGGGCGGATCAGACAGACTGCTCACTGTGCAGTTAAGAAAGTTGCTTGAGGGAGTGGAGTAGACACGGGAAGACGTTCCCTGAAACTCCAAACCTTCCCTGACGCCACCGCCACCGGACTTTGCGAGGCTCAGTCACACACACACACACACACACACACACCCCCGACCCCAGCAGTGGTGGCCAGTGGCGAGCACCTTGCGTGCTCCCCTCTGCAGGCCTGAAGGAGCCGTGGCTTCTAGCCACGCATCTTTATGGGGCGAAGACCGGAGGTCGCCGGCCTGGCCCGCGAGCGTCGCCGCCCGCCGGGTCCCCACGCCCACGGAGTGGGAAGGGGACGAGGAGGATCCAGGGCCTTCCCCAGCGCGGGCCAGGACGAGACTTGGAGCGGAGGTGTCAAGTGAGGTCAAGAAATAAAGAAATAAATAAAAGAGGGGGGGCTTATGAAGATGATGTGCATGGGTAACGCTTCTCCAGTGGAGCAACACCGACTTCGACGGAAATCAGACCCGGCCTTCCCCAAATTGGACCTCTCCAGTGACCCCCAAGCGTTAACATCGAGAAGTTTCGAGATCCGACCGTGGGAAATGCACCACGATCTCCGCAGTCTCCGTCGTCTTCGGAACCCGCTTCCCGTGGCGGCGCTGGCCGCCGGTACCGGTGCGCGGGAGGCAAGCGCAGGTGGAGGGGTCTCGGGGGCGCATGCTCCGACCCGATCCGCGCGATCTTGGGGGCTCTGTCTTCAGGCAGCGCCCTCGCCTGCTTCCCAAGGACTCCGTTCGTCTGTTTCGATTTCTTTCTTGGACGCGTCTGGCGGTCCATCCCTTGGGCACGCGTGCCCGCCAAATCCCGTGTGCTCCGAGATCCAGAGGTGACACTGGAGTGTGCAGGACCCATTAAGTGACCGTCCTGGATTCCACGAGGTCCAGCGCGATGACGCCCTGGGGACTATGGGTGCTGTGGGACTTAATAAGATGATACTTCGGGGTGTTGCGGGGCTCAACGAGGTTACACCCTGGGGGCGTCGCGGGGCTCAGCGAGGTGATACCATGAGGTGTCTCTAGGCTCGGTAAGATGATACTTTGGGGGTGCCGCGGGGCCCAGGGAAGCGACACCCTGCTTGGAGTACTTTGCTCGAGGTCCGAGCGAAGCCGAGAGGCGCGCGGGGGGCAGAGGGGACCTGGCGAGGACCAGGTCTAGTTGCCCCGCGGTTCTGCCCGAGGGCGTCCCCCCCAAGGGACGGCAGCCGTCCCGCAAAACAGAGCAAAGCGCGGCATAGGCGACGCGAATGTGGCGCTGCAAAAGACCGAACCCCGACATCCAGAGCACCCTCCCCCCCGCCGGCCTCTGTCCTGGAAGGTCCTCCTCTCTTGGCGTCCCTTCGCCTTGCCGCCCCTCCGCCCCTCCAGGCTCTCACCCCAGCCCCCCTCCCTGCGCATCTTCTCTTGTTCCTCTTTCTCCATTTTGTGTCATCGCGGGCTCTTTTCTTTTCAGTTCCCTTTCAGGGAGCCCGCGACAAAAACCCGGTCGGTTTGTGTGATAGCTGAGGAGCGAGGGCGCGCGAGGGGGCGGCCTGGGACACCCGGGGTTGGTTGACAGCGGGGATGATGGAGGAGCCACCGGCCTCCTTTCCCCGGCCGTGCGCTGGCGGGACAGAGTCGGGAGCCCGGACGGTGAGCCTGCTGGGCAGCCTTCTCCCTTCCTCCCTCCCTCCCTCCCTCCCCCTCCCTCCTCCCCCCTTCTTTCCTTCCTTCCTTCCTTCCTTCCTTCCTTCCTTCCTTCCTTCCTTCCTTCCTTCCTTCCTTCCTTCCTCCCTCCCTCCTTCCCTCTCTGCCTTCCTTCCTTCCTCCTTTTTTTCTTCATTTTTCTTTCCCTTTCCTTTCTTTCTCTTGTCTTTCGTTCCTTTTCTTCTTTTTCTCTTATTTGTTTTCTCGCTCTCCCTCCAGCCTTCCCTCCCTCCCCTTTTCCTTCCCCTCTATTTATACTCTGCCTTTCTGAACCTTGTCTTTCAGCCCTAGCTTTCTTTCCAGCTGCTCTAGCTTCGGCGGGCCCTAGTGTGTGGTCTGCATAAGAAAGGAATCCGAACCGTTCTTTCCCTTGGAGATTTCCCAGGATAATTTCTAGAGACTCCTGCAAAACCAGGGGACCACATCGTTGAGCTCTGTGAATGTCTATTTTCTGTGGAGCACCGGGAACCCTAAGCAATAAGATGGGTATTTAAAGACTGAGTTTTCCTGAAAATTACTTTCTTTTAAATTCACGGCTGTGTTTTTGTTTGCTTCTGTAGAAGAAGAAGGATGAACTTCCAAAGTGTCTGCTGCTTTGAGACATTAGTGCTCCTGGGTTGTGGTTCTTGGGGTAGTCGTTCTTGCCTAAAAATCTCCAGAGGTGCTATGACTCCAGGGCAGGTCGCTAGTTTAAAGATAGAGCAACAGAGATACTTCCTGTTGAGACCTTGATTTTCTGTAGCCTGCGGCAGAGCTAGCAAATGGAAGCATCTCAAGTGAAGGGAAGCAGTGACGTCATGTCCTGAGCATCTTTTTCCGTCTAGCAGAAAAGGTTAGTCAACATGCAGAGTTGGAAAATGAAATAATTTCGTTTCACAGCTGTGTTTAACTTTCTAGATTCACATCTGCTGAACACCTAGTGTGTTCTAACTGCCAGAAACAGATCCTCAGAAAAAAAGCACAGGCGGTCACTCTTCATGTGACTGGACTCTGGAATTTTCTGACAGATCAAAATTTTATATGGAAGACATATTTAAAATGTGTGAAGCTTCTCAGTGAGAGAGGGGGGAAAAGTAGGGTAACAAAAGGAAGAAGTAGGGAGAAGACAAATTCCATGCTAATTAAAAATGATTTAAATTAATAAAAAAGTATGAGGGAATTATTCATGGAAAAAATTGTGGATTGTTTCCTGGGGGAGGGAGGAATCAACTTCTGTTGTTTTATTCACTGTCTTTGAATGAAATCATATCTTGTTTTCAGACTGTTTCTGAAAGACATGAGGAAATAAGCAGGTCTTGGCAAGAAGGAGATTAAGGCAACTGGGCCTTGCTAATTTTGGTACATTCAAATTATGGAGGTTCAGATCCAGTGACAGGGATTCTTCTGATTTCAGTAGTTAAAGTAGATTTAAATGGCTTCTTGAGCATTTCTCTTGATAGAAGAAACAAAGAACTTGATATAGACTTTCCCCCAGATGAGTCTAAAAATGGGTAACATTACAGAAGTCATTAATCTCCTGTAGTTTAATTGGAATATTTTAGTACTCATTTCAAGATAATCCTATTAAAATATTGTTTCCTGTTCTGATGGTGAAAATCAAGGGAGCTCAGCTGATTTTTTAAAGCAATTTATTGATGAGAGAGAGAAAAGAGAGAGAGAGGCATACACATGCACCATGTAGGTTTCCTTCTGGGGTTGAACTCAGGTCGCCAGACTTGCCAGCAGGCACTTTACTCGCTGAGCCATCTCATCCACCCTCAGATGATTACAGATGGACAACTTCGTATAAATACCCTAAAAAGTGGGGG
This sequence comes from Typhlomys cinereus, assembly GCA_023101885.1. Classification (NCBI taxonomy): domain Eukaryota; kingdom Metazoa; phylum Chordata; class Mammalia; order Rodentia; family Platacanthomyidae; genus Typhlomys; species Typhlomys cinereus. The sequence continues at coordinate 10,450,953 of JALPQD010000021.1, forward strand.
CTGGGGAAAAAGTAACTGGAGCCTGTGTGCTGAGTAGTAGCGTGTCCAGGGCATCTTGAGGCCGATATTGAAGAGAGATGTATAAACTAGCGTCTGCCAAAGAGTTCACAGATGCAAAGAAAGATGAGTTATTTTTTTATTTTCTTTCAATAAGAAAATCACTCATACAAAAAAAGAAAAATTAGTTCTACTTTACCGCTCCCTACATACAAATTAAACTTTAGATACATTAAGTGCCAACATAAGAAAAACAGAACTTAAAACATCTTTTGGCCATAAATATAGAAGGATTTTGTTGTAAGTGTGGAGTAATGAAGGAATTCTTTTTTTTCCTTGTGGTTCAAGGGATTGAACTTGGGGCCTTGTACATACTAAACTAGTATACTGCCACTGAGCTACAACTGTGGCCCAGAAGGCTATGTTACACAAAACATTCAAATGAGCAGCCCAACAACAAGTGATATATTGAATTATATTTTAAAATTTAGAGTGCTTGAAATATGACAAGAGACAGCATAAAAATTAAAATAGCATCGACTAAGATGGTATTTCAAGATATATACTTTGACGGCGATTAATATTTAGACCATAAATAACTTATATAGAAAAAATTAATAATTTATCGAGGATTTTATAAGTAAAAGATGTATGTCAGGACACGCATATGAAGTGGAAGTACAGCTCAGTTAATAGGAAGGGAATATATTGACTTCAAAAGAAAGTGATTTCCTTTTGGACAGATGGGAAGAAGGAAAGAGACAAATCGGAAGGAGTCCCAAAGGGCCAGCACCTATTTCTAGAAGATCAGAGACCATTATGATAAGATGTTAACACTTTTTGTTCTTTGTACTTTTTCACAAGCTTGCTATAATTTAATAAAAAATCTTTCACATCAGTTCAAATTCCAGAAAAACAAACAAGTGACATATCTCTTTTTCTTTATCAATAACTCTGCCCCTCAGTGTTCATGTGTTCCCTTGTGTTTGTCCTATGCAGAATCTGAAAGGAATGTGATATTCACAGCAGAGAATTCTCCACAATGTGTCTCTCTGTTGTAAGCTTGTTTGTTTTCTGAGTAGATTTTGCAAAAAAGAATGGAAACATGTTTAACACTATGAATTACATAAGACCATTTGTTGTAACACAATGAAGTCATTTTTTGACTTTGTGCGTGCATACCAGAGGGCACTTGAGTGTGTGCCTGTGGAGACCCTAAGATAACATTAAGAATCATCCTGCTTTGTTCTTCCACGTTATTGCTTTGCTCTGGGGTTTCCCAGGCTCTGTCTTCCAGGGTCAGAAATGCAGGCCACTCCTATATCCTCCTGGCATTTTTATGTGGGATCTGGGATCTGAAGTCAAGTCTTTTTGCTTGTGAGGCAGGCTTTAACTACTGAGCCATTTCCCCAGCCCTTAAAGACACATTTTAAAGATGAAAAATAACCTGATAATTCCAGGTCTAACAAGCAAGCAAGATTTTTTTTAATGTTTGTCAATAGTGTGTGTGTGTGTGTGTGTGTGTGTGTGTGTGTGTGTGTGTGTGTACAGCCTAAACATAGGAATTAATATCCTGGAAGACTATATGAAACACCATTTTCTCCTTTTATAGGACAGCTTACATAATGCTTTGGTCATTGCTAGTTTTCAATAAAATAATTTTTGTTTACTCCTGAAATCTTCAGGGGTGGTTTATAAGACAGTAGCTCTGCCAAGAAGAAGTAGCATTTAATTTGTGTTGAAACTTCTCTTTCTTTTAGGTCAAGGTGCGTGGCGAAGCATCTGACTGCTGTTTGCTGAATGTGGACTAATCTTGGGGTCGGCCATCCCAGTAAGCTGAGGTAAATGCAGCTGGCCAAGTTGGATAGAGATAGGCATATGTTTCCAGCAGTGCCTATGTGCTCCTGTTAAAGTGGTTTTCTGGAAGTTTGAAAACCTTACTGAGACACTTTCTATAACAACCTGTTGCCCACAGTGTGAGTGCCCAAGTCTCCTTATTGGTATTGGAGGCCCTGTAACCTCGGGCTTTTTTTCTAAAACAATCCAGGTTCCTCAGGAGAGTGCTTCATGCTTGCTGGTCCATGTTTTTTGGAAATCTTACACCCATGGACAACACTTACCTTGGAATTTCATTGGACTTTTTCTGGGGTTCAGCCTCACCCATCATACACCTACTCATGACCTCTAGGAGATTGGCCATTGTGCCTGGTGGAGAGAAGCAGAAGTGCAGCTTTGGAGGTGGAGGGCTGCTTACCATGGGTTTAGGGTCTGGGAGGGGAGATGGTGAGCAGATATGCGAGAAACATAAATGCTCCACAGAGAAGGAAGTTGTGTCTAGAACTCAGGTGCTTTGTTTCATTGCTAAGGATGGGGATGTCGCCATCTCTGAAAAAGGAAAAAAGCAGCCCCACCTGCCCAGCTGGTGTCAGGTCCTAGAGCGCTATCATTATCTAGTCTCTCTTGACTTCTTCTGTGGTCTTAAATGGCTACTACCGCTTCTACAATCATACCACCCTGAGCTGTGAACACTTTCCTGGGGCAATACCTCACAGCTCATAACTATCCTTCTACCCCAGATAGGCATTCGACTACAGATCAAAGTCATGATTCAACTCGATGAGCCAATACGTTTATTGGGGGTACTTACAGGTGTAAGGGTGAGTCTGGCTCCCAGCAGCAGGGACGACTCCAGGGAAACTACATCCCCAGAAAGCCTCTCCCATCATAGGGTGAGACTCACAGAAGCTACAACCCTGGATTCTCCGCTGCAGGACTTCCTCCTAGGACGATTTCTTCCCGATGGCCAGACTCCCCAGCCTCTTTCAGGCTGCTTGCCTCTCTCCTTCCTTGCACTTATTTATTGCTTTCCTTCCCCTTGGGGGACACCGCTCCTAATCTTGTTGGTTTCAGAAATCTCCTGCACCTAAAGAGCTGTTTACTTGCTGGGCCTTCTCCCAGGGTGGGATGTTTCAGATTGCTATACAACTTCCTCTTAGGTTAGAATGCCCAGGGTGGGGGTGACAGTGGTGGTGAAGGTGGTATTAAGCTATGCCCACATCCTGAACAGGCCTGCTCTCATCTGGATGACTACAACTAACCCATAGTCTCCCTGCTTCCTGTCCAACTTTTAAGGAATCCTACAACCCACTGACATGCAGGCTTTTATGGGATGGAGGCAGGGGACAGGCTCCTTCCCTTGCCACAGCTTGATGGCCCAGGGGTTTCCAAAGAATCTTCGACCATTTCTTCTTTTCCTTCAGTTCATCCAGAATCCTCAAGTGGAGAGTCAGGAGGGACTCCTTGTTGGTGTCCTCTTCGTTCTCTCTGAGGTACCCCTTCCCCCGCCTCCCGCCCCAACAAGTGTCACAGTCTAACAATCAAGATGGCTCCGTTGTGTGTTTAGGGAGATGTGAGCTGTCTCCTGCCTATCAAGTAGGGTGGTAGGGAGGAAAGCATAAACAGGATGGAGATGAGGCTGGAGAGGTGAGGAAGGGCGGTGCATCATGCTGCCCGGCAGGAAGATACTCCACAGATCATGGTTTTTAACCTTTCTCAGTCTGCATTTGTAATGGCTCTGGGGTGTGTGTGTGTGTGTGTGTGTGTGTGTGTGTGTGTGTGTAGAGCAAAAGAAATATAGTTCTGTTCATTTTGTTAGGCTTGACATCGGAGTGGCTATCCGGGCAGTGTCTTGGAAAAGTGGCAATTTCTTTCAAATGTGAAAATCCCATAGCAACTCTCTCTTTGCTTGCTATAGCGCTCAGGGTGACTTGGTGCACACTGGGAACCATGGCAAAGATACTAGAAGAGCTTTCATTTGACAAATTAACTATTTATGGCTTGGTGTTTTGGAAAGATCACTTTTTATTGTTTCAGTGGGTCAGGGATTGGTCAAAGGTTAGCTAGAAGGAAAAGGCACAAGGAAAATGTCCAAGGAGCCTCACTGATGGGAATAATCTCAGGTTTGAAATAATTACAGACAACTGGTAGTGGTGGCATATACTTGAAATTTCAGCCCTTTAAGTGATTACAGAATGATGAACCGAGAGGTTGCAAGTTCAAGGCTAGCCTGAGTCTCTTAGTGAGACTCAAAAAAAAAAAAAAATTAAAAGGACTGGAGAGAGTTTTGGGGTTAAGCCTCTCAAAAAAAGAAGTAGCTGAGTTCAGATCACAGATGCCACATAAAAACACATGGTGGAAGTGGCAATGGCCTGCATTTCTGGCTCCGGAAGATGGAGTCTGAGAAACACCAGAACAAATTCAGGATGATTGCTGAAGTCACTCTTGGGCCTCTACAAGCATGTACAGTGCCCTCTGATACACACACACACACACACACACACACACACACACACACACACACACACACACACACACAAAGGTAAAATTAAAATACAGATTTTTGGAGATAAGTAAACAGGATTTTCTTATTGTTTAGTTTTGGGAGAAAGAAAAAGTTAAGATGATTCTGAGAATGCAAACTTGGGTTAAAAACTACCTGACATTAGGAATATAGAGGGAAAATACGTGTTTGAGAGGTGGGGAGGTTGCTCAGTGGTTAAAGGTTTTGCCAATATGGCCATGGTCTTAGCCTTGGAAAGGGAATCCAGAGCAAAGCAACAAGGGAGTAGAGCAATCCAGGATGACTCCCAGTGTCACCCTTGGACTCCACAGGTTCATACATTCCAGTGCCCTCTTGGACACACACTCAACTACATGATTCTATGGGAGCCTAAGGGTACACACTTGAGATCACACATGCAAACAGACAAGAAAGACAGAGGCAGAAGCCAGGGACTGGGAGAGGAGTAATGGAACTGGGCTGCTATTCGATGCAGGTTTCTTTCTATTTCTGTCCTTATAATAGATCTGTCAGTTCTGGATACATTGTATAGGTGAAGTCATACCTCCTTATTGTTTTGTTCTGGGATTTCCCAGGCTCCACCTTTCAGAGCCGGAAGTGCAGGCTGCCACCATGTTGATGTACATGGGATTTGGGATCCGAACTCAGGTCCTTCTGCTTGTAAAGCAAAAGCCTAACCCCTGAGCTATCTCTCCAGCTCCATAACTTGTTCTTTTTTTTTAAGCATGATATTTATTTATTAAGGGGGAGAGAGAGAGACAATACATGCATGCATGTCATAGGGCACAAGTGAAGGTCAGAAGACAACTTTGAAAAGTCAGTTTTTTTTCCTTTTTCCATATGGGATTCTGGGGACTGGACTCGGGTTGCCAGCAGGTTTGTGATCAGGCATTTTAGCCCTGATTTATTATTTTCTTTTGTGGCTGTACTGTTCATGCCATGTGAAAGAAATTATTGTCTTATCCAAGGCCACGAAAATTAGGTCTGTGTTTTCTTTGAATGTCTTATGGCTTCAGTTCTTACACTCAGGTCCTCTGGCCTTGTTTGACTTAGAGTGTGTATACGTGCGTGCATGTGTGTGTGTGTGTGTGTGTGTGTGTGTGTGTGTGTGGTTTAAGTTAGGGGTTCAACTTTATTCTTTTACCTACCTAGCTGTTGTACCACTGCTTGGGAAGAATAGTCTTTTCTGTTGAGGTATCATCTCACCTTTACAAAAAAATCAATTGTCCCAGATGTCTGAGTGCTCAATTCTACTCCACTGATCTCTGTACCTCCTTAGGCCAGCAGCACAAGCACAGTACAGAGGAGCAAGTCAACAGGACTGAAGACATTCTTACTCTCCAGCTGCTTGATGTTTCAAGAGACTTGTGGTTAAAGATTTTCTTTCTTTTCTTTGAATAAGGAGTCTTTCATCAGCCCCATCTAAAATAAATTGTTTGCACAAATCTAAATTTAAATGCTTACCTGCAGGGTCTTCTGTGCAGTTTTACTTATGCTAATGACATGGGGCTTGGCAATCTTCCTCTGTGTGTTCTGCGAAATGTGTTCTACTTTATTTTAAAATATCAGTTATGCTGGGCATGGTGGCACATGCCGGGAACCCAAACTCTCCAGGAGCCCAGCCCATTGGGAACCCAGCCTGGGCGACATGGTGGGACCTCATCTGCAAAGCAAAAACAATCAACTGGGAATGGAGAGATTTAATTAATAGAATGCTTAATGTAAGTCTAATTAGGACTCTATTCTTCAGCTATTCAGCTGCAGTGGGCCCTTGTTGAATTGTACATCTCTGAAGGGATGTTTGATGATTTCGATTATTTTGACAGTGCTAAATGGAAATCTCTGCTCCCTGGGCTTTCTTAGATATGCTTGGGACCTGCTTGGGGGGGGCACGTGCAGCTGGTGAAACCTCACTCATCAGCAGCTCCGCATGGGTCTCGGAAACTCAAGTTCATCTCTCCATTAAAAGGATGCTGGAAGAGATGTTTCTGAAAACACAAAACCTCAAGAACAGTCTCACTAAAGAATCCCATCTACCCATCTCACCAAAAATAACAAAAAGTTATTATACTCAGCCCCCCTTCTTGTGGGTGTTTCTTAAGCAATGAAATATCAATTCCTGGTTGTTGAGTGAATACACGACTGAAGCTGGGGAGAAATGATTTTAAATCACAAGGATCTGAGTTTGATCCCCAGAAACCATCTAAAAAAGCTGGGTGCGGTAGCATAAGTTTGCAACCCAGGCACTGGGAAGGAAGAGAGAAGGGGGTCCAAAGGCTGCTGCCTGCACAGCCTCTTTGGCAAGACCAACAGAACCCTGTCTGAAAACAAAGGGAAATAATTCCCCCGAACAACCTGGCATGGACATCACTGGAGGCCAGACAGCCGAGACTGTCCTTTGGCCTCCATATGTATGTTCACACACGGACACGTGCATACACAGGAACATATGCACACACCTAACAAACATAGGCAGACAGATACACACACATGACACAGACACTCATGGCACAGGCACGGTTAGACACACAGACACAGACATAGACACAAAGAGACACATATCACAACACACAGACACATAACACAGACACACAGAGACATTTTCATACGCATTCCAGCACAGAAACACAAAGACATTTTCATCCGCATTAACACACACACACCCTACACAGATACACACCAAAAACACACACATAACCTTCACAGACAGACACACACATATACCACAGACACCCACCCACACATACTCTACACAGACAGACACACACATATCCTACATAGACATACATAGACAAACCCCCCCCCCCACACACAGTGTTTCTGTGTATATGGCTGAAGCTCTTCTCACTGTATGATACTGAACACGGTGTCTCTGTCTGACCTGCACGGTGGTCCCACACACCTCTGAGCTCACTTGGGCCTCATGCTTTGCCAATGCCTCTCCTGATGATGCATACGGAACTGAGGGAGGATGTGTTACCCTGACTCTGACTATAAGGAGGTGCCAGGCAGCCCAGCATGTAGGAGTCTACTGGAAATCTCAGCAGCCTCAGTCAGTACAAGTGATTCCAAAAATTGCTACAGATCCAACAACAAGACGGAAAGACAAGAAGTTTCCATCATCTTGGGATGTTCCTTTAGCTCTTAGGGACCTGAGTGAAGTGACTGGATCCAGATCAAAACCAGATTCTGTGCTAACTGGGGTTAAGTGAATAAGTCCTCTGCTCAGGGAAATCACTGAAGTACTTAGAGGGTGGGTGTTTTCAGTGGATTCCAGCAAATCAGGAAAAGTGCTTCGTCTTGAGAGAAAGAAAAAGAGAAAGCCAATGTGGTAAGGATTCTTTATAATAATTTCCATTTGTATAGACTTCTGTTGTGCATGTGTGCATGAGTGTGAGTGTGTGTGTGTGTTGCATGGAAGTGGGTGTATATGTGTATTTGGGGATGTGTATAAGAGGACACTTGATGGCTGGAGAGATGGCTCAGGGTTTAAGACTCTGCCTTGCAAGCAGAAGGTTATAAGTTTGGATTCCAGGTCCCATGTAAAAATGCCAGGTGGAAATAACAGCAGCCTGCACTTCTGGCCCTGGGTGGGGTGGGGTGAGGGGAGCCTGGAAAATCCCAGAGTGAAGCAAAAAAGGAGGTAGAAGCAATCCAGGATGAGTCCCAAAGTCACCCTTGGTCCTCCACAGGGACACACAGTGCCCTCTGATACACACACACACACACACACAAGCATGTGGAAAAATAAGTAAAGAGAGTATTTGAGTGTATGTGCCTGTGGAGGCCCAAGAATGACACTGGGAATCACCCTAGATTGTTCTGCTTTCTTATTGCTTTACTCTGGGGTTTCCCAGATTTTGCCTTCCAAGGCAGGAATTACAAGCTCCAACCACATCCATATCCTTCTGACAACTTTACATCAGACCTGGATATTTGAACCTGTTTTTCTTGCAAGGAAAAACCTTAACTACTAAGCCATCTCCCCAGGTCCCTATTAATTTCTTTATAAATTGTGTGTATGTGTATGTGAGAGAGAGAAAGAGAGAGTGAGAGGTGTGAGTCAGTTCTCTCCTTTCGTCACACAGGCTCAGGATCAGCACAACTCCCTTTACCTGTGAAGCCATCTAGCTTGTCCCTTTCATAGTATTCTTGCAATTTTTAACTCTGAGTATATATGAAAAAGAAATCAACCATCTTAAAACTAATAGAGTATTTTTTAAGGTTTCTGAATTGTAAGTGTTTAGCTAAACAACACATAATACTCTTCAGTAGTTAAAAAACAGAAGGTGGAGTGTGGCTCAGTGGTAGAGCATTTGCACAACCCAGCTGAGGCCCTGAATTCCCCCCTGTTGTGATCATGCGCCATGTTGCTCCTATGTGTATGTGGCTAACCAACTTAGTGGACCAAGGGTTTTATTCTGCTCATGAGTCTCAGTTACTGTCATCAGCATGACAGGAGAGTTCATACCAACATCAGGAGCTGAGGGAATTGGCCACATCATCTCCACATAATGGCTAAGAGAGAGACAATCCTTACTTGCCAGACCAGCATGGACTGGGCCTTCCCCATCAGTTAGATAAACTCCTGAAGGTTTGCTCTGAGCTTAACTTAACCACTAATCCTCCACAAATGTGCCCAGAGCTCAAACCCTCAACTGTCAAGTTGACACCTGGGCCTAACTATGACAATATCCATACAAAGAGCTAAGGGAGGGACGTGTTTTCTCTGTTGCCAGAGTGCCTGAAGTACTGAATAAGCTCCTTCCGCTTTATCCACCTGCCCAGGGAATGACCCCACCCACTATGGGCTGGGCCTTCCCACATCAACTAGATGGTCTCCCACCTCCCACGGGCTTGCTCAGAGGCTGCCGTAACGAAAATAGTTCCTCACAGATGTGCCGGAAGGCTCAGGCTCAATTGTCAAGTTGACACAATTGTTTCTAACAGAGAGAGAGAGAGAATGGGGAAGGAAGGAAGGAAGGGAGGAAGGAAGGGAGGAAGGAAGGGAGGGAGGGAGCGAGGGAGGGAGCGAGGGAGGGAGCGAGGGAGGGAGCGAGGGAGGGAGCGAGGAAAAGAAAGAAAAAGAAGGAAAGGAAAGGAAAGGAAAGGAAAGGAAAGGAAAGGAAAGGAAAGGAAAGGGAAGGAAAGGAAAGGAAAGGAAAGGAAGGAAAGAAGGAAAGAAAAAAAAAAAGCAAGCAAGCATAGTCTAGTGGTCAAGAGCTATGTGGAAATTTAGCCTGAGTTCTTTTCCCTGACACTAACTGTACTCTTGAGTGACTTCCTTACCTTCTAACTTTTAAAACCTGTAAGACAGAGGTGGCAATGATGGGGTCTACATCACAATGTTGCTATGTGCCAGGTTGACTCTGATGTCACCCTTGGGCATCTACCAGCACACACACACACACACACACACAAATAAGTAAATAAATAGTACCCCAGATGATCATAGGATGACTGTATGCCTTCCAACATTTCCATGGTACATGACAGCTTTCCAAGGACCATTTTGCTTTTAACTAAGTATAGCTGTGTTTGTGATTTAGTTGACTTCAGTGGTTCTTGCCCATTTTGTGGGAAATCGCTGCAGGGAGGGAATTGTTTGACCTGGGAGATGATTCAGAAGGTAAAGGCGCCTGAGTACAAACCTGGTGGGCCTGAGTTAAATTACTCCCAGAGCCCACACAGTGGAAGGAGAGACCCTATTTCTGAGAGTCATGCTCTGACTCCCCCCAAGCCATCACAAGACATTTTCTTCCTCACAAACAAACTATCTTAGTTTCATGTTCTCATTAATGTAAATGAACTCTTGATCCAAGGCATTGGGGGGAGCCAGGGGTTTGTATTCCAGTTTATACAATAGGTTCCAGCTGGTCATCAGGCAGGAGACTGACCCAAGCAACATGGGGAATGCTGAGAGAGGGATAAGGATCACACTGCTGTCTAGCAATTGGAATGTCTTCCAATATGTCAGCTTGTCCAAATTCCAGCTGTTCTCTCTCTGTGTTATTGTCTTGCCCTGGAAACGGCCCCACCCACTGTGGGCTGTGTCTTCCCATATCAATCATGCAATGAAGATAACCTCCCTCAGGCTTCCCCGATCCTGGTATGTCTTAACTAACCCCTCAAAGGTGTGCCTCAAGGTTCATTTCTAAAGCATCCAGTTGATCTCAATGGCCAAGGATCACATACATATGCTCTCGTTAAATAAGTGAGCATTTTTTTAAAAGTCATTAGAGTAAATTAAAGCATTCTAGGGAGGAGGGATGCAGATGAGCTGGTGTCAGAGGGTGTGCAGTGTAACCCTAGGAGGAAGACTCAGTGTAGCCTCAGGGGCAAAGCACTGACCACCACTGTTGTTCATTGGTGACACGTAGGTGCACCCCACTTAAAGGACTGTCTACAGATGCCAAGGTGCTACTGCAGGGAAGGGGTGATCATGTACTGAACATTAAAAATAAGGAAATGACAGGTAGAAAAAATGGACAGACATCAACCAGAAATCTAAAACCCATGCAACCAAGAGGTGTATGTCCTTAGCAATTAAGAGAACTAAATTATACCTGCGGCAAGTCACGTGACACAGGTTCTAGCCTGGCAGAAACTTTGAAGTATAACATTGCCAAGAGTTTGGGATGCGTACATGGGGTACGTGGGGTTTCAGAGGCCCACACCCTTGCCATGATCTGGGTGATTTCTGAAAGGTTTTCTTCGCTTCACAATTCCCATGGAGTGTCAAGATCTACGTTGTAATGGTTGGCACCCTGCCGCAGCCCCTCCTCCTGCCATATCTCATGTCAGGCTCCCTCCCAGCTGTTTGTCCTGCCAGCACTCTACATTAATCCTCTAGTGTCTCAGGATCTGTGTCCTCAGGAGTCCTGCTTGTGACAACTTCCTAAATGAATCCCATGTTCAGAGGCCTGCAGACAGTCGCTCATTCTTTTCCTCAAAGCTCTGGGTATGGTTGACCACGGTCAAGTATTCCCATTATTTGCTGTCCTTCCAAACTCTCGGCAATGTTATACTTCAAAGTTTCTGCCAGACTGGGACCTGTGTCACATGACTCACCACAAGTATAATTTAGTTCTCCTAATTGCTAAGGACATAAACCTCTGGGTGCATGGGTTTTGGATTTCTGGTTGATGTCTGTCCATTTTTTTATCTGTCATTTCCTTATTTTTAATGCTCAGTACATGATTTGGATGTTTATAAATTATAACTCTTGGGTGGTTTTTCACTCCTTTATCTGTGCTTTTGATGAACACAATCGCTTTAACTTCCTATGTGATCAAATGTGCCTATTTTACCTTTGTAATGTGCAGAGATTTTTTTTGTCTTCCTCAAGAACATTCTGTCAAGTTATAAAGCTATTATCCATCTTGCCTTTCAGTCCAATTTTTCTCCAAATGTTACTCTGAAGGTAAATCTGTATGATCAAACAACGTAAAGGAACAAGGGGTTTACTTTTGCTTATGATTCTCAGTTACAGTCCATAGTCCAGTTAGATGCAGTCCAGTTAGATATAGGTGTCGATATGACTACTATTGGAGGCTGAGGCTTTGGGCACATCTGTGAAGAAGTGGTAGTGAAGGCAAGGGGTAGGACCCACTCCATGGTGGGTGGGAACGTTTTCTGGGAAGGTGGGTAAGATGTGGGAGTGGGAGACAGTCTCTCAGGCTTTCCTTCCTGTTTTTAAGGACTATGATAATTTTAGTCATATTCACAGGTCAAATATTCCACAGGATGACCTTCTGTTAGACTCTCTCTGATGTTTTCATTGAGAATAAAGCGGGACCTTGGGCTTAGGTCGGGACCATCTGATGGATTAGTTCTAGATTTCTAATCTACCAATATTTGGGGAAATAAAGTTGAGGCTAAAGTTAGAATTATTCTGTGGCCTGTATTATGCATGCAGAAACAGGGCACATGTTTTAGGGATTCCCCCCTTACAACACACCTGCCATTATATGGCATCAGGTACACGTGTTAGAAAACAAAAGCAAATTGAACCATGCAACTTTCTCCCAGCCTCCCCATACTCTTGAGAGACACTTGCAAATGGGTGATTTCTATGTCTTTGTTGAGCAACTTCTGACTTATTTTCTGGCCACTGTTGGACAAACTTCTGACTTTTATTTCCTGGATTTCAGGATATGAGATTCTCTAATGAGTTTGCAAGCTGTAGCCATAAGTTCACTTTTTATTCTATTGCTTTGGTGAACTTGCCTCAGACTTTAATGCATGCAATTTAAGTAGCTGAATGTTTATTAGCAACATTAGGAGCATATTTACACGCTCATCAGCATAGCCTTTTGAGTGATATTCAGCTTTTAATTAATGCTGTAAATGAGTTCAATACATGGCTGGGTTTGGTTAATAGTACAGAATAAAGACATCGAGAATCAAAAGAGGCTGGGGAGGTGACTCAGTGGGTAAAACACTTACTGCTCAAGCTTGAGGGCCTGAGTTTGAATCCTCAGATCCCACATAAACTGGGTGCAGTAACACACAGCTGTAAAAACAGTGGAACCTGCGAAAAGATAGGAGGCAGAGACAGGAGAATCCCTGGAAGCTTGAAGGCTTGAACAACAAAATTAATGACAAAAAGAGACTACCTCATACTCACAAACACACACGCACGCACACACACACATATGCACACATGCATGCACACGCATGCACATGCACATATATACATCACATAGAATAAAATGAAATCCTAGAAATAGCATGTATTGTAATACTTATAACCAAATCCACATTAAGATTTCACAAAGCCAAACATCTATAAATAGCTCAGCAATTCCCCCCACGGTGCTTCCCACGTTTTCTGTGTGAACACAATGACAGGTAAAGAAATGGTCTCTAAGGAGACCAGCTGCCTACCTTGGAGTGCAGTTTGCACTCCCCGCCTCATCGGACCGCCCTCTTTACTCTCTGGCCTCCACATCCCATGGATTTCTCAGACAGGGTGAACAGAGCGAGCTAACACACTTAAGATCAAATTTCAAACTATGAGGCAACCACCTGTCAGGTGCAAAGCTTGGGACTGGTTCACAGAGGCCTTCTGGAGCAAGGGATTATGGGTCATCCCTAAACACCAGCCCAGAAAACTCCTGGATGCCGGACTCCCTCCAGGCCAGACTCTAGTCTTTGTCTGTCCCTCTTCCACATTTTGCCAGGCCTGTCCCAACCTGTGTCTCTTTCCAGCCTGGCCTCTGCCTGAATGCCACTCACTGGTTACCTGGAGACACAGCTCAGGTTGGGATCCCATGTTCCCAGGCTGCTTTCATTTGACTAAACTGTGTAAGCCTCCTGCATGACATACAGAGCAAAACACTATAAAAACCTACTAAGACATCGCTTTTGGTCTTAGGTGGAGTAATTCACCAAACACTTGAGAGAAATTTCAGGTAGGTAGCGTGGCAGTGAGGAGCAAGGACTTGGGGGCTGGTGGCCTGGGTTCAAATCTAACCCTAACTGCAGGCAAGTGGCTGAGTATGTTTCAGTGAGCTCATCTGTGTGACAGCAGTAGAGCCACAGAGGATGAAGGGCCATGGGGATTGCGGTGACAGCGAGTGCGTGGAGAACAGTGCCTGCCACACAGGTGGCTCTCCTTAGCTGTCAGTACTCAGCCATTGTTCCCGTGTGTCCCAAGTCGCATGCCTTGGAATCTTAAGCCTGATGCCACCTGATCCATATTTGGACGAGAGACCCTTGGGGGTTAAGGAGAATCATAGGAGGTTGCCAGCAGGCCTTCCCTCCCACTCCCAACCCCAAGGCATAGTTTGAAATTTGATCTTAAGTGTGTTAGCTCGCTCTGTTCACCCTGTCTGAGAAATCCATGGGATGTGGAGGCCAGAGAGTAAAGAGGGCGGTAGGATGAGGCCGGGAGTGCAAATGAAGAGAGACCTAAGTCGCAGTCGCCCTTTCTCACCATGCGATGCTTGCGCTGCCTGGAGACTGCTGAGTTCCCACCACAAGAAGGTCCTTCCCTGGACTGTGGTCTGCGTATTAATCTTCACAAATGTGAGCTGAGTAAATCTTTATTCTTTATAAATTACCCAGTCTATGGTACTCAGTGATAACAACAAAAAGGGACTGACTCAACTAATATATAAACCTATCAGAAACAGTACAGAACAGTGTATTTGCTGAAATATTTTTTCCCCTTCTTTTTAAATAGACAGGCCATCCCTATGCTGCACAGGCTGACTTTCAACTCTTTAAGTTACTGCCCTAGGCTCTGTCCCAAAATTCTAGGACTTTAGGCTGATCGGTTCCTGTTTCTCTTTAAAACTGTCTTTCAAATTTCTAAACTCCAAACAATGATTACTATAATAAACTATGATTACTTTTCAAAGGCCATGTGCTTACGGAATAACAAGGTAACTATTTTGAGAGAGTTTGGCATTCCCACTTAAAGAGTGCATATGAAAGCAGCTTCATTTCTAATCTCTCATAATTTTCTCTCTCGTCTCTTCTTTTCTTTCTGTTTAACCACGGCTGTAAAACAGGGAACACGCTCAGGTTTGTTCCATTATCTACAAACTTCTAGCACGCGAGTAGAAAAGGTAAAACAGAACATAAAAACATCCTTACAAAAATGCATGTAGAATTTAGGAACAAAAATGATTTCCGAATTTCTTAAAACAAGGAACAATGAATATGTGAGTTTGCCCAACGGGATGGGACAAAAGGAGGCTCCAGGCTTCCAGAAAATCAGGCACCAGAATCTGACACTGGGCACCGCGTCTGCCGCGGACCTGTGGCTCTTGCAGTGGGCAGCCTGGGCGCGCTCCCGCGCGGTCCCGGGAACGTGCACGTGCGCGGCGGCGCCAGATGCGTCCCGGCCGCGCGCCTTCCGCGCTCCTGCCGCTGCCACTCCCTCAGGCAGAGCCGGGTGCGGATCCCCGGACCGCCGGTGGCGTCCACCTGCCGGCTCCCAGCGGAAGGCCGCGAGAAGAGGAGGAGGTGACCCGGCCGCCCGGAAGCCCCGAGCTGGCCTCCAGCGTCCAAGCCCAGGGGCTGCGCGCATGCCAGCGTGGGCCCCGGGTGGAACTCCGGGATTTGTGCAAAACGACCTGTGATCTGAGCTAAAAATCTACAGGCGTCCCTGGGTGGGCTCGAACCACCAACCTTTCGGTTAACAGCCGAACGCGCTAACCGATTGCGCCACAGAGACTCTGACATTGCTTCCTTCTCCAGCCATGGCCTTTACGGAGAATAGTAAAGGCTGCGCTACTTGCCTCCCCTTTTCCTTTCGGATTCACAGGAGAACGGGGAAATTTCCTTTGTTGTTCCAGGTCTTCGGAAGTCTCCCTTTCACCTTTGAAGCATGTTGGGGGATTCTACTGCGGGATCGCACTCTGTGCACCGAAGCAAAGGCGATGGTTTTCTTTCATTTCCTTTCTCCAGCCCGCGGTTGGAATGTTCTTGGGGGGGAAGATAAGGGGCTCCAAAAGCTCATCTTGCCCCCTGAAGAACATTCCTCGTGGTTCCACCTGTCTGTCTAGTGCTGTGCTGGCCGATCCTTGCGTTACTTTGGGGAGCCTCTTCCAGGTCATTGGAGTTGGGCGTGTGTCTTTTTTTACACTCGGGTTTTTCTGTTGGCTTGCTTTGTGCCAACCTACGTGGGGATAACTTGGGGCATGTCGATGCTAACTTCGCGGCGCGGGAGAAGTCACTGTCAGGACCCCTGACTCCCCCACCACGCAGTTGCAAACTGAACGGGTCCTGGAGTCCCCTGCAAATAGCCCCGTCTCTTGCATTTAGGGCAAGCAGTCGAAAATGCACCTCAGAGGATTTTCATAACCCAACTCGAAGAAAAAGAAAACCACTACCTAACGAACGAACTAACTAACTAACTAACTAACTAACTAACTAACTAACTAACTAACTAACTTCAGAATAGACTCAACCGCTTGCAAACGCACCATGTCCCTGAGCGTGCTCCATAGGAAAGTCTTTGCGGTTGCGTGACAGTTTCCTTGATTATTTTAAATACTGCTCAAAATTCTATTTACCACCTCTAGAAAGAATGGCGTTTCCTCTCGAAAATTCCGTGGTTACATTTTTACCTTGCCACGTTGCTCTGTCCAAAATCCCTCGAAAAAGAACCCACACCGTGACTTACCGAACTTGTGGGAAGATGTGCTTTTTAGTCCAATCAACATTTCCAGTCTCTCTTACACTGCGTGATGACAACTGAAATTGGCTTCGGAACCAATTAGCAGGAGAGTTCCCTGACGAACATGCCTAGGAGATGTTAAACAGCTGGGAATTCACACCCCGCTGAACCCCGCGGCTTTTGGCTACTTTTAGATGAGCACTTGAAAATTCTGAATTGGAAAGCAACAATCTAGGAAACTTAAAGAAGATAATGAACCTATAAAATTGCATGGCGCTAACCTAAGACCTTAATTTTATACGCTCAAATGTGTATGTATAGTTGTAGATTTACACAGAAGTCAGCAAGCATTGACTTTTCTTCTGCAAATACCGAAGGATCTGAAGTGTGCATTCTCTCTGCCATCGGTCTTGAGAGTATCCAGTTAGAACAGACTGCAGCTGGGGTAGGGGTACCCCCTCTTTAAACATTTACTCTGTTGCTGAAAGTCTTAGGAACAGGGTGTCTTTGTCCAAGTCTTCGCTGCCCTAGAACACTGTGTTCACACTTTACTCTTCTAGAACACAAGATAATGAGAAGCATTTGATAAGGAAAAACTAATTCAAAAAGGACAGTTAACTCTGCGGGCACCAAAACCTGGTTTCTAGGAAGATTGCTAGTAATTTTAAACTTTCTGTTTCAAGCCTGGTTCTACAAAACATTTTTCAATCTTTAAATAAAACAATGACTAGCTCTAATAGTTAACTAGCTCCGCCTCTTTGTGTTCCTCCTTTTATAAACACGTCAAAAGAGCATATAAAAATTTTTAAAATATACTGAATGGAATTGGAACATCTTATTCCAGTAATGCCTGTTGATGTAGCTTTTATATAAAATGCCAACTCAACACAAGTAAGAGAGTGGCATATATTGCCATCTAAGTATTTGTGGTGGTCTCATTTTGGGCCTTAATATTTATGCACAGTTTTTAAGGTAAGCTAAATATTTTGTATTAATTGTTTTAGAAGCATTCATTGTTTTTCCTGGAAGTTTAGAAAAAATAATTCCTATAGTTTCATGAGTATCTCAGTCTTTCTAATATGCTGGAAACAAAGAGAACACATCATCTTATTCTTATATGTTGTACAACCCCGAACTGCAAACTTACCTTTCCTAAGAATATTCTCTCCCACTGGACTGACCTGTGAAGATTAATGGGCCTATACATTTAATTTTCTTCTACTAGGAAAAGAGAGAGAGAACATCTGTGCAAATGGGAGCCATGTGTCTTAACAGGCAAGGCAAGATGGTTCCTGAGGATTTATAGACCTTGTGGATATCAGGAACCCGGACACATCTACAGCTTCGTTCCAACAGAACAGGCAACTCTTGAAGGATCTCTGCCCACATCCTTGTGTTAATTAGGTCTTAGTGCTTTGCACAAAAATGACTAAGTTATGAGAAATGAGCGCTGTACTTGGGCTTAAAAAAAAAACACAAATAAGAGTGAATAGAGAAACCATCCCCATCCATAGATGCTTATGCACCAGGAATCAAGTTGGAGGGGGATGCTAGCCAGATGTCAGCAAGAGTGATATACCTCGAGGCTCCAGGAGGCCTGGTTGTGGCAGTGATTCACAGTAGCCTTTGGTGAACCCTCCAAGCGTAAAGCATGTTTTCCGATCACTGAAAGTTTCCTTCACACAGAAAACTGTCCACAGAAGGCCAGTTAATCAGTCATCAGGCCTACAACAGCGCCACAGAAAGTGGGATTGTCAGGCCACCATTCCATTGGGTGTACTTACAAACAGCATGAGAACACTGAGAAAAGTATATATGGCTATCATCTTTTAAAATTATTTTTATAGTTCTGTCACTTGGAAAGTTTTGTGAAATTATTTAGGTAAATATTAAGATAGTTACACTTTATTGTTCATAAACGGAGATGATTTAAAAGAAAAGATAAAGAAAAGCAAAACAAAAAATCCCCCAGGATATAGTGATATTCTGCTAGAGGACTCAAATAAAATTGTTTAAAACATTTTTTAGTTTATTTTTTTTTACAAATCACGTTTTAATAATAATAACAAAACATTCTATAATTTTATCAAATAATAAAGAAATGAAAATTTAATCACTTCTTACCGCATTAGTGGAATAGTATTATTCACAAATAGTACCAGCTTTTAACATTTTACAAACTAAGAGGATCTTGAATCCACATGGCGATGGATTTGGAGGGCATTTAACTTTCTTCAGGACTCAGGGGGCTTCTTCCGGCAGATTGTGCTTACCTTAGAAAACTCAAGAAGTTTTCCCTCCTATCAAATCTCTTGGCCACCCCATTCCATAAGGGACCTGAGGCCTGGCATTGCACACAGCACGCTTTAACTGCCATTCTTCACCAGAAACGTGCTGACGTGCCAGCCTGCCCCCCTTGCTTGCTTGCATGTCTTACTTCTTCACCACGCAACAGAAGGAAAGGTTGACTCAGTACTCTGCACTGGAGCTGGATGGGAGGCCACCAAGTGTTGGCCACAGTGTCCTGCCTACTAACCTTCTGAACGCATCTATTAGAAATTGACATTTATCTGGGTTTGGGGGCACCTGCCTGTAATCCCACGCTTGGAAGAGGGAGGTAAGGAGGATTAGAAATTCCAGATTACGTAAAAGATCTGTCTTAAAAAAAAAAAAAAACACTACTCTTCTACTCTTCTCATTCGCTTCAAAGGAGTAAGAAAGAAAGCAGATGCCTGAGAGAGAGACTCTAACAAGGTGGCATTGTGTATGTGTGTATGTGTGTGTGTAGGTGTCACACACAATTGACTGAGGAACCCGAGATCCGGCTTTGGGAAATGAACTGAGCAAGGTGAGCAGAGGGTGGGAGAAGAAGTAAACATCTCTCGATTTGGAGTCGGCATCCTGCTTCTCCAGCATATGGAAATAATGCCAGCCCTGCCCAGTTCAAAGGCCTTCTGGAGAGTAACACGTGGATCCTCTTTTTCTTTTTCTAAAATGTTAGATGAATTTGTCACTTAGAATGTAGAGATCAACTCTTCGCTTAAAAAAATTAAAGATATTTTAATGCGAAACCCAGGAAGCTAAGCTTCTGGTTATTAAAGCCAGGAAAAGTTTGGATGCTGTGGAATAAGCATTTCCCTTGGTGTCATTCGGGGGGGGGCACAGAGAGGATGATGGAAGAGCAAGGCCGCTGGTCCCCAGATCCACATTCCCAGCAGGACATAGATTGATGCTACAGAGATGGTTCCCTTCTTAAACACAATACATATTTATGAGAGAGAGAAAGATAGAAAGAAAAGGGGAGGAAGAGAGAGACAGAAAAGGAGAGACACAGAGAGAAATGGTTCTCTCCCTCCACCATGTTGCCAGGTTTAGACGCAGGCACCTTGACCTGCCCATCAAGCCACATCCACACAACATGCCACACCTAGGATCTCACCGCTACAATTTATTTGTAGCTCAGGATTCTGTGGGTTGCCTGGGGCTCTTCTTCTGGGTCCCTTGGGGTCATCTGCACAACCACAGTCAGAGGCGGCCGGTGCTGTACCTGGGCCTGATTGGATACCAGCCTGGTGCCCCCGGCTGCTGGGCGCAGCCTCTGACCAACAAGCTAAAAGCAGAAGTTTTCCTGATTGGGCTTCCTGGGTAGGTGAGAGCTGCCCAGCTTTCTTGATGCCGGGCTTGCAAGCCCTCCAATATCAACTCTCAGGCGTTTAGTTTTCTGCACAATCAGAGGCCCAGCTTGGGTTCAAGGGGGCTGTAAATCGATCTCAGATGGGAGCCGCAGAACGTGGGTGCAGGGCAGGCAGACGCATGCAGGGTTATTTTGAAGAGAAGTTTCCAGGTCCACTCTCTGACTGCCATTTGCCTGCCTCAGATACAAAGCACAACTGACCCCTTCCTCCCGGACCAGAGTCTTGCTGGAGCCTGAATCATGAAACTCGTGCCCAGCTCAGGCGCTGATGGGGCTTCCAGGTGTGCGGTGAAGTCTCTTCCAGTGGAATGGTCCCCTGGCTCTGCAGACCAGCGAATCCAAAGGACCAGGAAACTCCCCACCTTTAAGGCTGAGGTTGGAGGAGAGAATTGAAAAAGACTAAGGAGGGGAGCAGTCACTGGTTCCCAGTCACTTGGAAATACAGCACAAGACACCAGTCTGGATTCCGGTGCAGATCTTGAGCTCTGGAAATGTTCCCAGTCCCCCGACTCTGTTCTCAATCACTGTAAATGACCTTGCTTTGACACTAAGGGTTTTTCTTGGCTTGTAGAGGTTACAGGACTCTTTTGCTCTTGCTGTATATTCTATCTTCTTCAATCCAAGTGGATTCAGTCCCTTTGAAAACAGTAGGTGATTCTTTGTATCAGACTGGAGTCAATTCCATTTGACAAAGGCCACCTCTTCAGTCTTTGCCCAGGATGGGACACTGCTCTTCTGGGACAACCTTCTGAGTTCAGGAGCTCCATTTGTTGTTTGGTCAGGCTGGTGTATGAGGTACACCCTCAGGAGTTGCAAAAGCTGTTTTGTGCAGCTGGAAGACTCTATGGCGGGCCACTGAAGATCTCCCTGAGCTGTCCACACTGTCTGGCGTTCCCCTCTCCGAAGGGAACGTTATGCGAAGCACACACCTGCTAAGCTGCGATTTCTCTTCAGTGATCTTTTCATGGGAGCTGCCCCCCACGTCTCACCTCCAGAGACTTTTGTCACCCAGAGGCTAGACAAGAGAAGCAGCCTTGCTTTCAAGTCCAGTGATCCTGGTGCCTTTTCCACTTTCCCAGATTCTACTGGGAAACCATATTGTTGTTGTTATTATTATTATTATTCACGTGTGTGTGTGTGTGTGTGTGCAAGAGGACACTTGAGTGTGCTTGCCAAGGGTCACTTTAGGAATCATCCTGGATTGCTTGGCTCTGGGATTTCCCAGGCTCTGCTTTTCACAGGCCAGAATTACAGACCACTGCCATTTCTACTGGGCATTTTTACATAGGATCTGGAGATCTGAACTCAGGTTCTTTTGCTTAAGAGGTGGAAGCTTTAACCCTGAGCCATCTTCCCAGCCCATATTGTTGTTATTGCTACTATTATTGTTTTAGTTCTTCCTTATTTTATTCCTCAAGTACTTTTTCACAGGCAGCTAAAAACAATAGATATACCAACAGTGGACACTTTCAACACCTTCTATCAGTAGCCTTGCCAGACTGGTGAGTACCTTTCCTATTTTTTGATGACATCTCTGGTAGCAGTTCCCCTGTAGTGGTTTCTGTGTCTGTAACATACACATAGTAAGACCCCTTTTTGCCTTTGGCCTTCCAAGAGCAACATCTTTTTAGTCTCTCAGGCTTCTGCTGATTGGTTCCTCGTCCACCATGTCTCTGAGATTTGTGTTCTATTAAAAGCCTCTGTGTCTCTGTGAATCACGCAACTCTTCTCCTCCAGCCCAAACTCTTCACCAGTTACCTCCCTGGTTGTTCATGCTCTGCCTCTCAGAGACGTATCTGGTCAGGATCAGAGGGTCTGGCTGTGTATCAGCATTTGCAGCATCTGCCCAACACTACCAAGGATGGCTCTGTGACAATCCAGTGATACTGGTGCCCCTAGCTTGTGTTCTCACTATTGCTTTTTATTGAACAAGGTGTCCTCCGGGTCTGTCCATAGGACAACACTTCCTGAAGCAATGAAGTACAGCAGTCTTTCCTTACCTGGAACTTCACTTACAGCACATGTGATGCTGTCAACTGTAGTTCAAAAATAAGAAGTGGAAAATTTCCAGAAATGAACAATTCATGAATTTTAAGTTGCAGCAGTTTTGAGTTACACCATGTCATGCCCTGTCCTGCCCAGGATGTGAGTCACTGTTTGTCCAGTACAGCCACACTCATGTGCTGCTCCACCACGCGTCACTTAGCAGCAGGTGGGGACGCACATAGCAACAGTATCACAGGGCCATGACCAAGCCGTCCTGCCTTCCTGGATAATGGTCCACAGGTGCATGAGTACGGAGCCTGGCAGTGGACCAACAGGGTGTTTTTAACTGTGACTATAGCATAAGAAGAACTCTTGATAGCCTTCAGAAGCAGGCGCACAAGAAGTTTGCAACTTTCCACCCTGCCCCCCCCCCTTTTTTTTTTGTAAAACTGCAGTCAGTCATTATGGACTTTTGAAACACAAATTTCAAGCTCAACCAAGCTGTAATATGTGGAACAGTTTCTGTTTATACTATGGTATGTTTTTGACTACAGCAGCCAACTTGTCTTTGAAAATAAAGGAAAAATAATCTTCAGATGCAATGGTTTTGTATAGTATCTTGTCTATCATGTTTTTATATAAATTGGAGAAGCTTTGTGTCATGATTTGAAATGTGTTCCCCACAGTCTCATATGTTGGGAAAGTCAAGGCACCTTTGAGAGGTGGAGCCTTGTTGGAGGAAATGGTCGCAGGGGATGGGCCTTGGGATGGATTAGTCCTACCTTACCTGCTGGAGAAGTCTGTTTTTGCAGCAAGCAGTCTGGCAGCTCTCAGCCTCTCTGATGGGTGTGATTTACCGCCTCCAGCTTCAGCCAGGCAGCTACGCCACTTCCGCCATGAAAGACTATATCCCCTCCCCTCTGAAACTGTTAGCTAAATAAATCCTCCCTTTCTTTCTTAAGTTGTTTGACTTTGGGTGTTTTCTTATAGCATGTTGCAGTTCGCCTGCATGGTTGCTGATAAATGACCATCAAATAGTTTAAGTGAACAAGGGATTTCTTTTCTTACTGATAGTCCAGTTACAGTCTGTAGTCCAGCTTAATGGGAGAGCATTCAACAATACCAGGGCCAAGGGAACTGGCCACACCATCACCACATAAGAGCTGAGAAATGGACAATCCTTACTTGTCAGACCAGCATGTCTGGCCAAGTGAACAGAAGGATGCCAACTCTCTCAACCATGATTTATCCAGGGCCTAATACCACCCACCATAGACTGGGCCTTCCCTATCAGCTAGATAATCTCCTGCAGGTTTGCTCTGGGTTCAACTCAACTACTATTTCTCCACAAATGTGCCCAGAGCTCAAACTCGCAACAGTCAAGTTGACACCTGTATCTAATTATGACACAGCAACACAAGAGTAACCAGTTCACTTTGACTTAGAGATGGAATATAACTTTGCTTACAAAAATTGCTATTTAACTCCTGCTTAAGGTGTTCTAATTTTCTGTGAGCACACTAAAAGTGAAAAAATAAATGTGAACACAATGTAAAAAAAGTGTGTGTGTATGTGTGTGTGTGTGTGTGTGTGTGTGTGTGTGTGTGTGATTTCATTGGATGGAAAAAGAAAATTTTTCTACTAAATAAGGGGAAAAAAGTATGTATGTTGGAGTTGCTGACTTCCATGAGGAAAAAACCAATCTTCAGTCATGAAGTTGTGAAGAAGGAAACAAATTTGTGCTGGTTGTTGGCACACAAAGGTCATGGCCACAGCAGAAGATAAGTTCTCCTGAAGAGAGAAAAGGCATTGAGTTTGTGCAGACAGGAAAATTTTAGATCGGCTCTAGCTTGGGTTCCATCCCCTGGGATTTCCCATAGAGTCCCTGGAGGAAGAGGAGGGAAGATGGTAGAATCTCTACCAACTCCATTTGCAGAGTCCTTGGTTTCCCTGTCGGTCATGGAGCTTATGTTGCTATTTCTCTCCTGAAAAAGCCATATGCACTCAGTGGACTCCATACTTCCATTCTGGGGCTGATGGGTGCAGTCAGTACATGCTGCCTGATGATGCTGAGCAGTAGCAGTGAGTCCCATAATCACGTGGCCATTCTGCCATGGTGTGATGTGCGGCCATTCTGCTATATAGTACGATGTGCGGCTAAAAATACTGCTCAGTATTTTAAACCTGGTTTTCACTGTGATGTTTTTAACTTGCAGTGGGATTGTAGGGACTTGGTCCCACTGCCAGTGAGCATCTGAGCACTCTGATAACTCGTGAGCTTGGTTCTGTGGGCATCTGATCTTTTCCTGCCGCAACAGTCTCTCATGTTCTGGGATTACAGGAGTGAGTCACCAGGCTGACTTCATTACAGTGTTTTCAGGCCACATCGTACAGTGCTTTGTATTATAGCTACGGTTTTTGCTTCATGTTCTTAGATTTTTTTCTAAAAGCTATAAAGGTGACTTACTAAAGATAGTTTAAAGTACAAAGATGAGCAAGAGGAGGAGGATGAAGAAGAAGAAACCCCAACCTAAAAAAGCTGGGTGTGGTAGCATGCAACTGCCCCTACCCCCCAATCACTTGGAAGGCTGAGGTAGGAGGTTCCAAATTTTTGGACAGTCTGGGCAGGAGGACCATGAGTCTGAAGCAAACCCAGGCTACATAGTGAGACTCTGTCTCAACGTTCCCCCAAAGAAACTACAATAATGTTATAATAAAGCTGCTTATAATAGATAGTATAGTAATATACTATATATCGCCTACTGACATACAGTATTGTGTATTGATATAATTCACACATGAAATTCACACAGGTAAATCATACCATTAGTACTTTTCAATACAGTCAGAGTTCTGCAACTATCACCACAATTCATTCCAGAAAATGTTCATCACTCCATCTAGGAACCCTCACACCCATTAACTCTTTCTGCACAGCATTCACTCATTATTACCCGCTGTCCCAACTCTACTAGCAACCTACTATTTTCTGTCTGTTTGTAGCTATTCATTCTTGAGCTTTTGTATAAACAGAGCCACACAATAAAGTCCTGCCTTCTCAAAGTATGTTGTCAATTGGTAATCTGATCGTGGGCTGAGGAGATACCTCAGTGATAAGACCATTTGGTGTGCAAGCATGAGGATCTGAGTTCAAATCTCCAGAGCCCATGTAAAAAGCCATGTGTGGCTGTGTATGTACCTGCAACCCTAGAGCTACAGCAGTGTGCAGACAGAAAGTTTGCTAGAGTTTGCTGGATGTCAGTCTAGCTCTAGGGTCAGTGACATACCCTGTCTCAAGGGAATAAAGTATCAGCTGATAGAGCAAGATGCTCAGGGGCCTTCTCTGGCCCATACAAAGCTGCACACACATGCATGCATACACCACATGTGCACACACAGTCATATTGTTTTCTTTTTTTTACAGATTCAATATTTTATTTCTACCAACTTTTAGTAAGCTTCATTCTAAATTACAATATACTAAGTATGTTAATTGCAAATGTATGAGTAAAGTTATTGCTTAACACTGAAAGTTTATTAGTAAATATTATTTGCAGAACCAGAATACTTTTCTCTTTTTTTTTAACTCATACAAACTTGATATGTACCCCATTCCCCTCCCTCCCTCCAGCCCCTCCCTGGATCCTCTTGCTCTCCCCACTTTTTCCCTTACTTTCCTCCCTCCCTTCCTTTCTCTCAGTTCTCCTTCCCCCCCTTCCTGGAGCATCCTTTACTGTGCATGTCAAATTTCCCTCTGGGTCCTCCTCTCTGATGATGTGTAAGCCACACGGTCATATCGTAATGTGTCAGTACTTCTTCCATCTTCATTGCTTAATGATATTTTATTGTATGTAGATATAACTTACCTTTTTTAAACCATGTGAGTTAATACTTAGATTACTTCTACTTTTTTGACTGTTATGACTGCTATGTGTTCTATAAAAAGCCACATACAAGTCTTTGAGTGACTTGTACTTTCATTTGTCTGGTGTACACTAGAGAGGATGTCTGCTGAATTATATTCCAGCTTCATACTGTCAATCTTGAAAAACTGCCAGCCCGCATGTTTATTATTTTTTCAAGCACAATCTATGATTAGTACTTTTATTGCAAGTATTGTATTATGGTAGTTTTATTGTAGATTTTATTATGGAAGACTTTTATTTAAGGTTAACATTAACTTCATATACTTGTAGAGAGTATTTTATTTCCATATATTGCTTGCTTTTAATCTGGTCAATGGGTTTTGTTAATGCGATGGTATTTTTAATTTCTATATTGGCAATTAATATTTTATAATATATTTCATTTTAAGCTTTAAAATGTTCTGTACAATTTAGACCTTAATTGAAATATTAATGTATACATTTATGATTTTCCATAACTTGATTTTTAAAAACATTTCACTAGTCAAAGTGGGAGTGTGATGACTCATCCACAATTATCTATCCAGCACACTTTCTGAACTGTTGCCTTCCTCTACGGAAGGAATGCACTTTATTTATTCTTTGTTGCTTATGATTCGTGGTGCTGGAGATTGAAACCAGTACTTGTACTTGCGTGGCAAGTGCTCTACCACTGAGCTATATCCCCATTATTTCTTTTCTTTTCTTTTTTTTTTTTTTTTACAAATCCTAATGTCAACAATATCTGTTTTTTATCAGGATCATATTGCTTAAATTATTGAAAGCTTATAATATGTTTTGTATGTCTTAGGAAAAAAGAAACAAACAAATAACAAACAAACAAACAAACAACCCTTTTCTCCCTCAACCCAGCACCTCACATTCAATGAATCATCTTTCCCCAAATTTCTTGGTGACACTTATTTTTTTCCCAGATGTTTCTCAGATTTTTCCAAAGGTTTTTGTGTTTCTCAATGGGGTTGAAATATTTGTTGCACTCATTATTAAACTTTGACCAGCTTGACATTTTATGTATGTATACATGAATGCATTTATTTATTTGTGTGTGTGTAGCTGTGTGTACCAGAGGGTACTTGAGTGTGTACCTGTGGAAGCTCAAGGATAACTTTGGAAATCACCTTATATTTCTCTACTTCCTTATTGCTTTGCTCTGCGGTTTCCCAGGATATACCTTCTGGCATTTTTACTCGTGATCTGGGATCTGACGTAGGGTCCTTTTACTTGTGAGGCAAAGGTTTAACATTTTAGCCATTTCTCCAGCCACCTTGGAAATTCTTCTAAAAAATAAATAAAGAGACTCTGAAGTTACACATGCAAAGTTAGGCAGCAAGAGCCCCACTTAAGGGACAAGATTTGGAGTTCTAAGGGTGGTCAGTACATGCAATAATGAGGGGTGTCATCCTCAAGAGCCACAAAGGCATGCATGTGAGAAGAAGCTAATCTCTTACCTATGATACCTGCAGGAATGTCAAAAGCATTTACTGTATTTACACAATAACTTAATTTTTTTCACTTTTCCATTTTGTAATTTCTATACAAATAATCATAGTTAGGTGTAGATAGCATATATAATTTTTTGAGTGTCTCAGATTTTTCAAAAGAAAAAGCTGTATACTACAGGCAGCGTTTTTTTAGGGACATTTGTTAACCAATGATAAGTGAAGTAGTATATTTTCACACTTTAATAATATTAGTTAATTTAGCTGTCTGCGTGCTAACACATGTTTTGGGAAACTCACACTATCACTGGTAGATGAATTTGCTACTTAGGAAATTTCATGATTTGAATGGAACATGTGCATTTCCTTTAAAGAGATATATGTTGAGTAGCTAATAAAATACTTTGTGCCATGGATTTGTTTTGTTTTGCTTTGTTTGTTATATGCTGTTGGGATTGAATCCAGGGCCTCATGCATGCTAAGCCTATGTTAAGCCTATGTTCTAACACTGAGCTACATCCACAACCCTAGATTGATGTGCTAATATCATTCTAGTGCCTGGAACTCACACTATACTTACAGAAACATTTCAAAAGTTTTCATTCCAGAAATTATTCAAGAAGCTTTGTATGTGGCCTAGATTTTGTACCAAAAATAGATTGCCAAATGGGCAGAACGGCTTCCTAATAGAATAGTCTTGAGACCATAAATCAATAACTAGGTTAAAAATGTCTCACTAGGGACTTACTCTCTTTACAAAACAAATGAAAAATATTGGAAAGGTTATTCAGGTTATGTCTCCTGCTATCAAGTTTTACAAGATAAAAGAGCTGATTTTTTATAGGCCATTTGAAAACTGCAGGTTCCAGAAGACAAGTTGTGTGTAATGTCTGCTTTTACAACTTCATGTTTTTGGATGTCATTGCAAGATACTGAAGAAAAATGTACAACTGAAATTATTGGTTAATTTTTTAATATAATTCTTTATTCTTTTAGAGTTTCATACATGAACACAGCGAATTTGTGATATTTTCACACTGTAATAGTTACTAATTTAGTTGTCTTCTTTGTAGTTAGCACAAGTTTTGGGAAACTCACAATATTAGAGGTTGTATCAAGTGCTATATGTGGTACATTCCAGTGTATGTCACTGAAATGCCAGCCATAAATGATCAGAAATACTAGGGCATTTTAGTTAAGACCATCACCCCACCTTCACACTATTGTAATTAGAACTGTTCTTTGGATGTAGATTAATTGTTTGGGACACATGATTAAGAGGAAACTTATGAATGTTTGTGCGTTTGTTTAGGCACATGTTCTTGGGCTTGATCCCCATTAAAGCAAAAGCAGTAACTGTGATCAGATGCACATCAATTAATTAACCACCTTTCAGGTGGAGGGAACATTCACCCATGTATCTTGGATTGTCTTTAATTAGTATTATTTTGTTATTACTTTCACACAACAGAACTCCTATAATTATGTGCTTTTAGAATTGGTAACCATGTAAAAGTCATGGGGTTTTGATTAGGCATATCAGAGGATTTGGATTTCTTCCCTCATACGTGAACATACCCTTTCCTCATCCATGTGGACTTTTTGGAAGATGGAAAGCTGTTATTGTAGGAGCTGGAGAGATGGCTCAGGGGTTAAAGCAAGCAGAAGGACCTGAGTGTAGATCCCAGATCCCACATAAAAATACCAAGTGTGCATTTCTGACCCTGGAAGATAGAGCCTGGAAAATTACAAAACAAAGCCAAAAGGAGGTAGAGTAATCCAGGATGATTCCTCCGAGTCACTCATGGGCCTCCACTGACACAGACAATGACCTCTGATACACATAGCAAGAACAAAACAAAACAAAACACCAAAAAATACTTGAATGTGAAGGAAGTATTGAGATGCATCACATAATATCCAATCAAAAACCTAAATCTGGGGGCTGGAGAGATGGCTCAGGGGTTAAGCCTCTGCCTTGTAGGCGGAAGGTCCTGAGTTCGAATCCTAGACCCCACATATAGATGCCAGACGGAAGCCGGGGCGGCCTGCGCTTCTGATCCTGGTAAGTCGGAGCCTGTGAATCCTGGGGCAGAGTAAACAAGGAAGAGATGGAGGCGTCCATGGTGATTCCTGAATTCACCCGTGGTTATACACACACATACATACACACATGTGCACACACACACAATTGAATAAATAAAAATAAAAATAAAAAACCCTAAATCTGGAGCCAGTGTTGGGGGGCACACCTGTGCTACAACCTAGAGGGTGAGGCAGATAGACTCCTTGCACTGAGGAGTTCAAGGCTAGGCTGGGCAACACATCCCGGCCCCACCTCAAGAAAAAAAAAAAAAAAACAGGAACCTTTTTTAAAAAGCCCAAGTTTGGCCCAAAAGAGTCAAAAAATCCCAATTAAACAGAACATGGCAGCTCTTTTATTTTCTATTTTCATATGCATAGGTGGGGGGGAGGGGCCGCACATATGTGGAGACACACGTCTGTGGTAGCCTGAGGCTGATATCAGGAATCCTCTTCCAGCGCTTTATTTCACTCCTTATTCCTCTCCTTCATCCACCTCATTCTTCTGAGACAGGCTGTCTAACAGACCAGAGTCCTCCAATAGGGTTAGTCTATATGACCACCTTGCTCTGAGGATTCTGAGTCTTTGCCTTCTGAGGATGGGTTAACAAGCAGACCATCACACCCACTGGACATTTTGAGAGAGAACCTAATTAAATGCATCCAGTGGCTAGACTCTTGAGAAGGTTTTAAAGGATACCATGGCCAACATAGCTGTGACTTCCTCTTTAAGTCTTCATTGTTGTCTAGATTCAAAGCAGGGAATGAGGCACTGTTGTTAAAAGCGCTTTAATTTTTAAAAACTCCAGAGAGTCTTCAAGAGTGACTTAATTAAAGTTCAGGTCAATCTCGCTTGTGTATCCAAGATAAACTTCAAAAGTCATGGTCCGGTGGCCTGTGCATCTTGAATGCACTTGCCTGCTCATGTAAGCATCTTCAGGAATTGTCGATTGAGGACGTCCCCACCTGCTTGGCCAAGAAGTTTGGGGATACATTCATGTGAATTTAATGCCATGTATATATGGGATAGTACCTGCACTTAGAGCAGCAGTCCAGATGCACCTGAATTGCAAAGCCCAGTTCAGCTCTGCACAAAGGTAAACGGTCCTGTTCTAGTGAGCTCATAGGTTGCATGGAGCATTTAATCATGGTGTGGTACTTTAATGCAAATGTGAATGATGACCTTCAATACAAAGGAATATGGAAAACTATCCAAAGGGACTGGAGCGATGGCTATAGCTCAGGGGTTGTTTTTAACCTTAAAGGCAAAAGGACTTGAGTTTGGATCCCCAGATCCCACATAAAAATGCTGGGTGAAAATGTTGGCAGTCTGTAATTCCATCCCTCCCAGGGGGAACCTGGGAATCCCCAGAGCAAAGAATTTAGAGGTAGAATAATCCAGGGATGGTTCCCAAAGTCACCTGGGGCTCCCACAGGCATACATGGTGCTCTTTTCTGCATGCACCTACACACCACACCTAAATACACACACACACACACACACACACACACACACACACACACACAAAGAAAAACTACCTAAATACCAAGAGTGATAGACATCTGAAATCTTGGTACTCAAGAAATGAAGCCATGACATGAGGTCGGCTTATGTGATGGGAATTTTCTCACAAATCATGCGTACATATGTATATACTATCTCCCCTCCAAAGTCCTGAATTAGAAAACAACTGATCCTGACTGAAATAATGATATTGCATCTGAGCTAGTGAAAAACATTCTCCATAGATCCGTTCTTGTTAATTTGTTTATCAGCACTTTTGGGGAGAGTGGATACTCATTTGTACATTTGAATGGTAACACTATTTGGGGATATAGCTTAGTGGTAGCTTACCTAGCATGCAGAAAGCTTTGGTGATCCCCCATACCACAAAAAGATTACACTTAGGTGTATTTCTGAGGTTGACTACCAAGTTGAAATTTAAGGAGCTTGCTCCTCCTGTTTGACCTTGTTGGCCTGGTGTGCTCTGGTTTGAATCTGAAATGACCTCACAACCTCATGTTCCTTGAGCTTGGGCTTTGGGCAACTGTAGAGCTTTTGGCATACAGATGGGGCTATTTGAGGCATTTCTGCAAGGGAATCTTCAAAGATCACAATCTGACCCTGGTTCCCACCATTCTCGGTTTCCTGGTTTACTTCCATGTAAGGAGTCTCCACCTCAGACTCCCACCCCATGACTTCCCCACCAGGATAGACTAAAATCCTCTGAACTGTGTGCCAACATAAACCTTTCCTTCCTAAATTGTTTCCAAGACTAACTAATACAATCTCTGTACTCATTCTCATGTATGTATAGATATCATTACGATTAGGAAAAGACAGATTCACTCAAAAGAATTGATACTTTTGTGGTATGATTTTCTGTTTTTGAGGTCATTGTATATTTCAGTTCTGGAGAAGTTTTGATGTTAAAACAGAGTTCTTAGATGCAAAATACTTAGAAAAACCATTGGCTGAGTCCCAAGACTCACTGTTTTTGGTTTATAGTTGCTAGCATTCCTTCAAAAGAATTACTCTCTGGGCCTTGAAACAATTCAGCTTCTTCCTGTAGGCTGAACAATGAGTCAGGAAAATACATTTCATAAAAAACTTAGATAAAAAGTTTTCCTAGGGAGGGTAGCCCTTAGTTTGCCATTAGAAAGAAGTCACTTCTGGGAGCTGCTTTTGGAAAACACAATTTTTTGCATAAGTATTCCTGGGTTGGTAGAAACACAAAAAGTAACTGGATGTTCAAAAGCTAGTGGATGTCCATTAATGAAGACTTCTGGTATTTCACTCCGATGCTGATAACAACAATTATTCAGGAATGCTCATTCCATTTAACATTTTTATATAACTTTGTAATACTGCTTTGTAATTTTCTGAGGATTTCCTTGACTATTATCTACCTCATCACAGTGTCTCAATGGAGTCTAAAGACATCACTTCCTCCTCATTTTTAAAACAGAAAAATAGGGGAACAAAGAAGTGAGCTTATTTGGCTGGCTCCCAAAGTGAATCACAGGGTGATGTCAGGAAGTCAGCTCTTTGAATCTTTATCTGATACTTACAGAATAAATATGATATTTACGATTAAAGACCATAAGACATCTGTTCTTGTTAAGAACCGATGCTGGATTTGTAGGCTTTTATGGAGATTAGTTTGATACCATTCGCTAGGAAGAGCTTGATGGAGAATACATGCAATAATCAGCTCTACATATCTGGAGAATACATGCAATATATACATACAGCTCTACATATCCAACAATTAAGTTACTCTAATAAAAATTGTCTGAAGCCTACAGTGGCTGTATCTGTACTAAATATGTGCAGTTTTTTCCCTTATTATTCTTTTAACAATACAGTGCAATAACAATTGCATAGCACTTATACTCTATTACATATCATAAGTAATATAGAGATCATATTGAATGTATGAAAGATATGAGTGGCTGTTTGTAAATATTGCATTTGAGCACCCCAGAGCTTGGTGTCCGAGGTAGGTCCTAGAACCATCTTCTGTGGATACCAAAAGAATCAAATATCACAGTATGAATAAAGTCAATGTGAGCAATCACTATTTTGAAGACTTCCACTGATGTGATTTTATGTCTTTATTATTCTTATAATTGATATGGACAATTGACTTTTCTTTAACAAGGATAATGTACAAAACACTTATAACAACTGATTGATATGTTGACAAAAATCTAATATATAATATAGACATAATACATATATGAATTCTATCAGTTCTGTTACTCTAGACAATTCTAACTAATAATACAGGCATTGTTTTGCATACTGATTGAGCAGTGTTTCACACACTGATAGTTTGTGGGCAGTGTTTCACACATTAACTGATAAGGCAGCATTTTGCAAACTAATGATAGGGCACAGTTTCCCTCATAGGCAGTGTGTAATGTTCCATTCAGAAATGACATGATAGTGTTTCTCACACTCTAGGCAGTGGACAGTTCTTTCATACATCAATGACATAGTAGTGTTGTTTCACACAGCAGCGGGAACCACAGATGTGAGCCAATCTCATCATTCCATGATTGAGCAAATTTAAGTTCCTAAGTACATTTGAGGTATAAGCTGAGACTGATTTATAAAGTACCCTGGCTCCCTTTTCCATAGCAAGAACACCCTCCTATATATTTCATTACTTGTAGGGGCCAACATACCTTAGAGATCATGTGCTTAGAAGGTCCAATAATAATGTCTAGCAGTCACTGAAGCACTTGCTGATTTTACTTTCCACCCCAAATCTTGTCTTTCTATAAATAATGGCTTTTCCTATGTGCCTGTGCTAAAGTAGTTCATAGGAAACTTATTTCCCTAAACTAGGTGTATAACATAGTGGTGTACCTCTGCAACCCAACATGTAGGAACCATGGTGGAAGGAGAGGGGTTAGAGATCAACTGGGCTACTTCTATAGCAGACAGTCTCAAACAGCAATTGATTGCAGTTTAAAAAAAAAAAAACAATTTAAATAGAAAAAATTAAAAACGTTTAATTAAACATTTAAACAACAAATTTTATAGCAAAAATTTATTCATGTATTAGTTATAAGTTTCATTAGCCAAAAAAATCAGGCCCCTTATCAACATTTAGCTATGTGGTAATAGAAATGGAATTTCAAACACTTAATTTTTGATTTTTTCATAAGATATGGAAGAATTTTCATGACCTCTGGATTATCATAACTTCTGAAATAGAGAATTTGGTTTTCTTAATGTTTTATCTTGGTACTGTTGAAGTTTGTGTGTAGTATAAAATAGAAAATAGTGAACTATCTCTTGAAATTAGACATTATCACCAATTAATCTTCCCTTTTCCTCTTCCCTTTCGTTTGCTTTGTCCTAAAAAGTTTTGCTTCTCCTGTGTCCCTACTCCAGGTTTCTCATTATATTTCTATTTCCAGAAACAGATTCCAAACTACATTTTTGGAAATTCTAAACCTATCTTCCAGTTCACTTCCAACATGTTCAAATGGCTTTTCTAGCCCATTGGTCTCAAAATATTCAAATATTTCTTCTTCAAAACCATTCAAAAACCTACAAAGTTTACATAGTCAAATTTGTCAGCAACGTCCTATGCTAAATTTTGTTGCATTCTTTCTTCATGTTGTTAATAACTTTGTGACCAAAAACGTAAGGGAACAAGGAGTCTTATTCTTGTGTATGATTCTGGTTATAGTTCCTAGCCCAGCTCGGCACACCAGCTTCAGGAATGGAGAAAACTGACCATACCACACACTATTGTGAATAAGTTTTCAGGTTCCTTCCCTGTCCTTCCCCTATTCCATCTCAACTTTTCTGGAGAGAATATAGAAATAAATAAAATATCAGATAAATGTACAGAGAAGGGTGCCTTCAAGTGGAGGAAACCACAAAAAACGGGAAGGTTCAAAACACTGACGTGAATTTCACCTTCTTTAAATTTCACTTAGGGCTGAAGGCTGTTCTACTTTTTAAAAAAAATCCATTCCAATTATTTAATCAGTTTTACCTGCAGTCAATTCGAGAATACAAACAAGTAAAGGATGTAATTGTGATTTAAAAAAAAATGAAACCTATAGAAAGATCATGTTTTGGAAGTAATTAGCACAAAGACTTCCGGTTAATCATGGTGGATTGAAAAGACCCATTTATTTATGATCCCTCTATAAACCACTCTAAAAGGGTATTAAAGGATTAATAAGGAACAAACCTACAGAACAAAGAGAACATCGGAGAAATGAGATCAGACAAAAGATGTCAACGGAGATTGGGAAGGCAAATGAGTGATACCTGATGTGCAACATGAATGAGGTTGAAACCCAAGAGCCATTCAGAAGCAAAGCACTCCTCTGCAGATCCTGGGAAGCCGCAGGAATGAGGGGGAGGCAGGGGCCTCTGAGAGGACTGTTGGAGAGACTTCACCACTTTCCTAATGACAGAGCAGGCAGCTACTTTGCCCAGCCCTTTGGGGAGACTTGGAGGTTCGTTTCCCATACTGTGTGTGGGTGACTTTGAGACCGACATAAGAAAAACCAAGCGAAGAAAGCTGTCTGTTAGCATAGAGACACAACACTTTGCCATGTGATTTTATGGCTCTAATTAGGAATCATTGAAATTTGATTCCTTGTGCTATAACTAGATTAGGAGGAGGGAAAATGGGTTTGGTGCCCGGGGATGAGTGGGAAAAAACTCAGAAAACTGAGAACAGAAAAGCAGATCAAGAAACAGCAGAGTGACATGGTTCTTTTTGAAATATAGTAATATAAAGAGGAACGACAGTCAACAGGATTAAGCGTGGGCCCCTACGCAATGTGAATCAAGAAGAGGAATATGCTCCTTATAAAGTTGCAACTGCAACTGAATTTTTTTCGAGACAAGGTCTTACTGCGTAATCCAGTCTAGCTTCAAACACCCAATCCTCCTGCCTCAGGCTCCTTCAGCTCTGGAATTACAGATGTGCCAGGTTATAACTGAAATCTGAAAGGTACCATTTTAAGAATTTTTTTTCCATCTTTGTTTTATTCTCTGCTTTTCCAGAAAACCTGGTAGAATGTGAAAATTAGAAAAGCAGTTTGCTTTCAAATATACTGATCTTGCCATGTGTGGTGATACATGTCTGTCATACATGTCTGGAAAGCTGAGGTTGGCGGCTTGCTGTGAGTTCAAATCTAGCATGGGATGGGTTCACGTCAATACTCTGTCTCAAAACCAAAATAAAACAAAAAAATTCCCCACACCAAACAAAAAGAATACTAAAAATATTGATCTTCTGCACTTTGACATATTTAGAGATGAATTCATGAAAAGATTTCAGAGTGGATTTTCTTTGGAAATTTCAAACACTTCCTTTCATCTGTGATGTTTTCTTTTACCTCGCTTGATCCCATTTCCTTCACAATAATAAGACCAGACACAGTTTTCCCAACTTTGAGTTTAACTTATGATGTGAGAGAAATTTAGACAACTGCAGCCTAATTTTTTTTTTTTTTTTTGAGACAGAACCTTATAGCACATGCTGATCTGGAACTCACTGTGGTTAGACTGGCCTTGAACTTATGATCCTTCTGTCTCCGCCTCCCAAGTGCTGGGATCACAGGCCTGTGCCACATTGATAGTACATAGCTGGATGTGAAATTGGTTCAATTAAGTGCTACATCTGTGACATGGCAGCTAGTCTGACAGGTGTGGTCAGGAGGCCTGCCACTGTGACTTGCAGAATCACCTGCATGCCTCTGAACTAAGAGTGCTTGTGTGAATGACCTCACTTGGTTTTCTAGAAGCATCTGTCATTGGTAGTAAAAATATGGTTCTTTAGGAATTATAGCAAGTTGTTCTCAACTTGCATTAAAGATTACATATGCTTTGGGCATTTCTGAAAATGTGCCTTGGATGAAGAGGCATTGTGTTAGAGCTGGTATAGTTCCATATTCTGCAGTAGATGTTCTAGAAACTCAAGATCAGCTTGCTACAGCTATGGAATGCTGAGATTACAGGTGTGTGCTATCTCTTGCAGGTTTGCTCTGGGCTTAACCCAATCATTAATTCTCTACAAATGTGCCCGGAGCTCAAACCCTCAATTGTCAAGTTGACACCTGTGCCTAACTATGACACTAGCTGATTAGCTAGAGTAGTTACCCAGTATACCCTGGGGATTCCCTGTTTTTGCCACTTCAGTGCTGGAAGTATAGGTGGCCACCAGGCCTACCCAGCTTTTACTCCAATCCTTACACTTGCATGGCAAGTGCCTTCCCTGCTGAGCCCAGCCCTATGCAGCTCTTCTTACCAACTGTATCACGTCTGGCTGTGTCAATTAGATAGATGCAGGTGTCATCTTGACAACTGAGAGCTGAGCTTTCAATGTACAAGCACATTCTGGTGAATTAGTAGTTAAGGTGAGCCATGAGATTATTTAATTGAAATGGGAAGAACCGGCCTATGGGGATGGTGGGTGGATAAGCTGGAGGGAGCCGATTCTGTCGTTTGGCTACAGGCAGGCTGGCAAGAAAGAAAGCATGTCCCTCTCTCAGCTCTTACTGTGCATATGGTGTGATCAGTTTCCTCAGCTATTGTTGGCATGAACTACCCTGCCATGCCAATGAAATATAACTATGGATCATAAACAAGAACCTTTGTTCTCCTAAGCTGTTTAGGTCATGTGTTAATATCAGCAGCATAAGAAAAACTGGAGCCCTAGCTACCAAGACAAAAAATATAGAAAACACTACCCTTTGAAGAAACAGAGAAAGCATCGAACCAAGAACGTCAAGGGTGTTGATATAACCAGACTAATTTAAAACACTGATGTAATTCATGTACTAAGTGCTCAGGCAGCATGCAGCTGCAGTGCATGTGCAAAGTGCTCCAGGAAGTATGCAGCTGCAGTGCATGTGCTAAGTGCTCAGGCAGCATGCAGCTATAGTGTATATTCTAAGTACTCCAGGAAATATACAGCTGCAGTGCATGTGCTAAGTGCTCCAGGAAGTATGCAGCTGCAGTGCATGTGCTAAGTGCTCCAGGAAGTATGCAGCTGCAGTGCATGTGCTAAGTGCTCCAGGAAGTATGCAGCTGTAGTGCATGTTCTAAGTGCTCAGGCAGCATGCAGCTGGAGTGTATATCTAAGTACTCCAGGCAGTATGCAGCTGAAGTGTATATTCTAAGTGTTCCAGGCAGCGTGCAGCTGCAGTGCATGTTCTAAGTGCTCAGGCAGCATGCAGCTGCAATGCATGTGCTAAGTACTCTAGGCAGTATGTAGCTATAGTGCGTATTTTGGGAGCTCCAGGTAATATGTGGCCATAGTGTATGTGCTAAGTGTTCCAAGCAGCACACCAGAGCAGAGAGGCAGTGTAGGCAAAGCAATGGGATCCTAAGAACCAAAGGACCTGCCAAGGCCATGAGCTGAAAAATGAATGTCTTTGATGGATTTTTTTTCTATAGGAAAGAATCTCTAAGTATCTTAGTAGAAACCTCCAAAACTAAAAAGTAAATAGAAGAGATTAGGAAAACAGAATAAAGTATTCAGAACTGTGAAGGAAAAGTCATTAAGAAAGGAAGGAGAAAAGAACAGTTGAAATGTTTATAATTAATTCCTTAGAATTCTACAAATTAAAAATGCCATGGAACAAACTATAGATCCAAGAAGCCCAGAGAGCATCCAGCTGGCTGATTTTAAAAAGCAACATCAGAGCAAGTTACGGAGGATCAAAGGGAAACTTCTGAAAGATGTCAGAGGGAAAACATCTCTTTGCCTAGGAAGAGCCAAGATAAGAATTAAGTTGGACTGCTTTTTAGAAACCATGCAAGCCATAAGAGTGGATTGTCAGCTGGGGGCTACACTGCGAGTACTCAGTACTTCCAGTACTCAATACCTCCTCAATTACCTCCAGTACTCAGGAGGTGAAGGCAAGATGGAGAATTCAAGGCCAGCCTGGACTACACTATGAGAGCATGTCTCAAAAATTAAGGGGCGTGAGCAGGGAAGATGGCTCAGTGGTTAAAGTCTTCGCCTTGAAAGCCAAAGGACCTGAGTTCGGATCCCCAGATCCCACATAAAAATGTCAGGAGGTGTGACAGCTCTCCTGTAATTCTATCCCTGCAAGGGGGAACCTGGGAATCCCTAAGCAAACTAGATAGCCAGACTAGCCCTAATGTGTGTTCTTGGTTTAATTAGAGACCTGGGTTCACAGCAAGAAAGTGGAAGAGCAATTGAAGATGATTTTCAACATCACTCTTAGGCCTCCACAGGCACATACACTGAAGTGCACTTGTTACGCCTGCACACACATACACCCACTCCACATGTAAACACACACACGTGCATGAGCATGTACCTCATACACACTTATTTATTTTTTATTTATTCAATTGTACATGTGTGCATGTGTGTGCATGTGTGTGTGTATGCATGTGTTGTGTGTGTGTGTAGGTGTGTGTGTATAGAACCACTGGCGAATTCGGGAACCACCATGGACGCCTCCACCTCCTCCTTGTTTACTCTGCCCCGGATTCACAGGCTCCGCCCTATCAAGACCAGAAACGCAGGCCGCTCCCGCTTCCGCCCGGCGTCTATATGTGGGATCTGGGATCCGAATTCAGGACCTTCTGCCTGCAAGGCAGAGGCTTAACCCCTGAGCCACCTCTCCAGCTCCCTCTCATACACACTTTTATAAAAGCGTATATGTAGTATCTGGTTAGCGTTTGAGTCAAGGAATCCATGCTGATAATCTCATTTTGTGACTCTTTTGATTCTGAGATGGTGATGAGGTGACTCTGTCACCATCACGGTCCACCAATACTAGGGACTGTTGCCGCAGAAGGTATTTAGTCACCCTATTGACATTAGGTGGCTGCACGTTGCCGTGGCATGAGGTGCATCTGAAATGATGGCTGCTTCTATTTTTTGAAGCATTTATTTCCCTGTATGCTTAGTGATATCAGTATCTGGCCTATAAAACTTGCTTTGGCTGGCTAACACAGAAACATTTACTGGATTCATTGTGAGTAACTAATAAATTAATGTAGGTGAGAGGAGTAGTTAATTAGCTCTAATCTCGGCAGGAAGGATCATTAGCGTTTAATGAGAATGAATAATTTCATAAGACATGGAAACATATCGCCCCAAGCCAAATGGTTTATAACCGTGGTATTGCAAATTACTATTTGAAATTAATGAGTGACTTTTTCACATATTGTTAGATGATCTATAATTTTTTTATGTTATACCTCTAGGTCCAATAGCATGTATATGAGGGTCATGTAATTTCATTGTAAATTATCATAGTTAATCAGACTCACTATAAATTGCTGTTACTCTTATTTTGGGCAGTTTTCACTTCTGTTAAATATAAAAAAGAGAACTTCTCTGTATCTCCATTCTCTCTCTCTCTCTCTCTCTCTCTCTCTCTCCCCCCTCTCTCATAATTACATATGTAGGTATCAATTTGACAATTGAAATCACATTTATGAAGAATTAGTTGAGGCAAGCCCTAAGCAAACCTGCCAGAGTTGGTATGATTGATATGGGAAGACCCCATCCGTAATGGGTGGGACCATTCTCTAGACAGGTGGATAAGATTGGAGTGAAGGGTGGGGGAAGCTTGTTGGCATTCTTCAGCATATTTTGGAAGACCTGCTGTCTGGCAAGTGAAGTTTGCCCCTTTCTCAGCTAGTTAAGGAAGTTGGCATCTTTTGGTATACTTGGTTGGACATGCTGGACATACCTATGGGTATAGGTATGGTATAGTCAGT
The DNA here is from genome assembly GCA_023101885.1 of Typhlomys cinereus. NCBI lineage: Eukaryota > Metazoa > Chordata > Mammalia > Rodentia > Platacanthomyidae > Typhlomys > Typhlomys cinereus. Next base: position 10,491,827 of record JALPQD010000021.1, read on the forward strand.
TCCCTTGGCTTCTGTTAATGGTATGTGCTCTCCTGCCAAGCTGAACTAAGGACTATGACCAAGAATCATAAGAAAGTATAAAGCCTCCTTGTTCCCCAAGATCTTTGGTTGTGACTTTATCAGCAACATGCAGGCAAACTGCCTCTCTTCTCTTTCTCTGTAGCAGTTAGCCTGCATTGTTGCTGATAAAGTTCATGATAAAACAACTTAAGGGAACAAGGAGTTTTATTTTCTTTTACGATAGTCAGTTATAGTTCTTAATCCAGCTTGGCCGGAGAGTCCACACCAACACCAGGGGTCAGGGGAACTGGCCACACCACATCCATATGTCCTCAGACCAGTATGTCAAGTATAGCAAAGGATGCCAACTTTCTTAACTAGTTCCCTCCATCTTAGTCAGTGTCTAGTTCTATGCACCATAGACTAGGTTTTCTCCCAGACAGACAATTTCCTACAGACTTGTTAGGGGCCTAACTCAATCACTAATTCTTTACAAATGTGCCCAGAACTCAGAATCCTCAGCCATCAAGTTGATCTCTCTCTCTCTCTCTCTCTCTCTCTCTCTCTCTCTCTCTCTGTCTGTCTTTCCTCCCTCCCTGCTCTCTCCCCCCCTTCTCTATTTTCTTTCTCCAGAGCTCAGTTTTGAAGCCCGGGTCTCACATATGCTAGGCAAGCACTCTGGCACTGAGCTTCTGAACCGTCTCATATCTCATGGTGCCTGGTTCACACGCTTTCCAACCCTTTCCTGCAAACACGTATTTACTTGCAATGCACTCATTTAGTTAATGTTTCTCAGCTACTCATGTCAGGAAGGACAAAGAACAATGGTGAATGATTTAATGAGGGAAGACCACAAGTGTGAAGGACAGCAGACATCCCCAAAGTTTTCACCCCCCCCACCTTAGCTATAAACCTGTCAGAGCTTAGTTGGAGGCCTTGGGTTAAATAAAGTGAGATGTTAGCAGCCAGAAGTCAGCAACATTGCCTGATATGACCTCCAGTGTTGACTTGGTAAGCCACAGCAAGGCGAATACTTATCAGCTGACATCACCATATTGAATAGAGATTGGTTGTGATTTTCTTCCTCTCTTAGCTATCAACTTTAGTAGCACAATGATGAAATTATAAAGTTCTTGCTTGGTACCCTGTGTTTCAGCAGTTATCCCACAAAAAAAGCCTTATTTTCAAGAGGAATAGCTTACACCACATGCTTCAGGCTCAATCTATATGAAGCACAAACATTACCTTTTATGCTATGTGAAAAAAAAAATACTTTCTAAAGGACACAGTTGCATTATGAGATGTGGACATGGATACCCAGTGTGACAGACAGGCCACACCCTACTTGGCAAGCTCCATTTCCATCCCCTCCAGGTCTGTTTCCCCCTTCCACCTTGGCACGCTGTTGTCATTTGGGAGATAGGCTCCCAGGGATTGAACACAGGGCCTTCAAGAGCTCAGCACTCTCTACTACTGTTCTCACCATGGTGTCTTCCTGAGATACATCTGTGAATCCACCAGGCCTCACCTCTGCTCTGGAATCTTCAGACATGTAGACGCAAAATCATAGCTCTCACTTCAAAGGGGATAAGAGGTAGTTTATTCTGGAGCCAAATATGAGTGACCAGGGTAGGAGACAGATTCAGGTTGCCCAAAATTCTATGAGCTCTGCTGTGTCAATAGCTTCTTGAGGTTTTATAATTACAGAACAAAGAAAATCACAAATCGAAGCATTTTTTAAAATAATCAGTGAAAATGTCAAGTTGGTGAGTCATAGAAAAGCGGGAAAATTGCTGCTATAGGCTTCTAACTATATTATAACAATATTCTAAGCCATCTGGTTGCTGGACACCAAGGGTCTGGTGGTACATTTCAAGGAATTTCCCTAATAGTTACAAAGATGTCAGGTCACATACAGAGGTGGGAATTAATGACTATTGAGTGGGATAAAAATGGCCGAAGATAATTTGGCTGTGGACTTGCAATTCCAACCTCTCCACATGATGGAGGTTCTGATCAGTCAGTCAGCAGCTTCTTTTCAGGAACTTTCAAAGGATGGCTTCAGAATCAAGTTCAATTTCCATAAGGTCATGACATGGCTTCAATTAACATCTCCAGTCTGAAGACCCTTGACTTTCAATGACTCCTGCCATTAGCTTAGATCAAACACTCACCAGCTGCTTTTCCCAAGCTTCTTTTTTTCCCTTCATGTATGTATATGTAGGGAAACGTGTGTGCGTCCACATGTGGATGGCCACACATGTGTGTGAAGGTGTATGTATGCAAGTACGCTTGAGCACATGTGCCTGTGGAGGGCGATACAGGAATCGTCCTCATTACTCTTTCACCTTATTATAGTGAACCAGTCCAAATACCTGTGAAAGGGGAGGCCATAGACCATTCGGAGGAACAAAACTTTAAAGATTGAGCTATAAGGACAAACATATATCATTATATCCATGGAGAAACTCACAGCATTCAACCTAAAAGCTTCTTTTTGCAATGGAAGGTGTTTAACACAGCCAATTGCAACTGGCCAAAGTGCAGAGACCACGTGACTGTGCACTGCAGAGCCCTAAATAGCACATCTAAGTCACCCCACATCTTTAGGCTCAGAAACATCACTCAAGATGAGAGTGGTGGAATGTAAGAGCTTGAAGGAGGGGTATGGCCAGATGCTATCTTCCAAACACAATAAGGCAGCTACCCCCGTGAACTCATTGTGGCTGTCCACTACCACAAGACCTGCACAAGATTCAGCCTATCAGTGTTTCTTCACAGAAGGGGTACGATCTCATGAAGCATCACACCTCCCCGAGAGATTATTGAAAGTTAATACTGGATGGTGGGGGGAGCTTCTTTCCTCCATGGTACACCCACTGATATGCCACCCACACCTCAGCAAGTGCTCAGGGACATGACATCAAGGCACCCAGATGAAACTCAGTGGGCTACACATGCAAATGAAAATAAGATAAAGAATGGTTGGGAAGAAAAAGGTTTACAGTGGGGGAAGGAGGCAGAATGGGATTGGTTAATAAGGGGTGAAAATGACATAAATTCTTATTCATATATAAAATTCTGAAAGAATAGAAATAAATGAAGAAAAGAGGTAAAAAGTGAAATTACCTTACTAGTATGAAAACAGAATTCTTAGAGTTCCCTACCAAATGCTAGAAAAACAAATGGATTAAATTCTTGGAACTTGATGAATCAAGTGAAAGTTGCCAATTAACATAACAGGATCAGTGTCCTCTGCATTTTATATAAGTGCAGACATCTGAGTGGCTTAGGCTTTAGAGATTAAATGACATTTATGTCTACACATTCTTTTTTTAAATTTTTTATTATTTATTCAATTGTGCATGTGTGTATGTATGTATGTGTTTGTGTATGTAGAACCACTGGCAAATTTGGGAACCACCATGGACCGCCTCCACCTCCTCATTGTTTACTCTGCCCCAGGATTCACAGGCTCCTGCCCTACCAGGACCAGAAATGCAGGCCTCCCCGGCTTCCACACGGTGTCTATACGTGGGGTCTAAGAGCCGAATTCAGGACCTTCCGCCTGCAAGGCAGAGGCTTAACCCCTGAGCCACCTCTCCAGCCCTACACATTCTTTTACAATGTAAATATGGCATAATTAATTTCTTCGAATTTTATGTTATAGTATATAGAATCATATAATTCTATATATTTACATATGCTTAATTCATGTATTTGCTACATTTCAGCAAAATTAGCTCAACCAAGAATAGCCAATAAAGGGGATCAGAATATGCCATTTCAAAATGTGCTGCTTTGGCACATTGTTTATGGTAAGCTGAAGGCAACTAAGGAAGGGCAGATGTAAGAGGGTTTCCTCCCTAGACCTTGCCCCAAACCTTTTACCTAAAAGTAGAGCATGGAAGAACACATTCCTATTAGTGGAGATAGGGAAGCCAAGTTGAGATGGGGCTGGACAATTGAATCTTATTGAAATAAATTTCATTATTGTTTAGTTCTCCCATGTATTTCCTAGTCACTTTCCTATACTTTATCACCTCTAACCCCTTTCCTTTATTTCTGTCACATATGTATGCACTATGTGTCACTCTTTGTTAAAACAATGTAAACTCTCAGCCCATCTACTTCTTGAATACACACACAAACACACACACACAAAAGTTAACATTCAATAAAATTTACTTTTCTTTTGTTAACCTGTCTTTTTTTTCCTTCAGCTTAATTCTTAGACCCAGTCATAAATCTAAAAGATATGAGAGAAAAATCTTTCTTCCTTCTTATAGATAACTAAGATTCATCTTCGTTCCCCAAATCCTTAAGAACCTTGGACAGTGCATGCATGTGTGTGTGTGTGTGTGTGTGTGTGTGTGTACAGTACATGCATGCGTGCATACATGCAAGCGTGTGTGTAAGTGTACATGCATGCGTGCATACATGCAAGCGTGTGTGTAAGTGTACATGCATGCATATACACATGCAGGTGTGTGTATATGTGTGTGTATGTGTGTGTAAGCATACATGTATTCAGGCGTGTGTGTGTGTGGTGAAGGGATTCTGATGCCAAAGCCTCTAAGCACAGAGGGAAGTGGGTCTGCTTGTTTCTGTGCAGCTGTAGCTCACTGAGGCCGGGTCTTAGAACTTCCTAAGGCTCTGCCCAGGGTCTGTTGAAACACCAGAGTTCTCCACCCAGATGACAGCTGTCACCTCAGTTAAGTCCTTCTGTTATCATCCCAAGCCCACCAGTTCTGTCTCCCACCATATGCTGAAATCAAATGTCTTGTTAACTAAATTACATTCGACATCCTTAAAACTGAACTCACCATTCCTACCACCCACCCCACCCATCGCCATCTCACCTCAGTGGCCTCATTGCTACCTCTACAGAGTGCTGCATGCCTCACCATGTGTCCTGGAGCCCTCCCTACCGCGCCCCATTGCCAGATCAGCCATCCCCCACACCCCATATCCCCAAAATGCCCCCCTTCACCAAACAAGGCCTTGGCGCAAAGACATTATTTTGCATTGATTAATGTTTGAACTTCCAACATCAACCTCAAGGTTTTCTGCCTTGAGACAGGGAGCGCCGCACACACACACACACACACACACACACACACACACACACAATGAAAATAGCAGCACATAGCAGAGTCTGTGTGGCTAGAATTAAACAAGCTATAGAATAATCAATCCAGAAGTTCCCGAAGCTTTCTAGACATCCTGGCGAAGCCATCCCAGCACAGCCATGGCGCTGGTTTTTATCTGTGGTGACTGAGATTTAAAAAAAAAAAAAAAAAGAGTCTGGCTCTACCTTTAGGTTTTCTTACTGGTAAATTTTTAAGTTCCACACCATGTCAATTCAGCACACTAATAATGAACTAATTTATTTTAAGCTTTACATATGGAGAAAAAGAGCTAATAGAAATCTGATGGATTTTTTTCCTCAAAAATGCACTCTCAGATGACTATTTCTGAGCTTCTTTTCTTGTTATGATTTAACTTACACACTACATATCGAAAAAGCTCTACTTTTCTCAAGAAATGAATTTCAGTTGTTTATTTACTAATCATGAGAAAATTTGCATATGTTCTGAAGAAGAAAAATACTATTTGTCTCTCGATTCATTTTTACCCTGGTTTCTGATCAACCCCCAACGGCGTGATCAATGAGGGGTTGGCAGAAAATGTCAAATTGCATTTGGTTTTTCTAGTGCCTGTCAGCCTTATATAATCACATGATATGTGATTTCAAGGTCTTTCTTAGAGAGAGAGCTTGAGAGAGCAACAGACATGCATGCCATGGCACACAGCTGGAAGCCATGGGCAGGCACGCCTGTGCCACAGTGCACATTCAGAGGTCAGAGGACAACTTTGGAAGTTCATTACTCTCCTTTCACTACCACTCAGAAAAAAAAAGTCAGTTTGCTGCAAGGTGACTTTATCTACTAAGCCATCTCACCAGGTCTCACTTGTTTGAGATTAAGGAAAAGGAGAGTGGGCCGGAAAGATGACTCAGGGATTAAAGCCTTTGCCTTACAAGCAAAAGCACTTGAGTCTGGAATCCCTGTAAAAATGCCAGGTAGAAATGGTAGCTGCCTGAAATTCTGTCCTGGAAAGAGGAGCCTGAGAAACCCCAAAGCAAAACAAGAAGGTGGAAGAGTAATCCAGGATGATTCCTGATGTCACCTTTGGGTCTCCACAGTCACAGACAGTCAAGTGCCCTCTTGTTCACACACACACACACACACACACACACACAGCTGAATCTGCCTGTTGAGGGTTTTATTCATCTAGCTAGGACATGAGATTTAGCTTCTTCCTTACATAGCTCTGCTATAGCTGCACCGTGATAACTTTAGATACCAAATTATTCAGCATTTGCAAATACTTAGTCAACAATAAAAGGATCATCTTACTAATGGATAACTGCTTTGGGCTTATTTAATATATTCATCAACCTATTATATTTAGGGAGGGCTATTTTTTTCTGGGAAGGGAAGGATTTATTTTATTTAACGCTCTATAATTTTCTCTTGGCACACATCTGGCTCTATCAGTGTGCGTCCCTGAGGACGCACCTGTCCCTCAGCCGTCACAGAGAAGAACCACTGGGCTAAGAGTATGAGCCTGCACTATAGCTTCTGTGTTTTGCAAAAAAACACACAGAAATCTGGAGCAGGATCCTAAACTTTTGTTCTAGTTCTAACTCTGCTTCCTACTAATACTTGTTTATGTGTTTATTATGTTTTTAATAATGTGGAAAATCCTCAAACCCACTATGCAAAACAAAAACTATGACCTTGACAATCTAAATCTTAACCAGATGGCTTCTCCTCGTCTCCCCCCTCTGTAAGCCTTCTCTATCCCTCCCTTCTTCTTCTTCTCCTCTATTGCATATGGTCTTACGGCACCTGTATGTTCTCTTGAAGGTATTTTCTAGTTCAGTTGGGCATGTGTTGTCTCTTGATTTATTCCTCATGAGCCAGTGAGTTGTTTAAACCAGTTTGGGATAGTTGTTTTTTTTTTTTTCCTAGAACTGGCAACATAAAACTTAGAAATCAACTCCAGGAAATGAAGGACATACTCTCCTTCCATGAGAGCGTTTGCAGATGTCCCACAGCAAAGTCCTCATGCATCCCTTCTCCTACAGAAATTGTTACCAGAACTAGGTTTTTAGTTTTAGGGCTTTTTTCTTTTTTAATGGTAGAAATGAGACCGTCCTCAGAAGGACATTGGCAAGCCTTTCAAGATGACATCAGTTCCAGCCAAATGAGGCAGAGCTGTGACCAAGATCCTGGAGGCAGCTTCCAGAGCAAAGGAAAAGGCAGAGCTGATACTGGTAGAGTTCTTTCAGAAAGTTACATCCTGGTACTTTATAGGAATAGGGGATTCTGAACTGTCTAGGGTCTCTTTCAGACTGGTCAGTGGCAGAGTTCTGGTTCTGACTGGTCTGTATCTGAGTTCTGTGCATGCAGCTCACTAACCAGCTTGGAGCACTTGTGTGCATGCGTGTGTGCATGTGTGTGCATGCATGTGTGTGTGTGCACATGCGTGTGTGTGATATATGTATGTGTACCCATGTATGTGCATGTGTGGATGCACTTGTATACAGAGGCCAGAGGAGGGCATCAAATGTCTCCATCTATCATTCTTTTCCTTAATTCTTTGAGACCTCATGGTTTCTGGTGGGCCAGCTGGCCAAGCTGTGGCATCTTCCCACGCCCAAAAAACCTTACTCTAGTTACAGCTACAACCTACTCTTGCCTTTGCTTTTCCGGATCTATATTCAAAGAAGATGGGGGAACAACATGAAAAACTCCCTTCTCTCTTTTCTTAAGGGGCTGGAGAGTTGGCTCAGGGGGTTAAAGTCTTTGCCTCCCAAGCATCCTCAGATCCCAAAAAAGAAAGAAAGAAAAAAAGCCACGCAAAAACAGCAGTGTTCTGCACTTCTGGCCTGATCCTGGGAAACTCCAGAGTAAAGCAATAAGGAGGCAAAACAATCCAGGATGATTCCTGATGTCATCCTCAGACACATATAACCAAGTGCCTTTGTACACGTACACACACGAAGGAAGGAAGGAAGGAAGGAAGGAAGGAAGGAAGGAAGGAAGAGGAAGGAAGAAAGAAAGGAAATACAGAAATGCAGCTTGGCTCTTGATGTCAGTGAAGACATCCTGCGACAGTTCCCTTGAAGCTGGAGCTCAGGACCAGATGAACCAGCAGACTGATTCAACATGACAGCTGTTGTATTCTTGCCAACACTAAGCTAATTAGTCAATCTATTCCACATTCATTGAGTATCTCCCATGTGATTTTAAAAGGTACTCTGAATTTGTTTAAACCAGGACCCAGACGTGCAGACCAAAGTGACTATCTGGAAGGAAGAAGTCGATGCTGTGAGGCCACTAGAACTAGGACATACCAGGGTCACTGGGTGGGCAACAAAGTGGGTCAGGTGGTGGAGGGAGCCAGAGGACAGTGTGGGCTTTAGTGTGGTTTCCCCAGATTGGTGTGCTGGGGTGAGCAGGCCTAGGATTGGCTAGCTTGGATAACTTCAGGAGGGGTCAAAACCAGGGGAGGAGGGGAATCTGGGTCCTGGATCTGGGTCTTGGGCTGATTAGGGCCAGGGAGAAGTTTGGAATGGCACAGCCCACTAATGGAGGTAGCTGGAAGTATAGGTGTAGAGTTAGTTTACATTTAGAAGACGCTTGTGGGTGTGGCCTTTGCTTTCTCTGAGAAGTAGCTAGCCTGGAAGGACAGTCCCTCCAGAGTCAGTGAGGCCAGGATGTCAAGGCATCAGAGAGAAGACATGCTTCCCAAAGACAGGTCTCTGCTGACAGTGACAATGACTGAAACATGGTGCTTGCTTTCAAACTCCAGGAAGAAGACAGCGACACTTGCATCGTCAGAAAAAATAGGAAGGACTTTCTGTTGGCAATGACCTCAGAACAGAGGCGGGAAATAGGTTGCATTTGGATAAGAAAGTTGGGAAGAGAAACTTTTGCTCAGAAGAGGGGCCAAACCAAAGAATGAAAGTAAACAACAGGGTTTATACAGTGAACACAAAGATGTGTATTCAAATCTGAGCTTGAAAATGGGACAGAAAGTAGTACAATCAAAGAGGTGGGCTGAGACCAAATCCAAGAGGACGTTGTCTTTCCTGAGCTTTTTGACTCATTCTGCAAAGCAAGATCATGCCGAACTGTGTTTTGAGATCCCCTTATGTACTGTGAGGGGTGCGTGGGGTGCGTGCGTGCATGCGTGTGGTGTGTGTGTGTGACAAGAAGACTTCATTCAAGCCTAGCACAGCAGGGCTCAAATCTAGCGCAGGAGGAGAGTGTGGACCCAACTTCCAGAGACTGGTACTTCAATTCACATTCCTGTTAGAAATCTACAATGGTGTTGAGCACAGAGCACCTTCTGCAAAGTAAAAACCAAGTCACAACTGACACCTGTGCTTCAATGAACTCATGGGAACTTAGAATTCTTTGATCATGAAAACTCTTTTCCCCATCTAAGAACACAATACACATATGTGTTGGGATACTGCCAGCAACAGATGATGGACCAAACAGTTTCATGCCAGGCAGACACCATGGGCTTGGATCTCAGAGCTTCCTTTACAAATGATTGCACTTGCCCAAACCAGAAGTGACAGGAATGGGGATGTAGAGGTGAACTGGAGAATTATCTGGGAAGTAAGAGGGCAGCGAGTGATGTGTTGATTAAAGAGGGAGAGAAGAGAATTGTGGCGGTGACTCGGGAGTTAAAACCTCTGCCTCACAGTCAGAAGACCTGACTTCAGACCTCCAGAGCACACGTAAAATTCCAGGTGGAAATGGCTCAGGCCTGTAATTCTGGCCCTGGAAGGTGGAAGCCTAGGAAATCCCAGAACAAAGCAATAATGTGAAAGAGCAATATGGGATGATTCTGATGTCATCTGTGGATCTCACACACACACTCATGGAAAGGAAAAGAAAGAGAGAAAGAGACAGAGAGACACAGAGAGACAGAGATTTAAGGTACAAATGCAGGTGTGTGCGTGCGCGCGCGTGTGCGCGTGCTTGCTAGATTTCAACAGAAGGCCTTTCAGTCTGTCAGGAAAGAGCAGCACTGGGCCTCAGGGAAACATAACTGGGAATGCAACCCAGGACCTCTCACATGCTTGGCAAGTGCTTTACCTAAACACCCAGCCGTGGAACGTCATTGTCAAACAGGAGGAAAAAGATGATCTCAAGAAGTTAATGGACAAGAAATAGTTAAAAGCATGTAATGTCACAAAAGGTATTATCTGAAGATTCTTCCTGGAGAGATATCACACACAACCCATCTGTCCACCCCAGACAGGAGCTCCAAAGAGATGAAAGTAATGGACCAAGATCTAACAACGAAATCTTTAAGGAGGTTTTCTGCGTTTACTTACAGGAGCAAGAGCACAAGTCACTGGCAGAAATAGGGACAATTCGAAGGCACCTCACCACAGCTTGGCTGATAGAATCCCAAGTCTCCACAGGTGGAACCCCCTCAACTAATCTTCCTCAGCCTATGTACTCTAGGGCCTCTCCCAGGTCACCTGTGTGGGCACTGTGAGTGGGCAGACACACAGGCATGTGAGCATGTGCATTCTAATTCCTTCCAGTTTCACAGGAAACATCAATAGTCAACAGGTGCGATCTTAACAGTCTGGATAAAATGGCGACTGTTTCTTTGAAGGAAAATGCCATACGGCAGAAGGTAAGAGAATGGAAAACTGAATTTAGTGATCCACAGATTTCCATGCAGCTCAGGGCTTTAGTAAGACTCCAGAGTCTTCGTATGTTTCACCTTTTTATATTATTTTTCTTTAGTTCTTATGGAAATGTTTATGCTTTGCTTTTGTAAGTTTTTAGCAGCTTTATCGAGTTATAAAATGACATACAGTAAAGTAGACATACTTAAAATATATGAATAGATTTCCCAGGACCTAAATAAATCCATCTTTTAAGTTGCTTTCTCAAATATTTATTTATAGTCACAAGAAAAGTAACTAATACACACTGTTATTGAAGTCAAAGGCATTAGAGGGAAAAGGACTATGGACCAGTATCTCTAATAAATATTGAGATAAAAAATTTTAAGAAAGTAATTCTGTAGTGGATTTAGCAGGGTCTTCTCTGTTGACTTAATCTCTGGAAAAGCCCTCAGACACTCAAAAGTATTCCCGAAGTGTTTCCTAATCCAGCCCCATGGACAACCAGAATAAACCATCCCAGCCCTTCTCTTGTTAATTTGACACATACATCACTTTAAACTATAGCATTCCACCTCTAACCCCAAAAGTTATATCACATTAATATTTTATCATTATATCAAGTGATAAAATGAAAGATGCACTTGTTTCATTCTTAAGGGTCACCACATTTTTACCCACAATGGTGTTCAGGAATTCAAAACTAGGGACTACAGTGACGGCTCAGCCAGTGAAGTTCTTGTTGTACAAGCAGTTGGACCTATGTTCCAATCCCCAGCACCCACATAAATAGCTTTCGTCAGCAAGGGTCCCGTGTTTCTGGCATCTCCCATAGCCTGGGCTCTCCACTGCAACTTAGTCTTGACCTTCATGGATTAGTGCATAGCTCACTCAGGAGCATCACACAGGAAATTGGACCCTGCTTCAGATTGTCCTGAATGGTGTGCAAGAACATTTATGCAAACCTCCATGACCTCCCCACTCTTGCATGCATCATTCCTGCAAACAGCATCCATGGGCAATACCAAGTTCCAAGGCCAAAATACCAAGTTCCGAGGCCAGTTGATTCTAATGGATCACAGCTGCCTCTGTAAGCTGAAGCCGAGTGCTTCTGCAGCTGACTCTGGAAAAACCTCTTTTGTTGCAACCAAATGTTACTGTGTAGATACATTTTCTTCTAATGCCTCATGATTTCTGACTTTACCAATTGACTAAGAGTGTGCTGCTTGGTTTCTGTATGTTCTAAATTTTCCAATTTTCTATCTATTTTTTATGTTAGCTTCATTCCATTATGATGAGAAAAAAATTTAATCTGTATTCAATCCTTTAAAATTCATCAAGGTTTGTTTTGCTAATATATGACATGAAGAATACTCCACATACTCTTGAGAAAAATGCGTATTTTGCAGCTGTTGCACTTTGATCCAGTATTTTGGATATATTTATACCTATCCATCCTCCCTTCATCCACCCTATCTTACTGTGAACCCTTCACATCTACCATGGCCTGTGCCTGGAGGACCACACCCCTAGATATTTGCATCACTGTTTTCTCTTCATCTTTCAGATCGTTTTTTTTTTTCAGATCTTTTTTTAATAAAACCTCAGAGAAATGTCTTCTAACCACAGTGTCTAAAATTGCACCTCACACCACCACATACTCTTATCACCCTCTGTATTGTTTCTAGGTTTGTTTTCATAACATTTATCGCTGTCATAGCATTTGCGACTGACTGATTCTCTTCTTTTCTCTCCCAAAAGAACGTAATACAGTGAAAGCGGGGATTGTCTCATTTGTAGCAAGACCTAATAACTACCTGATGAGTATGCGTTCATTAGCATTTGTTAAATATCACCTTGCTCTTCAGTATACCGCAGAATTGCTACTGAAGTCATTGTTTTCTACGATTTTAGTGCTGTGAGATTTGAGAGACAGTTTTTCTACATGTTTTCCTTCTCCAAGATCATAGCTTTGAACCTTAATCACAACTCTCAGCCTTCGATCTTCAGGTGAACCTGGGGATCATTTTAAACTATATCCATCATCATTTTGCATGTTTTGATAAAATACTTTTTTTCCTGTACTGACAACTCAAGTTTTAGACTAATTTCCATAAATCTACTTTTTCATAATCAATCATTTAAGCAGCTTTTCTATTCTTTTCTGAATATTTAAATTAAGTGCATTTTAGTGAAGTATGTAGTTTCTAAGATGATTGTTCATTAAAGTAAGTTTCAAGAAACCGAATGAAAGAGAGCTGTAATTAAGGGCAGCATTCTGTGAAACTGCTTTAATTTAAAAGAGATTTTTTTTCTAAATGACCACTTTGTTGCAAATGGTAGTTTGAAAAATGGAAATGTCAACTAGAGATTTTATTTGTTTACTAAAAAAAGCCCCCATTTGGTTTACAAGTGGCAGTGAGTGTGCAATCTGACCTTTTCTGGAAAAATGTGTCTAGATTTATACTTGGTTGTTTTATTTTTCTAATATATTGAATTATAGGTGAGGGTATGCACATACATACATTTCTTGTTAGTTTTATAATTATGATTTTTCATTTCCCTGGTATGTGTGGTATGCATACATGTGTGTATGCATGCTCACGCATGCATGTATGTGGATAGATATATATACACGTGTGTACATGCATGTAGGAGTGCATGTTCACATGTGCCTTGTGGGTATGTGTAGAGTATGCATGCATCTTCACATGTATGTATGTGTGGGTGTATACACATGTATGTACATATGCATATATGCTCACACATGTATGTGTGCGCAAGTGTGTGTATGCATGTGGAACACTGAGGTTGATGTCAGAAAATTTCCTCACTTGCTCTTCATCTTATTACTTTAGAAAGCACTTGTCAAACACAGAGCTCACGGACAGAGTCACTCTCGTGTGCAAAATTGCTCTGAGAGTCCTGTTTCCACCTTCCAACACTGGAATTACATTCAGGACACCACATCCACTTGGCATTTATGCGAGTTCTGGGAATTTAAAGTGGGCCATATGCTCCAGATCAGCCTTGTGAGTGAAGAATGTGCTATGTGTATCTCCTATGTGCTAAGTGATGTATCTGATTTTTCAGTCAAATTGGAGTGTGGTTGGTACAAAGATCCATTAGTTCTTGGACCCCATGTAACCCGCAAACTCTCAAGTTATTCACTCATTTCTCAGGTTGCTAAAGTTTCAGCTTCCTGTTACACTGACAGATGTATGCTAAGCACATCAGAGACTCTCAGCATTGTCTTCCTCAGTACACATCAGTACTGACTTTTTTTACAGGAAGTCACCACCACAGAGGGCTTCGTAAATAACACTTCTCTGCTGGCTGTTGCCAACAACACAGCCTGTTATATACTTGTTATGCAAAGCTTTATTTGTTTATTTACTTATTCCCATTTTATTCCAAATAGGAAACTTACTTTATAAACGAAGAAAGGAAGCCTGGGAGACGGAGAAGAAGCATTTGTAAAAGTATTACCTAGGCAAACTGGATAATGAGAGTTGGCTGTTCTAACAAGTTCTGGATCTCATTGAGAAACACTGCCTCAAAGGACAAGGTGGAAGAGCACTCACAGATCCCCAATATCGACCTTGGGCCTCCATACCCACGTACATACACATGCATGCACAGATGCAGATGCGCCCACATATATGTAAACATACATGTGCACAGCTCACATACACATAGAAATGAAAAGTACTATTTAGATACATGATTCAATGTGATAGCAATAGCTGCCGGCATCATAATATCAATGAAATTATAACCCAGTCATAATATCAATCAAATTTGTCAGTATCATCTCCCTCTCTGACACTAAAGCTTAGAGACGCCAGTGGTTGGTCACTCAGACACAGGCTGTCTCAGCTAGCCCAGGCTGGGAATTGGTGACCCACCAAAGTCTTCCTCAAGAAGCATGGCCTAACATTAGTTGGAGACAGCACTCTTCCCATATTCTTACATGAGTGATATGATCCGGGGGTCTAGAAAACTAGTCTGCAATGTAAAGTCAGTCATTCTCATGGAAATGCCAGATTCCAAGCACAAGTTCTTGGTATGAACACTGGGTTTCACTCACTGAAAAATGTCCCTCAAAGTCAGGAACACAGTGACTTCCTGAATCAACCAGACAATTGAGAATTCAACAATAAAACTCTTATTTGGAATAGTTGAAGGTTTGTGGGATAATGTGTTTCAAAGGAGAAAGATGAGAACTCAAGATAGTGGACAGATAAGGTTACACCCTTTGAGGTGCAGCCAAAATGCTAACCAAACCATCTTAATAAGCACCTCTGTAATCTAATGGGTTAGGCTAATTAACCACAAATAATCAGGGTTTGCTGACATGGCTGTACCACAAACAAGAGCTGGAAACCACATATGGTGAGGGGTTTGAGCTTTTTCAAGTTCAATCTCAGCAAGTTTTCCCAGAGCAAGCTCTCCAGTGGGAGCAAGGTACCAGCCGCTGAGAAGTGTGAGTAACCATTACTTCTTCCATTTCTCTCAGCAAAAGGGCTTAATTAAACTCAGCTCATATGCATAATTCACACATTCCTACCCGTTCTTTCTAAGCCCCTTTCGATTACTGCTGTGCCTGATAATTGCAGCCTGCCTAGAACAGACAAGAAAGATTAATGCATGGAAAACATATTCCATATTTTTTCTTAATAAAGACACAGCTGAACTACACATCCAGTAATTAGACGAGGCTGTGTATATATACTGTGGAAAAGGGAAATGAAGGTATTTCATAAAGTGATGGAGAGTTACTAAGTATTTACTGGCCCAGGGAGAACTGGATTCTTATTTCTTCATGTACGGAGGAACCATGCTGATTACATTGCTTCAAAAATCTGCATCAGAGTCAATCTAAACTGACTCTAAATCTAAACTAAGCTCTTTTCTAGAAAAATACATGACAGAAAAAAGAATTATTCCCACTAAACTTCAGTTTTCTGAAGATTCTACTTGTTGTTCTCAAACTTATCTATTACAGGCAGATTTTTATTTTGTGTGTGTATGTATGTAGGAGAGAGAGAGGAGAGAGAGAGAGAGAGAGAGAATGCTCTGTGTGTAGAGCTCAAAGGACAATCTTCATCGACTGAGGAGATGGCTCAGGGATTAAAGCCTTTGCCTCAAAAACAAAGGACTTGAGTTCAGATCCTCAGATCCCAAGTAAAAATGCAAGGTAGAAATGACGGTGGTCTGTACTTCTGGTCCTGGAGTGGGAAGCCTAGAAAACCGCAGAACAAAGCAATAAGAAGGTAGAGCAATCCAGGATGATTTCGATTATCACCCTTGTGCCTCCATAGGCACATACACTTGAGTTCCTCTGGTAAACACATACACATACACACACACATACACACACACACATACACACACACACACACACACACACACACACACACACACACACACACACGACAACCTTTATCAACCAGTCCTCATCTTGCATCTTGTTAAGGAAGGGTCTTGAAAGGGTCTCTCTTGTTTCTGTAATCGCTGCACAGCAGCCCAGGAAGTTTCCAGATGATTCTTTTTTGTCTGCCTTGCTGCAGGAGTACTGGAATTACAGATCTACACCACCACATACATCTTTTGTTTGTTTGTTTGTTTGTTTGTTTGATGTGGGTTCCAGGGATCAAACTCAGGTTTCAGGCTTTGCAACAAGCTCTCCTACCTGCTGAGTCATCTTCCAGCCTAAAGGCAGGTATCGTACCATTTGTCTATTTTAAAACTCCTTGTAGCTCTTTCCTATCCACAGAATGACACCTATGAAAGTAGACCTGGGACTGGAGGGATGGCTCAGGGATTAAGACTCTGCCTCGAAAGCAGAAGGACCCGAATTCGGATCCTAAACTGAAAAAACACCAGATGGAAATGGCGGTGGCTTGTACTTCCAACTCTGGAAGGCAGAATCTGGGAAATTCCAAAATAAAGCAAAAAGGAGATAAAGCAATCCAGGATGATTACTGAAATCACACATGCACGCACACACACCCGCACGCACGCATGCACCCACACACACAAATACACAAAATACACACATATACATGATAAATAATTTTTTTTTAAAGAAAGTAGATTTGGTGGAAGAATTCAAGAGCTTCCATAATCTAATTTGGTTCTGTCTCTCCCAAAACTAGACACTCTGATTACTTGTTCAGTTGTATAATATGTGGCTTTTTTGAGCTTTGGTTATTTTCCTTGTGTGTTCTGGTTTGTCCCATCAATTCTTTCTTGATCTAATGTGGCAGTTGCAAACATGGCCGGCTATTTCAAACTTGGTCCCATTTCTCAGCAGTTGAGACTCTGAGTTGAGTAATGCCTTAGGGTATCCGTCAATAAGTGGCACAAGTAATAATAGTTATCTCACAGCATCACCATAAGAAATGAGCAAAATAAGGAGAGGGAAGAGCTCAGAGAAGTGTTCAGCTTATAGCAAGTACAAAGTACACATCGGCTTTGATAGTCATTGTGACAATTTAGTTATGGGATGTCCATTGAGGCCTCCTGTGTTGCTTTGGTCTCCAAGGCAGCAATATTCATGAGTGCTTTGGGGAAGTGAATGGAGGGCTCAGACCTCATTAACAGTTGGGTTCATCATGTGATGCAGCATTAGGAGACCAGGAATGGTTCGGCAGGGGTACCTGGGTACAGGGAGCAGATCCTTGTCAGCATGCCCTTGAGTGATACATGTCTCTGGCCTCCCGGCCTCCTCTCTCGCTCCACCATGCCTGAGCCTTTGCTCTGCCCCATGATTCCTGCGATGCTACCACATCTCATCAGGAGCCCAGAAACAATAGAGTCAAATGATCTTGGTCTGGAACCTTGAGTCAAAATAAAGTTTCCTCCTTTAAGTCAATTAAAAAAAATTTTTTTTTATATATTTGTGTGTCCCTGTAGGAATCTAAGGCTGACT